>BGNK01000125.1:188436-307607 GCA_003297005.1 Symbiodinium sp. clade A Y106 | reverse complement strand
CAGTAGCCGTAGCCGTAGCCGTAGCCGTAGCAGTAGCAGTAGCAGTAGCAGTAGCAGGAGCAGGAGCAGGAGCAGGAGCAGGAGCAGGAGCAGGAGCAGGAGCAGGCGCAGGCGCAGGCGCAGGCGCAGGAGTAGGAGGAGGAGGAGTAGTAGTAGTAGTAGCAGCAGCAGCAATCATCATCATGATAACGATTATGATAGGGGTATGAACATCAGCCACGGCCGCAGCAGAAGTTTGTAGCATAGTGTTTCACTAAACACTCAAACTCGACACTCTCCTAAGCCCGAGAGCTCTTTACAGATGACAGGAGCGGCGCGAGCAAGTTCTTTTCCGCCAGTTCGACCCACCCAACAACTGCGCACCGGTCTGGCTTCACCGGTTCTAGTGATTCTAGTGTGTTTGCAGTTCAGGGGTTTAGGAGTTCAATTGGGTCTCTGAATTTCGCGTGTTTCGAGTTTGGGAACGTTTCGGGTCTACGGTTTAGGTCTAAGTGTTGCAGGGTTTAGGGCTGAGACTTCAGGTTGGCAAGGCATGGGGTTGGGTTGAAGGTTTTCCGAGGTGTGTAGCGAGCTGCCGCGGTTGAATCCCAAACTTCCCTGAACCCTAAGCGCCAGCACCCTAAATCCTAAGCCCAGACAGCGCTAAAGTTCTGCTAAACCCTGAGAGCAACAAGCCTTGAAACCACTGCGAAGCCCTGAGTCCCACCAACAGCCCTCGACCGCGCCGCTAAGCCCTGAAAGCAATACACGGTTTAGGGAGTTTCGGGTTTAGGGCAAGTGCCCTAGCCCCAAACTGCAACTCCCTGAACCCGAAAGCGCTATTTCAGGCCCGCATATGAGGGCAGTTCACCCTAAACCTTAAACTAAACCCGAAACCCTAAACCCTAAACCCCAAGCCCTAAACCCTAGCCATCGGAGCCCAGGCTACATCCTGCTCGAGGGCTCCGTCGACGTCTTCATCTACAAGAAGACCAAGGATAAGAGCGTCAGCCTCCTGAGGCCGGGTTCTTGGGGGGGTCTTTAAGGGTTCCTTTAACGGGCTTAGGGTTCCTTTAAAGGGCTGAGGGTTCCTTTAAAGGGCTTAGGGTTCCTTTAGGGGGCTGGAGGGTTTCAGCTGCAGGGTTGAGCGCTTGAAGGGTTTGAGGGTGGTGTCGCCGATTTGGAGGTTTTTTTGCGTTGGGTTTAGGGTTTAGGGTTGTTTTCGTTGGGTTTGGGGTTCACGGTGTGTCAACGCGATGGGGTTTGTGGGTGCTTTCAGGAACAGCGCCTTCAATGATGTTTACACTTACACTTAATCCTGCTCGCTGCAAGGAAAGACGATCAACCGACACCACGCCACCAGGCACAAGGGCCGCGGGTTCAGCATGTTTCCGGATTGGGTTTGGGATGACTCTGGCTTTCATCACTGTTATTATTAGTAGTATTATTATTGTTGTTATTATGACTCATAACGATTAGTATGATTATTGCGACTGCACTGTTACTAGGATTACTATAGATACAGTAATACGAATTATTATTACTGGTATTATTATTATGATTATGATTATTTTTATTATTACGATTATGATTAATAGTATAATAAACAAGTACTGCTACTCTTGCTGCTGCTGCTGCTGCTCCTACTACTACTACTACTACTACTACTACCACTACTACTACTACTACCACTACCACTACCGCTACCACTACCACTACCACTGCCACTACCACTACCACTACCACTTCGACTACCACTACGGCTGCGACCACTGATAATACTGCTACTACCACTACTACCACTCCTACAACACTCCCACTACTACCCACTACTACTACTACTACTACTACTACTACTACTACTACGACTACTACTTCTACTACTTCTACCACTACTACTACTACTACTACTACTACTACTACTAGTTCTTCTTGCTGTCTCCCAAATTATTTCGATGGCCATCTATCCATGAGTTCACGCTTCTAGCTTGGCGTTACATAGATCGACAAAGCGATGAATGGATCGACAGAGTTAGATGAAACGACCGACACATCGACAGGTGGACAGAACCGACAGACTTGCAGTATTACCAGTATTACTACCATGATTGGTCTCATTATTAGTATAATGACAAAAAAGAATAGTCTGTTGCCTTAAAGGCAACACTAATGATTAGTATCATTACTTCTGTTGTTATCAATAGTATACAGATATACGGGTAGGATATGTGCCTTTACAATGATTGGGGTCACAAGCATATTTTCTTGTTCGTCTTCATAAAACACTAAGCCCCAAACCTAAAACCCTAAGACACACAAAACGCACCAGGAGCCGATCGACAAGAAGACGACCATCACGGAGGCCGCAAACATGTGGAAGCAGCAAAAGGAGGCTCTGGTCCTGTCACTGTTGCAACATGTGGAGGTTTGTTTTCAATGGGGGGAGGCCTTTTGGGCGGTCCTTCTTTGAAGATCCTTTAGATTGTTGAACTATGGTCCCTTTTCCTCAAAATCTCATATGCTCTTCGAACATTCCCCGCGTGAAATGTGCTGTGGGATGGACCCGGTAGCTGCGTAGGATCGAGGTCTGAATAATTTGTAATGGTTTTCCCTCATAGTTCGAGCATTCTAATTGTCAAGGCCACATATATGAAGCTGTTTTAGCCCAGTTTGCAGAAGCCCGCATGCAGCCTTTCAATGCAAATCGACACTTAAGGCTCAGGGTTTAGGGTGTTCGAGTTTAGGGCTTAGGGTTAACAGTTTAAGTTTCAGAGTTTAGGGCTTTTGTCCGACAGTTGAGCTTCGGCTCATTTCGGTAGGTGTGGGCCGTGCCTTTCGGCTGAAAGGTTTCCTAATCCTAAACTCCAACTAAGTCCTGAGCCCTGAACCCCAAAGCCTAAAACTGGTGAGTTTAACCATCTTCGGGACCACAACTGAAATTCACAGTCTTGATTGTTGCGCCGCCTGTTCCGTATGGGGATTCTGCAAACTCGAGGTTCTTGTTGTTCGGAGCAGCGAAGTTTGAAGGAAGCAGGGTTGTTCTTGGAGTCTTCCATTTCCGTCGAATGTCGCGTCGAAGCTTCATGCTGCA
Organism: Symbiodinium sp. clade A Y106; assembly: GCA_003297005.1. Taxonomy (NCBI): domain Eukaryota; class Dinophyceae; order Suessiales; family Symbiodiniaceae; genus Symbiodinium; species Symbiodinium sp. clade A. The sequence goes on along the minus strand of BGNK01000125.1, from coordinate 304,537 downwards.
CAGGCTGAGAAAGCCAACAAACTCAGGCCGATCAACAAGAAGGACAAAAACCGAAGCTCGTTCTGCAAAGGACATTGCATCCGTAAAGCCCGGAAGCCCCCTTGGCCCTCAACCAAGTATGCTTATTCTTGTTACTACTACTACTACTACTACTACTACTACTGCTGCTACTATTACGACGACTACTACTACTCCATAAGACATTGTTATGATGATTATTATCACTATTCAGCTCAGATTCCCAGAAGCCATGCTCCGGCTTCGGAATTTCCGGTTGAGCATGCGGGGCGGGAAGTTGGAAGGCCATCCATGAGTTTCGAAGGTTGAGGAAGCCTAAACCCTAGACCCTAAACCTCTCTGGATGCTGCCTGGAGAAAAGGAGTTCAAAAAAACAACCGAAACCCTAAGACCTAAAACCCTAAACCTTAAACCCCTAAAACCCCTAAACCCTAAAACCCCGAAACCTAAACCCTAAACCCGAAGCCTTAAACCCCAAACCTTAAACCCTTAAAACCCCTAAAACCCCTAAACCCTAAAACCCCGAAACCTAAAACCCTAAACCCGAAACCCAAAGATCCGAAGGGCGAGAGTTCAGTCTTAGTCAGAGCTCAGAGCTGAGCCAAACAGCGGGAAGTTTTCGCACAACTTAGGGTTTAGGCTTAATGGTTCAATTCCCCAACCCTAAACCCTAGGCCCAACGCCCTAAACTCAAAACCCTGAGCCCTGATCCGCCAGAAAGCCTTCAGCCATGTTAATGCACAAAGCCACAAGCCCACAAGACAAGAAGGGCCCTCAGCCAACCCTAAACCCTAAGCTCCCAAAGGCAAGTTTGAGCCCTGGCCGGGAGAGTTCACGCGCTACAAGACCACGGAGGGCTTCAGCACTTTTGCCAAGGACGGATACGGTGAGGGTCTAGGGTTTCGCATTGTTTTTGAGGGGGGTTTAATTAGGGTTTAATTTTAGGGTTTAGGGGTTTAGGGTTTATTTCGGATGTTGGGGCATAGGTCTTGAGTCCTGAACTTTTCGCTCCACGTCCTCAGCCTCCAAAACCACCGGTCCCAAAGCTTTAGTGCACAACGCACAGCCCGAAGTCAAAGATCCAGAACCAACAGCACCTAGGCGCTGTGCACTAAAACTTCAGCAGGAAACCCCAGATGTCGTAAGCCGTACCCAAACCCTAAACCCTGAACCCTAAACCCTAAATCATAAACCCTAAACCCTGAACCTTGAACCCTAAACCCTAAAATCCCTAAACTCTGGACCCTTTCACAGGCAAATTGTGAGCCCCGGAGTTTGAGCGTTCAGGGTTCAGCGTAACTTTAATCATGTTTTGAGGGCTTAGGGTTTAGGGTCGATAAATCTTTCGTTCGCTATTGTCGCTCTGCTTTTTGAGTGATTGATGATTCTCTCTTTTTCTGATCGTAGTTGTTAAAGTCTTGCTTTTCATTTTTGGTGTTCGTGGTTCGAGAGGACTCGAAGTACGGGAAGCTGGTGACCACGCTGAAGTGCCCTGGCCCCTGAAAGGACCCACGACCCTCAACCACAAACTTCCCTAAACTCCAAACTCCTAAACCGTAAATGTGCCCAGGCAACTGCCCAATGCTTCACGATGTTGGGCTTTCGGGATGTTTACGGACCTGTGCGGCTGTAAGGTGATAGAATTTCGAAGGGTTCAGGATCTGGGCTGCTACTACTCCTACTTTTATTACTCCTACCTCTACCTGTACCGGCAGCTCTGCTTCTACCTCTACGTCTACCTGTACCTAATCAATAGCAACAAGTTTCTGGCCATAATGCTAGCTGCTAGCACGAAAGCCAACAGCAAGACTGGTAACTAGTAGGCATCATGACCACCAGAGTAAGAATACTTTCCGTACGAACAACACTGAAACCTGTAAGCCCCTGCTAAACCCAAGCGCCCTAAACCCAAACCCTATCCGCCAAGAGGGCAGTGTTGGAGCCTGAGGGGGGTTTTGGGTTTCAAGGTCTTAGTTGGGGGGGCTTGGGGTTTAGGGTTTAGGGTTTAGGGTTTGGCAGAAGTAAACAAGAAAGCCTGACCCAAAACCGGAAACCCACGAAACCCAAAAAAGGCCCGGAGCCGTCGTCGGGGAGCTCGGGCTGCGGAATAACGAGCCACGCGCTGCGACGATTCGGTGCGCGGAGAGTCCCAGCTGCTGTCAGAATTTTTGTTTTGTTGTGGGCTTAGGCTTCACATATTTTCAAACGATTTATACACATGCTCGTCAGAGTTGTGGAAGGTAGAGGGGAGAGGGGTTAGTGGGCATTCCTGGACGTCTGGCTTGTGTTGCAAGGGGTTTGGGGTGTGAGGGCTACGGCTACGGCAGTTCGGGGATGGGATGGTGATCTGCTATCCCGTTCAAGACTGCGTGCTGCCCACCATGCTTTGATTCAACCGCCTCCTGAAGCATAAGCCCTAAAGCCCGAATGCCCGAACCTTCTGTCCTCCACTTGAAGGATGAGCCTCAGACCTTGACGTCTGACGCCTGAAACCCGAAACCCCCGAACTCGCTAAACCCCAAAAACCCAAACCCTTAAGCCGCAGGGGTCGTGAGGCTTGCCACCTGCGCCCTGAGCTCAGGAATTGCAAGTTCCTGGTGGTGGGGAAGAACATCTTTCTGGAGGTCCTGAAGGATCCGAGATTTCCGGGTTTAGATCTTCCGCAATGTTCGGGGGGCTGGGCCTCACAAACCCCACGCCCCAACCCAAAAGTCCCCAACCCAAAAGCCCAAAACACGAGGCCTAGGCCTTATAAGCCCTAAACCCCTAAACCCCTCAACCCTACACCCTAAAGCGGATCATGGGCCCTCCGCCTTTTGAGCCCCAGGCGCTCCAAGTCTCGTGCACACGCGATGACCGCCTGGTAATGAGTGCTGTAATAGTAGTGATGGCACAAGAAAATGTAGCAGACGTAGAAGTAGTGGTAGTGGTGGTGGCGCTGGTGGTCGTTGTCGTTTCGGTAGCGGTCGTGAGTTGCTGGCGGAGGAGGAGGAGCAGCAACGGCCGCAGCAGTAGCTGTAGTACTGACTAATGCGATAGGTACGAACAGAGGCATCCTAAGTCCCAGCAGACGGAGACGCCCGCAACCGGTGAGACTTGGAACCCATGCCACGCAGGAGTGCCTGGAAATGATGCGATTCTTCAACCTTCACCTGCCAGGCAGACTTTTACATGCTACGAAGTGGTCAAAGCTCTGTAAGCCGGCATCATACATTTCCTTCGACCCAAAAGCGCAAAAAAACTGCTCGAGGCGAAGGAGTAGCAGTATCAGTTGCAGTAGCAGTATTAGTAGCAGTAGCAGTATTAGTAGCCGTAGCCGTAGCGGGAGCAGCAGCAGTAGCAGTAGCAGTAGCAGTAGCAGTAGCAGTAGCAGTAGCAGTAGCAGTAGCAGTAGCAGTAGCAGTAGAAGGAGCAGGAGCAGGAGCAGGAGCAGGAGCAGGAGCAGGAGCAGCAGCAGCAGGAGCAGGAGCAGGAGCAGGAGCAGGAGTTAGCAGTTAGCAGTTTCTGGTTAGTAGCTAGTAGGTAGTTGTTCGTAGTTAGTAGGTAGTAGTTAATAGCTAGAAATTAGTGATTACTAGTTAGTAGCCTGTGGTAGTAGTAGTAGTATTAGTAGTAGCAGTAGTAGTTGTAGTAGTTGTAGTAGTAGTACTAGTACTAGTACTAGTACTAGTACTACTAGTACTACTAGTACTAGTAGTAGTAGTAGTAGTAGTAGTAGTAGAAGTAGTAGAAGTAGTAGTAGCAGTACTGGCAGTAATAGTAGCTATACTAGCAATATAAGTAATAGTAGTAATAGTAGTAATAGTAGTAATAGTAGTAATAGTAGTAATCGTAGTAATAGTGGTAGTAGCAATAGTAGCAATAGTAGTAATAGTAGTAATAGTAGTAATAATAGTAACAGTAGTGATAGTAGTAATAGTAGTAATAGTAGCAATAGTAAAATAGTAGTACGAATAGTTATAAGAATAGTAATAAAAGTAATACGGGTAATAATAGTAATAATAGTAATAATAGTAATAATAGTAATATTAGCAATAATAGTAGTAATAGTAATAATAGTAATAACAGTAATAATAGTAATAATAGTAATAATAGTAATAATAGTAATTAGTAATAATAGTAATAATAGTAATAATAGTAATAATAGTAATAATAGTAATAATAGTAATAATAGTAATAATAGTAATAATAATAATAATAGTAATAATAGTAATAATAGTAATAATAGTAATAATAGTAATAATAGTAATAGTAGTAGTAGTAGTAGTAGTAGTAGTAATAGTAGTAAAAATAATAATAATAGTTATAATAGTAACAATAGTAGTAATAGTAATAATAATACTAAAAGTAATAATAGTAATAATAGTAATAGTAGCAATATTAGTACTATTAGTAACAAAAGTACTAGTTGTGATCGTAGTAAAAATTAGAAGTAGTAGAAATAGTACGACAACAACGCCTGGTACTACTGCTGCACCTAGCTGCTGCTACTAGTACTGCGTGCCGGGAAACGAGGCCCGATATTTGGCCAAGTTTGTGGCAAACTTGCTCATCTTGGATTTTTTTGGATGGCAAGATGGCACGCAAGCTTGGTCACCCCGGGTTGCACCACTTTTCCGGGGGAGGGGCGGGGGGGCAAAGGGGAACAATCTTGGTCATTTTGCAAATCTTGCCCCCCCCCCTCCTTGGACAGTGTTTTCTTATACAACTCCCACAGCAGCTACAAACTTCTGGGCTTCCAAACCTTTGACCCGCAGCAGCACCGGGCCTCCTGAATCCAGCTAGTACGAATATGTGGGGAAGCAAAGCGCCGCGCTTTTGAATCCCGCCAGTACTTGGGCGAAAATAATTCTGGATGTGCCAGTACGTGGGGAAAGCATTTTGTTCGCGGTCCCGAATCCGTGTAAAGCAATGTAGGCCATGGTCCAGCACCCTCGGCCGCGCCCTTTGCCCAAAATTACATGCGAGTAGACGCTGGGGGACATGGCAGGGTGCGGTCAAGGTAGGTTGCATTTGTAAAGAGAGCGGCATCACTAAATTTCAAAGTTCTGAGACGCGAAAAGCAATAAATGTTGGCAGGGTCAGCAAACTTCGGGGAACCGGTGTCGACTCATCCCGACTCCACAGGTCTTTGGGTGGCACAGTGTCGCGGTTCAAGTTCTGATACGCCACCACTTCGGCATCTATGTTTTCCAGCCCCAGTACTGCTTGAAGAAGTGGGCGCTGAGCCCTTGTCGATCTAGCAGCGACGCTGCATGTGGTTTCGCTGTATCTGGGGTGCGCGCGGAACTCAGAACATGCATGTCATTCATTGCGGTTGGGCCATGGATGCTGTGTCACCGCGAATTATTTTATAGACCATGCGCGTATGTGCGGGCAAAATCTTAACGCATTGGACCATGCACATCATTATGGTTGGGCCTGGATGCTGCGAACTCACAACCCATCAGACCGTGCACATCATGATGGTTGGGTCATGGAGGCTGTGAACGCATTAGACCATGCACGTCATTATGGTTGGGCCATGGATGCTGTGAACTGGCAACGCATTACAGAGCATATACGTCATGCTTTATGGTTGAGCCATAAATGCTGCGAGGGAACTCATAACCCATCAAGGCATGAACGTCATTATAGGGTTGCTGGAGTTGGGCCGTGGATTCACCAGCAGAACCCCCAAGCCCTAAATTTCAAAGCGTGCCGAAACAATTTCAGCTGTCGGGCTGATGCCCTGAACGCAGACGTCTAAACCACACATGACATGGCTTGGGGCTCACAGCTCGGCGCCCTCAGCGCTTTCACGGCCCTCATTGCCCCGGCGTGCCCTGAGCGCGCCTGGAGACCCTCAGCATGTGGCACGGTTGCAAACAGGACAATGCGGACTACGAAATTTCAGCGTCCATTTGACGTCCGTTCTCGTGGCGCTGCTGCAACTGTTGAAGGCTTTATATATACGGTGTCAAATAGCCTGCAAGTGTCCATCACACCCCCCAAAGTGGTGCAAGTGCACCAAGGGGCAAGATGGGCAAGATTATCCACATCTTGGTCACAAACAGCGGCCCTCAATTCCCGGCGCAATGCTCTGGTACTCGTACTCGTATTAACACTGGTACTACTACTGGTACTAGTACTACAAGTATCACCAGTGCTACTATTTGGGACGAGCTGCTGGTGATGTTGTCGTCGTCGTGCCAATGCAGTAGCATAGGGGTTGATGCTTTTCCTGTCTGTTCGAGTCGCAGTCCAGTGCGATCTTGTTCAGGTAGCACCCTGACGGCCCTGGGGCGTACGTTGCGACTTCGTTCCAGATGCTCCCATTGACAAGGCAGGTTTTTCCCAAGTTCTGCATTTCCGCTGCAAGCTCCTCCTCCGTGTCTACGGTTTCCATCTCGGCCAGGTCACAACCAGAATAGCCGCGAAACTGGCAGTAGTCATTGCAGGTGTCATGGAGTTCACCAAGCGTCCACATGGGGGGAGCCTCAAGCTGGTCATTGTCGCCAGACAGTCAGACCCCTGCAATTTCTCACAGCTTCTTGCAACGAGTGCCCTCAACCGAGGGATCTCTGCAGGAGAGAGGACCCGACAAGGGCACGCATTCAATCTTGACAATATGCGGTCGGCTAGAAAAATCGGAAGATTTTGTCCGGGCAGCTGACTCAAAGCTGAAGCTCCCCGACACGGCATGTTCAGGCTCGATACTGCAGACAAGCCGCAGATGTTGCTGTCGTAGTGGTTGGCCCAACGGGCGCCTGGAGATCATCGAGATTCCCGGCAGAGGCTCGCGTCTGAAAACGAAGCTCTGCCTCCGAGCTTGTTGAAGTCGTTGTCTCGGATGCCTCGAACAAACGTTGCAGCACATCGGAGATCAGATCACTGCGGACGTCGAACATGTCGGCAGAGGCCAACAAAAGCTCTGCCTCGGAGCTCGTCGTCGAAGTTGTTGACACGGGTACCTCGAAGAGAATTTTGGGATCAACATCATGATGAATGACTTTGTGCTAGAGGATAGATGACAGAAAATGCTGTGATTAGGCGAACACAACTCATTGTGCAAGGCTCAGGTAATCATGACACCGGGGGATGACACCTGCTTAGGCAAAAGATTGTCGAAGAGCTGCCAAAGCTGCAAGACCCGGATGCAAACCTTGCAGCACAGCAGCTGGCTGATAGTAGCTGTAGCGCCGGCGTCGACGCCAACGCCTCTCGTGTGCTTAGTGCTTGAGCATTCCTGTCGCATCAATTTGATCTGTGGAGCTCTGCAAAAAACTGACACGTTACGCCCTTTCCCAACACGCCCCCCAAGGGTGCGGCGGAAATCTAGAAGACACACACTGTTTCAAAGCTGTTCCCAGGAGCGAACAATCGGCCTGGACCGGCCGCGGCGGCGTGGACGGCGCTCGGCCTTCAGCGATCCGGTGCAGTCAACATACGAATTACCAGTAAATACAAACGGATGTTGTTCATGATGCATAATTATTGTCGATACTTGCTTTTGCTTGTAAAACACTTTCGGGAGACCCGGGTTCTAGTTCACCAAGAGGCCTGCAGAGAACCTGCGCCCAGCTTGCTTTGCAACAACGCTGTGTCGTCCACGGTGCCATTGTTGCGACTGGCATCAGGGGCAACATGCCTGTCTGTGTATTTGGATGTATGCATGTATACACATATTGTCACATGTATATATATATATATATGGGTGTGTGCAGATATTGTACACACATCTGAAGACCTTAAAGATGCCAGTGCCAGCATCGTATGAGCCCATACTAAGCACCTGGCGAGAGCATATGATGGGATTTTCAGGGCAAACCCGGTACTCGCAGCTGGTATCAGCATTGCTGTGGAGACTGCGAGCCTGCATGTCGCGCTGTGGCAAGCGCAAAGATCTCCATTCTGCAGCTCTTTGCCATGCACCCAAGCCAACATTGCCTGGGACAGCGGCTGGGCTTGTGGATTATGATTGCAACAGTGCGGGACGACACGATCAGGGGCAGGGGCGTGGGCCACTTGGGCCAAGATACGGTCCAAGCTAGGAGGAAGGCCATGCCACCTCTGGTGCCTCTTATCATCTCATCCGCCGCGATGCTTTGGTCCGAGAAGCTGCTCTTTGAGCCCAAGGCTACGCACAACAAAGATGTCACTCCAATACTCAGAGCAGACTACAGCAGAGCGAGACAGAACGCCAAGCTACGTGAACAGCACAGCGCCCCTTTTCATCGTTCCCCTCACCCAGATAACACAAGGACAGCGTTGCACGGACGCTGCGCCGAACATTGACGGCATCATGCATGGCAGGATTGGACTGTCTACAGTGTCTACACGTGTGACGGCTGTCCTGCACGCCCCAGCACGGCTGCGGCCGTTCGGCTTAGCAAGGGCTGTTCATGGTGCAGTCATTTCCTGGAACGAGATTCACCAGGGCCACCATCGCTTCGAAGCCGTCCTTGACCTTTCCCCCGCCGGTTTCGTAGTCACAGCAGCCGGCATCTTTCACGCAGTTCATGTAGGTGGTCAGCCCGTCACATCCAGACGCGCTGCTGGTGCAGCTGGCAAGGCTGCTCCACAGCGGAGTACTGCAGCGAGAATGGCCATGAGGCTCACGGCTGCGGCCTTTGTGAGTCTTGCCATCGCGAAAGCAGTTTGGATGCAAACTATCAAGTGCTGCGAAAACCGAAGGGCTGCGGCGGATAATGCGTCTGTTCCACGGCCCTCACAAGTTGCTCTCACATGGTCTCACGTGGCATACCTGCGCTCAATGGCGACTAGTGAAAGTCGCAGCACTGGGATCTGGCCTCGCAAGCCCCAGAAAAGAGCCCTCCTGCCCTATGATGGGACAGCCAAACATGGTTCGCCCAGCACTTGGGCTACTATGTGAATGTCAAAACCAGCCAGATGTATGTTTTCCAGCGCAACAAAAGCACAGCCAACGAGCCTTTTCGCCTACGCAGGGGAGCGACCCTACGCGGCAAGGAAATGCCGGCTCCAAGTGCCAAGTTCGCCCAAATACATCCTTCTCAATCCTTTTCCTTCTCCAGGTGCGCAGTACAGACTTCGCGCAGCTTGCACCGTTGGACTCGGCATCTCTGCCTGCAGTGTATGTGCTCTTGTGATTGCTCGTGTCTCTAAAGAGCAAGACCGATAGCAATGATCGCAATCTTCCCACAGCTCCTTTCCGCCTCAGGCATATACGAGCTTCCCCAGATACTTCTGCCGACGATGGTTTTGACACGTACTCGTAAGTATTGCGTGCAGGTGAACAGCCCAGTTGCTGCCACGTGCCACACACGGCGAAACCGAAGACCGACGGGTCTAACAATGGTCTGACTGGGTCACGGGCGGCCTTGACATGAGCCTCCATCGCTCCGCCATCCTCCGTGTAAGTCCCGAATATCACTGCAGTGCATGTAGATGTCTCCAACGCACGAGCGCAAACACGGCTACAGACTCCACACAGCGTCTGGCGTCCATTTTTGCCGACTGCGTGGTCTGCATGCCCTCCTTCCTTCATGCTTTATGACACATAGAACACGGCTCTGTGACCAGGAGACCGGCCTTTCGTCTGTACACTGTCGGAAATGTGCAGAATTTGAGGTGCTGCCATGCCTTCGGCCGTAACAGCAACCAAAATCAAAGGCTCAGAGTCCTTGGAGGCACTTCGTTGTTGACTGGCGCCTTCTGCGGATTCATCCTGATCCTGTCAAGAGAGCCCCCCTGCCAGCAACACCAAAGGCTAAGCATGATCAGAAACATCGATGCAGCGAAGGCCGCGACGCTCGTCCAATACGTCTGCAGTGCGCTGGACAAGACGCTTGCAAGCGTCTCCATGCCCATGTAGCTGAAAACACACGCTAACGCGCACACGAGGGTGGAAACCCCATCAAGCCAACAGTTGAGCCGCTGTCCACGCAGCTTGTAGGCAAGCGAGGCACCAATCATGAAAATCACTGGAACAGCAAAGATCCAGCCCAGGATGAAGAAGCTTCCAATAAGCGGTTGGCGGAGAGCTGGGGCAAGGAAGGTCCACAACAGCGGACATGAGCAACCCCACATCCAAGACACCGGGAAAGAAAACTTCCCTAGCTGCTGAGCTAGGGCGCTGGACACAGTCGTCTGTATGGTCTGCTCAAAGTTTTCCAAAGAACCAAACCATTCCACGATGCATCGCTCAATGATCTGACGATCGCATAGCATCCGATTCTCATGTCCACTGGAGCAGCAGTAGCAAGTCGCACTGTCCTGTTAGGGAGACCCCAACATTGCGTCTATGGTTTATGCAGTCGACATGACACATTTTACAGCACGAGACTCGAAGTTGACCGCAAGAAGCTTACACACTTACCCAAGGCTTTTGACACAGCCCAGTCCATGCGAAAGTCGCGCAGCTGCGCTTGCATCGTGTCTATTGAGCGGTAGAAGCTCCGCAAAGCAGAGAGTGGATACCACAAGGCAGCGGAACCCGCCGCAGTGGTCAGCGCAATCCGGGTTAGTATTGTCCCGCTCTCCGTGCCAGCTCTCGGGAGAAGCATTACCCCAAGCACTGCAAAGGAAAACCCCAAAAAGACGCCCATCGCCAGTGGGCCCAGGACAACGGGTCTGACCGATAGTCTTGCGTCCTGGCTGCTGTGGCTTTTTAAGTACGCCGCAATCTCAAACAAGCACCACAGACCTGAGTGCCCAAGCCTACGGCAACGCTAGGCTGCTAGTCAGCATATGTTTACTAATATGAAACCTCCCTACTCGTTGAAGGAAGATGAAGGTAGGTTGTAAGTACCTGTGCACCAGGCACACAATCCCAAAAATCTTGCTCAACCACGACCCAAGAGTCGGCTGGAATATGTTGCGTCCCACCATACCGTCAATACTTTAGACTGCTTCAAAAAAGCGCTCATGCTAACAAGACCCGCCAATTTCAGTTCCCGGTCGGATTGATGAACACACACGCGGTCGAGAAAAACAGAGGTCCGCGGCCTCCAGAGCAGCAAGCACGAAGTTGCAACCAGCAGGCCGAACAGATTGCTTGCAATTGCTTGCGGGCGTGAAGTCGCATAAATTCGATGGTACTGCCCCTGGAGAGTAGTCTCTGTCTCCCCTTCTTCTATGCCCGTGGGCCCCATTGCGGCCGACAGGAAGAAAGCTGACAGCACAGCCGCGCAGGTGCCAGCGCAAAGGGCTGCCAACCCGTTGTTCACGACCAGCAATGCGCAAAGCTTCTGTCGTTTGCTGCCGTGCCAGGAGTGCGACCAAAACTGGGTTATGCGCTGTGTCGGCGCACTCTGGGCAAAAAGACGATCTGCATTGACCGCAGTCACGTCAGACAGCGCCACTGCCCAAATTGCCTCCCAGGCGGGAGAGCACCGTAGCACATCGGGCCGTTTTACCTCCATAGAGCTCATGAAGTCCACAACGAGGTCTAGGTTTGTTCGCTCCGCGCAGGCTTCGGACGCGCTACGTTCCTCAGCCTTTCGTCCGACAACCTCCGGCTCCATGGCACTGTGGCACTGTGGAGAAACTCCCCTTCGAGGAGTTTCTCAGACTCGAGCCCGATTGCCGCTGCGGGCTCTCATGTCAGGGGGGCTCTTGTCCAAATCAAGGCATGACCACGACCCTGACCAAGTTCATCTACTCAAGCTCCACAGCCAAAGACAGAACTAAACCCGCGGAGTGCTGATGGGCGCAGGATGGCACAGGGTCTTGGACCACAGTAATGTGGACTCAACTCAGGCAGGTTGTTCCGAAGCATGATCTGCAATCCGCTGTCCTCCGTTCTTCCGGATCTGGATCTCCTCCTGGTGCCTTCCGGGAATCCGCGCGGAGATCATCCGGTGTCAGCCTCTCAAAGGCGAACAGACTTTCGATTGAAAACAGCTTTGGCAAAACGGTTTGGTCTCTCAAACAGGTCTGAGCCTGTCTCGAGTACTCTTCTTGAGCGCCATCACGGTGATCGACCAATGTATGGAATGCTTCACCACTCGGCAAACAGACTCGACTCCGGCAATGCAGACAAAGTCGGAAACAATCTGTGCAAGAGCAGACTGGTGTTCACAGACCTTATTCGTAGGGCAGCGCCTTGCCGCAAGCTTTGTAGCCCTGCTCAAAGAACGACGTGTCCGCAACAGCGGCCAACCAGCCTCGAGACGATGCGAGCCAACATGCAGTACAGACCATGGCTGGAATGGCTTGCTGCGATGCTGAAGGGATCATATTAATACGTGGACATAGGACTGCAAAGAGGTAGCTCCAGCAACACACAGGCCTGACTCGTCTGTTCTCCTCGTCCAACACTAAGTCCTCAGTGAAGGAGAGTCTTGTTCCAATGGTGGCTATGCGCACATGGCTTTCCAGCACTGGCCAAGCTAGGAATAGACAGGAGGTTTGGCGTAGGGCGGGTAAAGTGGGTAAAGAAACCTGTGTCATCTGGTTCTTTGCACCTCGAAACTTACTGCAAGTCCCCTCCGTACCCAACTGTAGTGCCATAAAAAAAGGCTCTGAGCTGCAGAACGAGATCGGACTAGATGAAACACCTGTCACAGCGCATCGGCCCTCCCGCAAGCGCTATGCAGTCTATGCAGAGTCATTCTAGCAAAGCACTTGTCGCCACCGCTCCTACTGCTCCGAAGAAGTACTACTACGACGACGAGGTCAAGGAGCTCAGGCCTACTGTGGACGATGGTAAGGTTTGTTTGCGAGGAGAAGCAGCTCTCAGGTCGGCGCACCACCCTCTGCAGAGCCACAGTTGGCACAAATGCCGGAACTGCGCCCCAACAGATGTTCCTGTTCGAAGCAGGAGCTCTCAACTTGCTCGAAGGGGTTGCAGGCACCCTTGTCGCAAGTGTGCACCCTCACAGGGCATTACCCAAGGTCCCATCCGTAGCTTTGGTTCTTTCGATAAACATGAGGTACCTGTGCATTTTATGATATGACATATCTTATCTTACCTTACGGGTAGATAGATGGATAGATGGATAGATAGTGGGTAGCCTCCAAGAGCGGCCCCGGTTCCGCGTAGGCCGGCGCCAAGGGCGGCAAAGTGCGGAGCCTCTGGGCTCGGGCCAGCGATGCCTCCGCGAGTCGAGGCAATCTTGGCTCTGGTGCAAAGTTAGGTCATTTCTGCCACACAATCATCATCCTTGCAGTTCCGGCAACCATAGAAAATCGCGATGTTCATAGTTTAGTAAAGGCTTCGAGTTGAAGAATTTCGGTCAGTGTGTGTTTGGAGCTCTGGGTATACATCAAACCCGCGGTCGACAGCATGCTCAGAACACGAAATGTGGCAAACAGTGGCTACTCGAGTCCGGCAGCAGGGCTGGCCTGAATGTCTTCCAGTGCCATGTCCCTCTTGTCGGCTGTGTCCAGGGAAGGATGCCAGAATCGGATCAGCCTTAGGTGGACGAAACTCCATTACGCAGTGTCGAAAGTCCGAAGTATGGCAGCTCAGCCTCGCACAGCACCACTCGCGTGGAGCCCGCATGATTACGCACCTACGATGCTCCAGCGAAACTCTCCCTCTCCCCTATGTGAATCTCTGCCTCATGCTCAAAGGAATCATCAAAAATCGTGATCTTGTCCTGCTCCCAGCCTTGGCTCTCAGGCGGGAACTATGCCATCATGCATCCTGTTCCCCCCTTCACGATCCTTGCTCCGATCTGCAATGCTGGAGTCCAGAAGACCATCACGGGCTTCGTCGCTTGGGGCCCAGGCACCTCCATTCGCCTCCGACAGCGATGCCGCATGCGGGATGGTTGTCTGGACCTCTCAATCTTCGACGTCAGTGACAGTCTGTTCCGTACTCCGCAACGCATCTCAAAGCATCTCAAAGCATTCAGGACCTCGTGGGCCCTCCGGCGGAATGCTTAGCCCCAGATGGGCCGTCAGGCGGTGGTTCGCCTGGCTCTTTCTACGTGTTCCAGAAAGCTGTGACAGCTGGCTGCTCAGAGGCTGTGGGAAAAGCATGGAAGGCCCGCCCTGCCACAGTGACGAAGAACATCCGTTCCCGGGGACAGCGCGGAGAGGACAACTTCTCCCGCACCAGCCTCCGTAAAAGCGCCACAAAGCTTTGCCAAAGATCCGTCTAGCTTACTATAAGACCAGAGCTCTTGCACCGCCAAACATGTCGCCTCCGCCAAGGAGACAGCCTCTGGCAGCAAGTCCTGGATCGCCTTCGGAGCTGCCGAGCATCGCGCTTGGGCATCGGCCTGGTGACCAGGGAGCTTTGAAGTTCGCTTCCACGGCCGTTCTACTTGGGGCGCTTCGCTCCTGCTGCTTCTGTTCCTGCAAGCCTCGGCTCCGATCGACTGCGCAGCACACGAATCTCCACTGGCAAAGGGCGCGGACCGAAAAGAACCACCTCGTGCCAGCCGCCTGCGACAGAAAACAAGGCGCTTCTCTCACAGCTGGTCTCCATCGCCATCCGTAGCCATGTGCCTCGCAAGATCGCTTCGCCATCCTGGCGCCCTGTGGCCCTGTGGCCGCCCCCTTGGAGACGAGAGCAGGGACGAACGCAAACAAGCGCAGAACGATGCCCCTTTGCCACTGTACTCATGGCAGCATCGAAGGCTTTTTCACTTTGGCAGCCTTAGCCCCTGCTAGCACTGCGAGGCGAAGCCCTGAGAGCACTGCCGACTCTCGCCTTCAGCGGGCGCAGGGCGGCCAAAGCTGCTGCTGCTATACTTCTGGGAGAGCTTTACTATACTTGCACGTAGAGAATATGCATTCTGAAAGAACGGTGCATTCAAACTCCCAGTCTTTCAAACTCAGGTGTGGCAAAGAGCAGCACTCGGGGCCCCACCCAGGGAGGCTTCGGTCCACGAGGATGCTCCAGAAGAGGCAGGATTACCTGCAGTCGAAGCCGCACCAAGAGGGAGAGCAGTCCCAAATGAAGCGTTCTGGAGTTTTGCACAGCGAAGCCAGTCTCCTTTTTGGTCAGGCCTGTAGTCATGACCCAATGACCCTGCCAACATCCATGTCTAAAGTGCAAAATCATGTTGCAGGCGGGTCGTAGAGATCCTACGGAACCGCCCCCCTTGCTGCACCTTGGGTGCTTCTGCAGGCGATTCGTGCCGGGCAAGCAGAAAATGGCGGAGTGAGGCTTGCCGGCCAAAGGCTCCAGATGGCCCTAAGCAGTCACTGATCACTCTAGCACCTGATCCACAGCAGCGTCACCTGGACAGGCCGGTTGCGCAAGCGTAAAGCAAGGACGTGAGCCGTCATGAGCCATGAGCCCCTTCACATCCTTACTCCCGATACAATACTCCCCTTCGATACCGCACAGCTGCGCAACAAAACTTCCCTTTGCCTGGAATTCCAGGTCTGCCCCCGGCGGCACCGGCAGCTCAGAGCCTTGGCCGCCTTCGGCGCCGTAAGCCTCTCAGGCGTTCGTCTCTTTTTCTCTCCTTTGAAGAGGCACCTCACCGCTGTGGCAAAGCCGAGCCTGGCTCGCGGGAATCCAGAGGTGGGCCGTCTCGCCTCTTGACATCTGGTACACCTTGGAGGGCTTTGCAGCACTTCTTACCGCATGAACAAACGGGGAAGCGACTGACAACCGGGCTTTTGCTACCGTCTCAAGCTGTTCGAAAAGTTTATCGAACGGTGACTGAAAGCACGCGGAAGGATCATCGCAATGCCAATGTTCATGCGCCCCTAATGCCGTAGAAGCGGATGGACTTATATCAGAACACCTGTCCTTAGTACTGGGCGCTGTCCTTTCATATTATTCCGGGCGGCACGATGTCCAAACCGAAACGATGCATTTCGGCAGAGTGGGCTGAGTAGACCTAGCTCATATCCCGTCTGACTTGAAGTGTCTTATGCATCCCGACGTACAAGGGCTTGGAAGCTTCTCAATTAGAGCTTGCAACGAAGTTCATATTATGTGGGTGGGAATGACGCAGCAATCACGGTGAAGTTGGTCAGAACCATATTATAATATCATATACGACTATTGCGTTCGATTGGTCCTGGCCCTTCCATGCCCTTCCTGAATGTTGGGCATTCTGCTATGATGCTCTCAACGCTTTGCTAAACGCACGGTCAGAGCCATATTGATAAGCTTGATGAGTCGATGAGATCAACAACAAAGCGGTGCGACGAGCTGAGCCTCTCGCGGCTGCTTCCAAGCCTGTGCAGGGTCCGCAATGTCACGGAGTTGTTCGCGCTTCATCGCCTAAGGGCCCTGAAGATACGTGTCGGGTGAATCTGGGAATGCATCTCTTTGCCTTCTCTAGTCGAATTTGGCCCGGTGCTGCAAAACGAAACCGCAACCGACAAGCCTGGCATCTGGCTACCAGAGCCGATCTTGCCGAGCCTCAACCGGGACGAGCTTGCACCATTGGAGGCTGAAGAATGAGACTAATGAAAACGGTGGGTCCTCCCATGGCCTGGCCTGAACATGACTCCTTCGTCGCCGCTTCGATCGAAAACTTCGCCTCACTCTCACGCAACAACACCTGCTCTGGCTTCCGAGTGCTTACGCCGGCCTGTCCCGGCCAGCCTTCCTTCATACAGGATCCTGGCCACGGCTCTCAAGCTTTCACCCTCAGCTGGATCGAAGGGCGTGCCCAGCCTGACCCGATGACCCTTTGAGGGATACGTCTTCCTTGCTGCGATGGGGCGAAGCGAAGGGGCGATCGATGAATCTGCACGTTTATGTGTGAAGATGTCAACATCGTAAGCAGCTGGCCGATCTCCTCGCTCGAGGGTTGTCACGATCACCTCGTTGCCCTCGCTTCTACCCAGCAGAACGTCCAAGCTGGAAACTACCTCAAAGGCGCAGCATGTCTAAAGGTGCGGCAACCTACCAGAAATAAGAAACTTCAACACTGCCGAGCCCAGCGACCCCTTGCCGGCCGACCGCCGGAGCAGCAAAGGAATTCGCATCCTTGCTGGGAGTCGGGAGGCCTTTGCGTGCTGCTGTTAAGGCTTGCAGGGCTCGTTTCTGCTTGCTGTTTATCATCCTTTTTCCGCGACTGCTCTTGGAAATGCCAGTGAGACTCGTGTCGGGTTGGGGGTTGAGGATTCTAGGCCGCGGCAAGAGCAGAAAAGCTGTCCTTCAGCTGAAACCATGCAAGAGCTGCCGCCAGCGCAGGCAGCAGGCGCAGCGAGACGAGAGCTCTGTCTTTGCATCGCATCATCTCAACCGAAAGGCTGGTGTACTTTGTGTCATGCAACCCAAATTCATCTGATGCACCTGTTCCGGGGTCGTGAAGAACTTGAAATCCGTATGTGCAGAGAAAGATCTGCGTTCGTTGTTCATCGCTGCCTCGAGCCAAGCATTAGCTCGCATCTGGCCTTGATCTCCTGGGAGAAGGAGCCTTGTCACCGAAATGCCCCTCCGGCCATACACCCTAAGCTTTACACCTCGAGCTCACAACGTATCCGAGGCGAGGCAGCCTCCAGCGCCTGTGCATGATAATCGACTTTCAGTTAAGTGGTCTTCTTTCAACTTAAGTCTGAGAGTTTGGAGCACCGGGATGCAAAATCAAGTGCTCGAATACAGCAGTTTTGTGGACGCTTCTGAAGTTCTTGACCCCGCGGCAGCGGCTCTGAACAACCCTCATCTCCCTGGTGCTTAGTAGGGAATGGGGGAATAGATCCCTTACAGTAGTCCCTATATAATCCCCAATAAGAGTCACCATAATCCATTCCCCCATTCCCTGCTAAGCACCAGGGAGTCATGGAAATGGATCGGATTGGATTTGTTATGCATGTCAACTCCATGCCTGGACCCAGGGAAAGATCTTTGGATCCCAGAAAGGCTGAGACGCCTCAGGCGCAAGCAGAGCGAGAGCGTTTCAAGAAATACTATCATATATACTGCAACATACTAAACATACTGTAATTTTCTATGACATACTATGATATACTATAGTATACACCAAATAATATACCATAAGCCGAACTCCAGCAGGAGACCCGCAACCAAGACCAAGCTTGTGCCGAATTCCGACCTAAGAACCATAGGATCCAGGCGATCTCTGCCAAATAAGCGGCTGGATGTTGCCTGCGTCATCATCGGAGCTTTGGGAGGGTTTAGGGGTTTAGGTTGAGAGTTAGGGATGTGCAGTTGAGCACCTTGGAACTGGATTCGGCTGGGGTTGCAGGCTCGGTCCAATTCCAACTGAATGGTGTTTCTTTCGGCAAGCATGCGGCGTCCTAACTGCTTCTTGGATCTGAGTCGTAGCTTCATAACTACTGCACTGCTTCTGGAATCGTTGGTGGTCTCGAAGTCTTTGCCTGTCAGACTAAGCTATCTTCAGCCCCTTCGCGCTCGAACACTACAGGATTTGCCGCAGGTCGAGGCCCGCAACATGCAACTGGGAATCGAAATGAGAAAACTCTGCGGAAATTGTCCGTGCTGGCTGCTAGGCCACGACAAGATGATTCCTTGGACGATGCTTCGGTGAGAAAGAGAGAGAGAGAGAGAGAGAGAGAGAGAGCCTTGGCGAGGACCAGACGCCACCCTCCACGATGGCTGCCGCGACCGCAGCTCGGAGCGCATCATCGTCCCGAACCTGCAGGAGCGTCGAGCTTAATCTAAAATGCCACTAAATTGAGAGGAGTCCAGGCAGGTTATCACGCGTTGCTCGAAAGTAAAACTCAATTGCAATCCCCCGTCCCCGTCCATCCTCCAGTGTCAAGTAGCCTGTAATCGCCGAAGCCAAACAATGCTTAACACACCTTCACCTTCAATTTTACCCCTCTGGAATACCTCCTCGAGCGACATACACAGGGCGATGTGGGCCTCAACAGGGCCACGCTGCGAATCAAGTCATTCATTCGAAACTGTCATTCATGTGTAACCGTTTCTTCAAAATTGGTACGATCTGCTCAGCCTCTTTCAAGTCTGGATCCAGTTTCACCGCCTGCTGCAAGTGCCTGGCAACACGTGCCCGACGAAGAAGCTGTACCGTGAAACAATGCAATGCTCCTTCGTGCACATACTACGGTTGTACTCTGGGCGACTAAACATATAGGAGTTAGGATTAGGAAGACCCTTGGGGATACAAACCCTCTCAATAAGGTCCGTTTTAAAAGAGCCAGAAGGGGTTAAGAAGGGTCCCCTTTGAGGGGTCTTTATAATACTACCTAGCATAAAGATATTCCAGCCTGCAGGGCAATATGCGGCAACCAGTCACGATAAAACATTGGCGTTCAACATTGACGATCGCATGCAAAGGATCCCTCCGAAGTGTATAGCAGAGCAGGTGAGGCTGTCCCTGCTATAAGACACGTTGATGTCAACGCCTGATAGCTTCCAATGCACGGCCGCTGTCGAGCAGCATCTCTGCCAAGAAGTGCAAACGCCTGGCAGCACGCACAGACCGCACAGCCCAGCAGCCAAGGCAAAAGGTCTAAATTCGTATACGTGAGAAGTCCGCAGGGCCGTTACTCCACCACTGGCACCAGCCACCCCCTAAGCAGGACACAGCCTCGCCGCGATTTTCGATTCTACCAGCTCCTCCTCGTCAGCTGCCACTGTCTGCACAACAACGGTACGAGTACTTTGCTGTCCTGGGTGGAAGCAGCAAACCTAGGAAGCGGCAGGGCAGAGCGGCTCTACTGTAAGCACTACAAGCTTTGTTGTCTGCCGCTAACACCCGATGAAATACCTCGTCACTGCCGACACGCATCGCAAGATTGATGTCCCGATATCCTGCACTGCTACATTTGGGACTGGCACAGCTTCGCTGCGGAGGTGCACTCGTCAGCGAACAGTGCACGCACGCCTCATCGTGGCTGCAAGCTTGGACAGGCCGACGACGGGCCTTGTGCGATGAGCTTCTAAGCGCGCCTTCTGCCCATAAGGTTCCGGCCATCACTGCAATTCTAGGAGTCTTGCTGCATGTCGGGTCGTTCCAGAAATCTTGCTGATCGACAATCATGCTGGGGGCCTTGCGGCCCACCCGCAATATTGCATGGACACACGATGGCTATCCACAATTCGATTCACGGTGGCGCTGTGCCGATGTGCAAGGGTTCATGCTGCTGGGGCCTTGCAATGTCACGGGCGGGTTCAACAGTTGCTAGTGGGAGCTCGGTTTATTTCGAAAATCGCGGGCCGTCGCCTTTCAAGAGGCTAGGCTTTGCACGGCCGCTGGTTACGGTGAAACATCAGCCACGTGAAACCCTTCTGTCCATGCCAAAAACTCACCCGTCTCATCCTCAGATGTCAGATGCAAACAGAGCGTCCGAAGCCGTGTTCTTTCCTGTTTGTTCTCCGCCGCGGACAGCTGGCCAGCGCGGCCAGCACCAAAATTTCCAGCAGTTATGGAGCGCCCATGGTCCCATGATTTCTTTCGCGTTGCAGGCGAAAGTTGCAGCAGCTTGGGGGCTGGGTTTTCAATGTCGCCTGACCCTGTCGTGCACGGACTCATCGAAGAGCTCATTGTACCTGACAGCATGGGAACCGCTGCGACGGCTGCGAAGCAAGATTATATCTCGGCTCGTTGGAGACGCCGGCTCCGTTTTACTTTTTGCGCGGGCACTCTTCGACGTCTAGAACGCCGACAGGAATGCCGTCGCCCTGGGTTGTGTTGAAGGCCTTGGTTTCATCTCGAAGCTATCGGCCAAGGACTTCCCTGTTCAGGCTCTCAGCTTGCTGATGCCAAGCTGACCCACGAGCTCCTGGCTATGTAATTGGCTTTGCTGACCCATTCATCAGCCAGCTCGTTCCTGGCCTTTCCATCTCACACAAGCCGTCCGTTCTTTCAATGAACCACACATTGCATCGCCCACGGTCCTTGAAATCGGGCCGATGTGAATCTGAAGCATCTGCCTGAAACGCGAAATGCTGTGCCTGAGAAAGTGTGACGGCCCGGCTTGGCCGCCGGCCAGCATAACGACGAACTCTCTGTGATTTAGCAGTCCTCCGGGCAAGATGCTGTCACAAATGGGCACGCAACTTCTTTAACGAGTCTGGGACCCGCACCGTTTTTGACCCACTTACCTTAGCCAGCGCCGTGTGGCAGCCGTTGTGCTAGTTCATGGCGAACAAGCCCTCCTCTCACCAGCTGCTGCTGCGGCGACATTAGTGGTCGCACCGGCGGATTTTCTGAGTGTACAGCCATGACCTGGGAAGAATGAAGCTGACGATTGCCAAGGGATTCCTACCCGGTGCCGGGTTTGTGGGACCAGGGTGGAACGTGGCCCTGGTTGGACATTTTGAAGAAGCGCACATCCTGGCTCGAAGTTCCGACGTGCTGCGCCAGACCTGCTCCAGGTCAAGGCCGCATTGGGCCTGCCCCGGGTCTGCCAAACCGCAGTACCCGACAAAGCGATGGGATGCCCAAGCACGGAACACCGCAACGCACAGGCCAAGGGATCCCATACGCAACGGTAAGGCCAACTTCACTGCCAATCAGCGGAGCCTGGCAAAGGAATTCTTGTTAACACCAGTACACTCTGGGCGAGGCATCAACGTTTAGCAGATCAGACAAATTATCTGCAAGGCCATCAAAAAAGCTCTCCATCAATTGACAGAATTACATGTTTGACGCGCTTCCGGCATCGGGAACTCTTCCTGAATCCTGCCAGTCTATGCGGGAAAACACACGGTCCGTGTCCGTACTTGGCAGATAGCAATTTGGCCTTGTAATTGGAGGGAAAACATTCCTGACCACGTTCGAAAATATGCCTGTACTTGGGGGAGAGCATTTTTGCTGTGTTCTTTATTGTTGTCGGTATTCCTTTCTTGCGTCCGGCCTTTCTTTCCGTATTTCTTGCTTTCGTTATTTCTGAACTGTTTTATTTCTTTCTTTCTGCTCTCCTTGTGTTCGTCGTCCTTTCTTTCGTTCGTTCGTTTTTATTTATTTCTTTCCTTTTGCTAGTACTTTGTTTCGTTCTTTTTGCCCTGCATGCATGTTGACTCTTCGTGTGCCAACCCCGCTCTGTGAGCAAAACATACTGCGGCGGTGCAGCCGGGCATTCATCATGCAGGTCAACTGGGATCGAGTCGGATCATGCAAGGTCCCCTGCCCTTTCTCGCGCTGCAATGAAGCGGCGATTTCGGGCTCTCGCCCATAAGGGAAGGCTGCCACCACTGCGTGGAAACCGTTTGCTTTAGACCGTAGCAGGCAGGCCTTCCACTCTCAAGGCTGGAACTGGAAACAGCACGCAGACGGCCGTCAGCACTTTCAAACGCCAAACTGAGGCTGTTTCCGCGCTAAACTGAGACGCAGTCTAGCAAAGTGGCTGAGGGTGCAGGGGCGCTCTCCTCAAATGCCCTTGCTCCGCCTTCCCGCGCTCAAAGCTGGTTCAGCTGAGCTTTGCAGACATTGCATCACGAACAGCCGAACAATGGAACCTTTTTAAACAATTTTGCCAAGGCTGCACTTGTGGCACCGTCACCTCTTTGCGATTTGGCAACCTTGGCCAGCAAGCTCATCGGTCCAATGTTTGGTGGAGAATTGGAAGGAGGATCATCCGCACATTAGAACAGAAAATAATCCGAACATGTCAGTTATCGCGACATTGTGTCCATTACACCCTGGCCAGGAAGCTTAGCCTCATCTCGCCAGAAGCGAAGCTGAAACCCTGCATCGCGAGAACTACCCCTTTGTCTTCACTCGGTTCCACGTATTCATGCAAGCATGTATGCACATGTACGTAAGTCTGTCCGTATGCATGTATGCTTGCATTCGCTTTATGTATGAGGTATGAGAGGAAAAACGCTCTGCAGCGGACTGCTTCGAGTAGGCTCCAGGCAAGTTCGGATCTGATTTTCCCCCGCACTTTAGCGGAACGGCTGGCAGGCAGGAGACAAGGTTGCAAGTTTACAGATGCTTGCAAGCACAGTTCTACACAAGCCTATCGAAAGCACTTCACTCATCAGGGATCGGTCTCACATGCTGAACATGCTGTGACAAGACGTGCTGCACAACGCTCCAGCATTGCATACCTCATGCCGCAAGACTGAGGTTCCGGAGCTCACACTGCAGGGCGCACCCAGAACCGACGCTTCTTCTTCTCGCCCAAGTCTTTCATTGTCTTCTTGGCTTCTCTCACCTGTGCAGCTTTCCGCGCACAGTCCAACCGGGAGGTGAGAACCAAAAACTTTTCCCTGCTTGTCATGCCAACTTCAAGTACGGCAGCTTGCCTAAGCATTGGTTGAAGTCGGTGACACCAAACAGGTGATCACAGTCAAAGCTCACAAGAGAGGCACAGCAGTACAGTCCACCATGAAAGGCCCTAGTTGCCCTCAGTGTACAAATCCAATTTCTGAGCCCTAAAAAACTCTTGTAAGCTTCATATAGGTCCCAATGTTGCAACACCCCTTGATGCAGGCCCGGTCTGCCAACTGGTTCATCTCCTCTTCGATGTCCGCCGCCATCTCGTTGCTCTTGGCCTCCAACAGAGGAAGCTTAATAATAAAAGATAACATAATATACAATGTAATATATCATGTTACATGGTGTCGACGATTGTAGTGCAGGACTGCCGTTCATGACCGATGGCGGCAATGTTAAAACCATGATCTTCCAAGTATTGCGACGAGGTGGGTCTGGCGACGGGCTGAGCTGTTAGAAGGCGAGCTTAGGCTGGCTGCGTTAAGCTTTACTTTCGCGCGTCACCGCACAGAATCCATCGAGCTTGCTCCGCTTGCATCTTTGGGATCCATCCATATTTACTACTCCCTAGAGAGAAAGTCTCCTTAAATGTTCAGGTCTTCTCATACAGAGCCCGCATTATTATACCTAGTGAGACCCTCGTAGTCTGCTCTTCACGAAGAGCTGCTGGCCTCTCGTACCTCGAGATCTTCAAGCTCCGAGCGCACATTCGACAGTTCTTGCCGGAGGGCCTGAGGCAAAGTACATAAACATATACAGACGCGCAATATACATATACATCCAGATTATTTCTGAATATACGTATGCACATACATGTGTATATGTATATACTTATATACGTATATGTGTTTAGTTAAATTTTTGGTTTCTCACGCATCACACATACGCGAACACGCAAAAACGTCAAGCTTACATGACATGACCTTGCATTTCATTACATAGCATAACATGACATAACATACAGACAGACAGACAGACAGACAGACATGTAGACATCCAGACAATTCCATTCAGGCAGACAGACAGCCACGACCAGCGACAAGATCTAGTCGCGCGGCATCTTCTTCGGTCCGCCGTTCTGGCCACTCGGGTGGCCTGGGTGGCCTCCCACTCCCCTGCCCCAAGCAAGAAAGGCGCCGGCAGCTTCGACTTCTCCGGCACGGGCAAGTCTCTGCCGTGCCTGGCCGAGCAGCTTCCATGCCCCCGAAAAAGAAACAGCGAAAGCACTGATTCAGGACCGGGGCCCTGCAGCGCGCTGTGTTCGATTCTCTAAATACGATTTGGATGGCTTCTGCTCATCGTTTGTGCTGCTTCGTGCCATGGTTTCGTCGTGATTAGTGTGCGATTCTTCTGGGCTTCCGTGTGCTTGCATGTCCGGCTTTTGGAATTGTCATGCTTCCGTTCCAAACTCGTAGATGCGGCCTTGCTCGCCGATTCACAATCTCGGTAAACGCGAATACAGGAATCCCTATCCCGGTCCTCCTCGTAGCCGCGTTGCTGGTCATCAAGCTGGTCCTGACAACATGCCACCACACGGCCCATGCAAGCTGTTCAGCAGTTAAGTTGAGCCTTACAAATCCTTAGAAGAAAGGCGCCACTGGCAGATTCAGGCATGAACCCAACTCACTCACACCCAGGCTCCTTGGTCCTCTTCCGTGCCTGGCTTCAGAGAGCTACTGTGAAATCAAGAGCAACTGATGTATCAAAAACCGATACGTTTCAATCCCTTTCTTGTTGCTGTCCAGGTGCGTCGATCTCCACACCCATGGCCTTCTGAACTCTCTCCAGCTCAACCTGGCATTCCAAGAGCTCACCGGGACTTCGTGCTCGTGCCCAAAATTGGATTTTTAGCATTTGATGGTGTGCTGTGACTTCTCGCATGCTTGCAAAAGGCCTTCCCGCGCTCAGGCGCTGGCTTCAACTTTCACTTACATGATCCAATCGTCGGGGAGGCCGAAATAGGCTGTTCGCTTGTTGTCTCAGATTGCCGCAGCCGTGGCGCACGCTTCTATGCTGTTCCTGACTCCTTTGCTCAGCTTGTATCTTTGCCAACATGACCGCAGATAGCCACATGACATCCTCAGAGCGATCAGAAAATCCCCATGCCAATCCTCCTACACTACAGTGTTTGGGCAAGGTGCAAACTGAATCACTTTGTATTTAAACGTCTCCTTCGCCAGTTGACTGTTCCCGTATTATGATGCTCCATACTGACAAATCCCCTTGAAAGCCCGCGAGCCGGCTCAGTGGAGATGCAGGGCAAGTGTGCCGGCATCGCACTCTTCTCACGGAGCTGGTGCGACAAACGCCCTACCTCCTTCAAGTGTGGACAAGCTGAAGCAGTTTGACCGGCGCACCCCGCGACCAAAAACAGTATATATCATGGTATCCCAGCAATGTACTCCCAGGAGCACGCCTATAAAAAATACCGTACCCCAGGCAGCCACGTTTGTCACCACAATGGCAGCTACAGTGGGCTCCGTCCTTGGTAGCACTTTTGAGCTCGTTCCTCACCGTACGAAGCTCGTCATGTGCCTGACGAAGGTGATTTCAGAGCTGTCCTCGCGTCTCTCCAAGCCGGCGCCTCCCAAAGGCCCGGAGCCCATCGGAGCCCCCCCTTTCCACTGCCACTCGCCTTCTCCATGGCGGCGCGGTAGGCAGCCGCTTCGTCGGAATGTCGCTTGCCTCGAGGTAGGTTTTCGTCTGGGGGTAAAGTCTAGTGTGACTATCTTCAATTTATTGCTGGACCTGGAAACCTTGCGGAATCGTTGAACTGATTCCTACAGTATGAAGTTTTCTGTTCCCTCCGGCCCTCCGGGCCAGCCTGCTCTACGATCGCTCTGCAACACCTGCATCTCCTCTTTCAGATTGGACTCGCGCACGCGGAACCTGCCAGTCAGAAGTCCAGGCGCTCCAGAGTTTGCTGCTAGTTCCTCAGAGCCAGCACCCTTCATACTTAACATGACTAAAGGGTTGTCTTGCTTTCAGAAGATACTTGCAGGATCAACGATTACGCCTTGCAGAGTATTGTTGATTTAGAAGCCGTTACAATGGAGGGCCCCAAACGGCAGATTGAATAAAAGGCACTACAAAGTCACATGAAAGTGAAAACCCCACGTGAAGCTACAAACACCAAAATGCTTCTGTAAAACGAGATGGTGAAGGTGAGCTACATCGTGCAGAACGGATAGAGACATGACAGTCTGCCACAGGTTATCAGCTTTCATGCACCTTTGGATTAGTTTTTCGTTTACCGCTTGCTTGCTGCTCCTAGCGGCTCGCCTTTCTTTGACTGTTTACCTGGTGCTGCTCTTTACCTTTCACACTGACATCTACCTGTAACAGCACAGGCTTGTGGCTTCAAGGTTATCTTGCAATTCAAGAGTCAGACCTTGAGATATTGGACTCCATCTCCTCCGCACGAGCTCGAAGGCCTCGAAGTGCCAGATTCTCGTACTATGGCCATGGAACAATCACGAAATCACGCCTCTTAGTCTTAGTCGCGTTCGATTCAAGGAACCCGAAAACTGACTCCCGCTCAACTTTCGCAGACTCTCCCGAACTTCTGAGGCATGGACTCGCCATCTCGAGCTGCATAGCGTCGTAGTTCTGTGTCTGTGCACATGGCAGCAAAAATACACTGACTGCCTTCACACGAGCAGGCTTGCCATCGTGTCTGCTCGCGCGTTCCATACGGTATCTGCGGCAGCCATTGCATCTTAGACGAAACACTGCATCTCAGACTTGCCTTCTCGTTCGTCTTTTCTTTCTGAGCCTCGAATATGTCGGACACCTGTCTTTGCTGCGCGCAGCGGCCGTGCACAAACATGAAGTTCGATACCATCGCATGCATTCAGGCCAAACAGACATCTCAATTCATCAAGCTGGACGACTCGCCAAATGGATCGAAGAGTGAAGAAGTCAAGAGATTTGTCCTATCAGCACTTAAGCTTATGACATTCTGACCTGCAAACAGTACCTCACTTTCTGATTCCTACCTACTAGTTGACCCCAAGCTGTTCCGAGACAGGGTGTCCTTCTCTCCGAGCCGCTCGATCGCCTTCACCGCGACCTTTGCAGCTTAAAGCACGCCCGAAAAACGGCTTACAGAACCCTGCAGGAAACTCCCCCCGAGGCTGAAAAGGCATCGTTACACAAGTAGAACAAATAGAATTGGCCTGTCTGAGTCAGAAGGAGTGGAAGCCGGTAGACATGGCAAACTGCTACTGATCGGCCAGTAACAAGCACCCAACACACATCTACTTGGCGGCATAAAACCCAACAATGAAAGGCTGCAAGTTCTTCCGGCCATCGCCGGGCAGAGGGTTTGATGTTTCCGCACATGGAAGTGGCGACTACGGGGGCGAGGCACGAGAAGAAACTTTATTGATTGGAAGGACTGACCCCAATTCAGCTGGGAAGAAGGCTTGCTCCCTCGTATGTCGTGCCTTCGGGATTTGGGAAAGGACGGGTGAAGTGTCTGCGTCCGGGCATGCAGTCGGGCCTGTTTTTTGCTCCGGGGCTCGGCAGACTCTGTCCGCTTCGAAGTGGGTGCATCTCTCAGAGATGACGTAGCTGCAAGGCTTGCGTCTCACGAACCGTCAGACGTCAGGAGGACGGAGAGGCTTCAGGTAGATTTTCTGACTGGTGAAGTCTTCGTGCAATTTCTTTGGCGAATCGAAGATGCCGTCCAACGCCACACAGCACAGAAACCGATAAGTAACGTGCCAAGCAAGTGTGAGCAGTCACAACGCGTAACTTTCCCTACAGCGGAACCAGCCCTGGGACAATCAAGGATTGAAGCCGAGGATACAACTTGCCCGTCAGGG
The DNA here is from genome assembly GCA_003297005.1 of Symbiodinium sp. clade A Y106. NCBI lineage: Eukaryota > Dinophyceae > Suessiales > Symbiodiniaceae > Symbiodinium > Symbiodinium sp. clade A. Next base: position 276,630 of record BGNK01000125.1, on the reverse strand, counting down.
ACTAGTAACTGGCTACTCGGCTACTGTTCAGATCGCTGCCCAAACTTGACGGCTTTACATTGCAAGTGCTCTTTGGCACCTGCACTCCTCGCTGTTCAATTCAGTAAGCATTTATGAAACGGACCTCGTTGATGAGCTTGGTTGCCACCATTTCTGGCGACATGTTGGCATCTAGCTTGTCCCAAAAGCCCATGAAGGGATCCTCGTTGTGCATATTATTGTTCGTGGCCATGGCAGGAGCGCCGGTGATGCTTGCAGAATTATCGAAAATTCCCATGGCTGCAAAGAGCTTGGCTGCTGCCAAGTGTGGTGGCAGGTCGACATCGATGTAAGCCCAGAAGTCATCATAATCCCAACCGTCCGTGTCGCATGCATACTCTTCAGTCCAGCGCTCTTCAGTCGGCGCTTCAGTGTTGCTTGCTGGTTTTTCTGCGATCAACAAAGCAAGACCTTCAGCATCCTCAGGCGACGTTTGAGAGTCGCTTGGCTTGCTCTGCGAACCTTGATTGAGAATCTGGCCAAATTCATCTCCTGCCTCTCCGTAAAAAGTTTGCTCCGCGAGCAATGCTTCAGGTGAACTGCTTGCAGCCTCCTCGGCCACCATAGATATTGTTGCCGCGGCGTGCTCGTTTGACATCTGCGTTGGCTTTTTCTTTGACGTCTCTATGAGCATCTTCAGAAAGGCATCAGGTGCCTCGTGTTGCTCGGCGTGGGCTGCTTTGGACAAGCTGTTCCTGGGCTCCTCTGCTCGCATAGCAGCCAGTGCGGCTGCATCCTCAGGCGACAACTGCTTGTCTGTCGGCTTCTTCTGCGAAGTGGCGATTAGCATCTTCAAGAACGGGTCTGGCTTTCCATCCTCCTCTTGTGCAACCGGCAGTTGAACGGCAGCCGTAGCCTGCTCCGCAGGTCCTTGTACCATGGCCTGAGCAGCAGCAGACGCTTGGTCCACTTTCTCATTGAGATCTCGCAATGCATGCCAGTCTTGCATCTTCTGCACCGCTGTCTTCTGCTCCCTTAGCTGTCGAAGCCTGATCATGTCCTGTTTAATTTTTGCACGGAAGGCCTTGGAGACCTTGTTGCGGATGTAGCTCCGTAGCTTCCACATGAAGACTTCGTTCCCGAAAAACGGAGTTAGGCCTTCCTCACCCTCCTTCTTGAGGGTGTTGATCATGAGCCGCAGGTCCGGATCCCATTTGATGCCAAAGCGCAGGCATTTGCCCGGCGGCTGCAGCTCAATCCTGGTCCGCTCCTGTGCGGACTCCTCTAAAGCAGGGTTTGTTGCGCGCGAGAGGTTAGCCAGGCGCTCGGTCAGAGCCTTGACAAAAGCATAGCAGAGGATCAGCACCAGGAGCAAGAGCTGTAAAGCTATGGAGAAAAGAGCCACATCATGGCAGAGCGCGGGCAAAAGTACCGCGTCTTTCGTGGTTGCCCGGTCTGTGAAGAAATACAACTCGATCATTCTCCCAACAGCTGGGGGCTGCAGTGAGAGACTGCTGCTTGAGCCACGACCCTTTTGCGTTCAACATTTTGGCTCGGAGGGTTGAGCATAACGACTGGTTTGCAGAGACAATCCGAAACCGAAGTCTGAGCGTGTCATCTCTTATGTCCCATAAATGAACAAGCTACTCTTGCATGCCAATAAAGCCCTACCAAACACTGAGACGGGTCGGGTAGCAGCAACCAGTCCGGCTAGACAGCCCAAACATTTGCTTGCTCTCTTCAAGAACGAACTGATCGAAGCCTGTTGCCGTCCAGGTAATGGACACCCACATTAACTCGCTTGTCGATAATTTGAGATTTGCAAGGCTGCCTTCAGGTCAAGGAGAGTGGGATAAGTAACCAGGAGCCAACACGCGATACTCGCCACAATAGTCCTAGGATCCAAGTCTTGCAAGCCCAGCTGCAGAATCGGCCCGTGCAGCGGCCGTCACTGTATCAAGCTCCTTCTCCAGCCTTCGACGGGTTGACACAAAGTTGCGTAACACGTTCCTGACTTTGGGGAGTTGTTGTAAACCTGGGTTTCATGAAGGCTCTTCAGATCTCACACGATATCAGTGCAAAGCATGGAACCTCACGATCTCGTCTGAAAGCGTGCGGCGAACCTGGCGGGTGACTTCCATGACTTCAGCTCTTCAGGCCGGGGTAAGCCAAAACTGCAATCCAGGCTCGACATCTGAGTTCACGTACAGAGGTCTGTCTGCGGGGTCACGGGGGGAATAACTCGCTTGCAGATCGTTGGGCAGCAGCACGTCGAGTCCCGCGACACGCGTTCTCACAGGCCTTCTTGTCGCGGCTGGATTGATTGCGGAGCTCCTTTTCGTGCACAATTGCTGAATGTCTCGAAGCTATTTGCTGCTGCGGTACGAAGTCACGAGTCCGTCTGCTCAAGAGACGGAGGGGCTGCGTTCTCAGAACCAAACAAAGACTGCCAGGAGGCCCGATGCCTCCAGTGAGTTGGACAGGGTTTTGACGTTAACCAAGAGGCTTTCGACCTGCACACGACACGCTGCCCTGCGGAAGCCAGCATTAGCGTGGGCAATGGCTAAAGCTTACGGCTGCAAAGGGGGGATCACAATCACAAGATAGCTGCTGACGCAAACATGCCCATCACACAGTTCAAAATCGAATCACTGCGTTGATGGTCACACTCGCACTCCTGCAACTGCGTGCCTGGTCCACCGGCGTGGGAGGTGCACCGCCTCTTCTGGAACTGCTAGCGAGGAAACCAAGTTTTCGACACCCGAGACACACAAGATCACACAAGCAAATGCAAAATGACCAGACAACCCGGGGCGGCTGCCTTGGTTGACTTATTGAATTTCCGCATGCTGCTCCCGTTCCAGCATGCTGCCGTTCCGCGCCCTTCTTATTGAGCTGTCCAGCAAATTTGTGGCAGGCTCTGCGTGCGCATGCACTCAAACTATCCAGTCGTGAGCTCCACGCACGTGGCGAGCGACCTGTTTCCATGTCTCATGCTGTACTTTCTCCCGTCCCCGTTGCCTATAAGCCTCCTGCACTACAGCTTTCAAGCGTTCACCCGCAGCTTCAGGTCATGGTTGGGCCCCTCGGTGCTGCTTGGTGCCGTTGGGTGCCGTCAGGGAGTGCCCGCCGCGTGCGGCGACTGCTCCACGCTACCTCGTCCTGGCTACCCTGCTGTTGTTATGGGTGGTCTGTGTGTAACGGCGTGCCTGCCGGGTTATAGAAAAGTTGTTCACAAAAGCTCGTCACTTATCCTCTACTCCACTGCTACCATGGCTCAGGGTCTCTTGCTACAGTCCCGGAGCGCTTCGGAGCCAGGAACCAGAACTGCCTGTATCCAAGGCACACTCAACCGAAACCGACCAAATTCCAGCAAACTTAGCGGCCCTAACGTCTGAGGCCCTGTTGTGTCTAGCAAGGGTGCTCCCTACAGGCCTGTGGGATCCAATGGCAGATCCTCGTCCTCCTCCACCAGTTCCAACTCCTGCAGGCATGGAACATCATGGAACAGGAACAAAGTACGCAAAAGGAACAAGAATCCGTGCTCTTCGTCCGCTTCTGGCCACACAATTTCCAGCTGCGCTCACCTCCTTGCTACTTAGGCCTTACGCCATTTGGGAGGGCGGTGCATGCACTGCAGATGCTAATTCCTATCGATGCAGCCACATTCCTTTAGTGCATGGTGTTGCTGCCTTAGCTCTGTCTTTCCTCATGGTTGCCCACCTAGCTGGCTCTTTGTGAGAGCTGCGATCACTCGCATCGTTTTCGTGGATATGCCAGCTACTTGAGTAAGAGATCAGTGCACATGTGGCAGTGGCGACCATCACTTCTTCTTGCGCTGGGCGAATCCACAGTAATTCGACTTGTTGAAACTTGAAACTAGCATGTAGATCAACCGAGTATGCTTCCAAAGCCAAAGCAAGCTTGGCCAAGCAGGCTTAATCATTCTGACAGGTCAATGGCTCCAAAATCTCCACTCAGCTCGACTCGCAATCAAGTTTCGCGACAACATCAGAAAACTACTTCGTGCTGGGACCCACCCCGCTCTAGGCTGCCCATCTGCTTTAGTTTGTATCCCCGCTAAGTTTCAGAAGAACCTATTTCAATCCACCCCATGTTGCCTTGCCAAAGACATCACCCTATACGATGCAACACCACCTAAGCGGCCAGACTCACGTGCTCCGCGCACTCGACCCTGGAAGCGCCTCGCGCCAGAGCACATCCACGATGCCACGGGAGTCCCGCAAGATCAGGAGCGTTCCGTCGAAGTACCTGTCCGGGGAGCTACAGAATTGCTACAGTGCAAAAAAGGCCCAACGGCCAGTTCCAGAGTCCTCAGGAGCGATTCGCACTATTCCTGCACTGCTGACCGCTGACCGTGGTGACGTGGTCACGTGATGTTCATCTCCCGATCCCTCTGCATCGCTGGCCTCGGTGTGAGCGACACTGTGGGCCCCACACGTCCACCAACTGCTACTTCTAGTATTCTAGTAGGTTCCGGGCATTGTCAGCTTCAGTGCATCTGATCGTGTAGCTTTCGGCTTCTGGCAACGAGGCGTGCTGACCGCACCCCTCGCTCTATCGCTCTATTTGGTATCACACCCCCCCCCCCNNNCCCCCCGCCCCACGTCTTTGCCTCCCGGAGGCGGTTGGGGCCGACGAGCTCCAGCCGGCCTTGGAGTGTGATGTGGTCCTGCTGTTGGCCCCACCTGCGAGCATCTGCACATCTAAAGGGCACTGCATGGCTCTGCAATCTGCAACATCCCACCTCAGCTGTGTCTCAGTGGTAGTGCGCCCGTCTGCGGCGATGTGCAGCACCGGGGAAGCAACGACGTCCATGCTCAGCATCCTGCACTTGAGCAAACCCCTTAGAAGATGGTGAGCTGAGCAGAAATTGGGGAATGCCGAAGTGGTAGGTGGCACGGCTCCTCCCAATGTCGCCGGTGTAGAGATTCAGAAGCATGCGGGGAACGTCTCCGTGCAGCAACCTCATCAACATCTCTCGCGTGTTCTGGTACAAAACTCCCACTCGAAAACCGGACTTTGCGATTTCAAAGCTCGCCACCCTTTCTGAGCATTTTCCTGCAGCAGACACTGGCTCTCTAGTCACAAAGGAGGAGTTCACAAAACGTCAGCTGCTCAGAGAGTCACACCTTGGGGCTGGTGACGTGCCAGGTGCCCTGCAGGTCGTGGATCGAGGACACCTCTGAACCGAGAGGCGAAGATCTTCACCCGTGCTGCAACACACGCTGCCGACACAGAGATTGTATGTCAAGAACTGCACACACCCGAGCGATCTGCCAGGCATTGCGGTGTAGTCCCCTCCAGCGCTGCAATGGAGGCCTGGCATCCATGACTGCTCAAGCTGCAGTAGTCAAAGCACAAAGGACTTCGCCTGCGTCGGGTGGCTGCCCAACTTCTGTTTCAGGGATCGCCAGGGGCCCCGAACCGGAGCCGCGACGTGCGTCATCCTGGGAGAGGCGAAAGTTAGATGTCTTTTAAGCTTCTGCTAGCTTCGAACATGGCCATCGGGCCATGTGGCATTGTGGGCTCTCCAAGGCTTCGTTGCTTCAATGTCAGCGCAGGATTCGAAGTCCTGATCCATGGTGACATGATACTCTTGCTGGGGACCGTGCGAGAAAGCTTCGAAGCTACTCTGACCGAGAAACCTGCACTGGCCCAAACGGCCGGGCAGTAAGCATCAAACAGTGAAAGTCTCGGTGAGCTCAAGCATTATCAGGCTTCACTCGGATTCAGTGTTCAATGCACCGAACTAGCATGACGATCCGCAGCAGGCCGTCTAAAAAAACAGATGCTCAGTCATGCTCAGTCACAAGACCGGAAGCAGGTTGAAAGAATATCGAACACAAAGAAACAGCGAGCCTTCCTGCAGCGAGGGCACCCAATGCCAGACTTGAAGTCAACAGCCTGGAACCAAAAACAACAGCAGCTCTGGCTTTGATGATGAGATGGCATTTCTCGTCATGACCATATTACTGCAATCGCCACACACCACCACCACCACCACCGCCGCCGCCACCGCGGCGACGGCGACGGCTACGACGACTCCATTCCTGCTCCTGCTCCTGCTCCTTGCTCCTCCTGCTGCTGCTGCTACCACCGCGTCACTACCGCCAACACTGCCACTACTACCACTACCACAACTTCCACACTACCACTACCATTACCACCACCTAGTATTGGTACTGGTAGTGGTAATGGTAATGGTAGTTGGTGGTGTTCATGGTATGGTTGGTGCTGGTCATGGCAGTAGTGGTACTACCACTACCACGACCACGACCACCACCACGACCACCAGCACGACCACTACCACCACCACCACCACCACCAATGCCACCACTATCACCACAGCCACAGCCACAGCCACTGCCACCAACTACTACTCCTTGCAATCTAAGCATCACATCAGTCCCTAGGGATACCAGGCTCTTGTTGGCTGGCCCTGTCGTCTGAAGGAACAACTGCTGATACCTGTCGAGAAAGATGCCACCAAGGATGAAGCCAAGAGTGGATTAACGATGATAGTACTAGAGCTGCTGGTAGCAATACTAGTATTGGCGGTGTAGTAGTGCCAGTGTTCATCATAATAATTTCAATAACAATGATACTCTTCCACGATACTAACATCTAGAGAATAAAAATACCGAGTAATGACCCTTGGGGTGGTTTTTGCAGCTCTCTGCAGTCCGACCTCCGCCGAGTTTCACGCTTCGAAGGACGCTGCGACATCCCTGCGATTCCACTGTCCTGCTGGGAGGTCACGGGCTTTGGGTTTGAAGTCCTCATGTCCGGCTTGTGTCACCGAGGGCTGGATCATATGTACAACACAGTGGCCAGCCGCAGGATCCTCTGCGTCTTCTAGCTGAACGAACACCCTGCTCAGGTAAAACCAAGGCGTCATTATGGCAGTAGTAGCAGTCGCAAAGAAACCATCAACGTTGGAGAAAGCAGCGCGTGAACAAGCAATTCAGACTATCAATCAAGGGACAAGAAAAGCCCCTACCGCAACAGACCCCAGCGACAAAAGCAAAACTAATCAGCACAAACACACGTGCACGCACACACCCAAGTAAAGCAACAGCCTCAACTGAAGCACGAGCAACTGGAACACGTCATTACAACGGCCAGGGATAATGCCCAAGACATTTGGGTCACCAAGGTCTTACGGCATTTTATAAAAATGCTTCCTCAAAAGAGGATGTAGAGCTTTTGAAGAAACGGCTTTACCGTTTTACGTGCCCGCTGATCAAGCTTGATGGAACGAATCGAAGCCTTACGGCCCTACGTGGGAGTAGCCGAGGGCCCTGGAGGCCCGGGAGTCCTGGTGCCAGAGCCTGGAACTCTTCTCAAAGTCGGAGCCAAACGCTGCAAGCGCGGGGGACAGGACATGATGGGACATGTGTAGTAACCATGCCGACTCCGCCGGTCAGGCTAGCAGGCACACCCGTCGTTTTATAAAACGCTGCTCACTGCTTGGCAGTGGGGCGAGGTGCATTCACAAGCCAACGCATTGTGTGTTGGCATAGGACGTTTACTGCGGCCCTGCGCAATCTTCGAATCACAGCTGTAGCATGCTGTATCACAAGTGCACATAGCGTTTAGAGTTTAGAGCATGAAGATCTTCATGCGCATGACTGCCAGAGCATTATCATCGGCGGAGTTTGGGCGTGGTTTGCCACGGGACTGCTCTGCAGCACATTCCAAACAACACCAAACCTACAGGCTCTTGCCCAACCCATGCAAGTCAGAAGAGCTTCGCCCATTCCATTCCTGAGCTTGAAAGTGCATTGGAAAGTCATCAGATGACCAACGAGATTGAGGACCCCAGAGTTCCCCCAAAAATTCTCATGAACCGACCGATGCGGCTTGCCAAGCAGCAGACTGAACAGTGCTAAGCTGCGGACCCTTGGCGAACGAGAAGCTTTCCGTGCTTACCTCAGCCGATGTGCAGGTGAATATTCCTGAAGCTCTCACTAAGCTTTCCTTTGCAAGTTTATGGATGTCGATCTGCAACCTACTGTCCGCGGCACAACATCCACTCAAGTTCATGAGACCAGAGTAAAGCGAGCTGCGTGATCCATCAGGTCACCATCGGGCTCCTGAAACGAGAGATATTAGCACTGAACATTACGTGTACCACGAAGAAGTCCAGACTTGAGATCACGGGTCGGTGACTCGAGATTATCAGGACACGGACCCACCTTCCAACACTTCGCACGAAAATGCCCCACGTGCACCTCCCAGTTCCTCATCTGCGCCTGCAGCACAAGGGCTGTATGGGGCATCATAAAGCAAGCGGTAACTGCAAGTTCATCAGCATCAGATCAGTGTCGGGTTCAATCTTTCAGGTAAATTTGGGTTTGCTTCAGGCCACGACGGAAGCTGCCTGTCAGCGCACCAATTAGCACCCCTTCGGGGCCACTGCCTATCAGCGCCCCCAGAGAGCACCCCTACCACGTAACCACCCAAAGAGGGATTGCGTTCTTGCATAGGGTTTCGCTGCCTTGTTTAAAGGGTGTTTTTATTGAGTTCCTTGGAAGTTGCTTTTGCATTTTTTGCAAGTTGGTGTTAAGCTGCTTTCAAGTTTTCAGGGTCGATGGCGTGTCCGGCACGTTGCTTTTTACGTTTTATACATGCAGGAACCATGCCGACATCGATCTACATACAAGCCCAGTTTGCAGTAATGTCTTGGAAGGCCGAAGCTGCGCAGCTTCTACAACCCGCCCGTCCACAGCCTGCGCATCCGGCTGCCACGGAGGGGGAAAGAAGCCCCCAGCCAGCGCATCCCAGTCAAACCTTCTGCCACAGCGTGCAATGACACGGTCTGGAGTCCAGAAACGTCGTAGAGCCACCTAACCAGAGTGCTAGGCTCGAGCCGGGTGAACCTGAGCCGGCTGCCCCTTGAACCACAGATGTTTCTTGATCTCCTCGCCGCAGCCGGAATGGAGAATCTCTGCGCTGAGAGCTGAGAGGGTCCTTCGCCCCGGAGCTGCCCAGGCGCCTCTCCGGCCGCCGCTCCAGTAGCCCGCTGAGCACCTCGGACAGGCTGCTCAACGCAACGCGAAGATGCTGGGGTGACGACCAGCAGACCAAAGACTGAGTGCCTGCATGGCGTCTTCGGCGACGTAGCTCGGGAAGGTCAGAGGGGCCTGCGGTCTCAAAAACGACGAAGAAGAAAACCACAGAGCACTTTCCTCCAATGAGAGTCGCGTGTTTACTATGCTGTGCTTTGGTGTTGGGTCTGGCTGGCGGTCTGAGTTCAAGAAAATCACCGCAGTGCCTCGCTAATCGCCGCGAAGAGTCGCATCTGGTCCTGGACAAGCAAATGTGTCCAAAATTGGTCGGACATGGTAATCATGGCAAGCATGCACTGCTCCGCGACATGCTGCGGTGCTTAGATGCTTACGAGCACGAACCGTTTGTAGCTATAACTTCGTCACCAGTTAGAGGTGTAGACCTTTGTACTACCAGAACTGAATGTCTCATGGCAGAAATAGTTGAAGATGGTCCCAGCCTCCTCACCTGCTCCGAAGGGAATAGGGCCAACCACGAACCTGCGTCAGCAATCCAATAGCAGTGAACTACAGACGGTAGCCTCGCCGATACTGAACAGCAATGCACAGACCAGACGGTCTCTTGCCAAAAAATGGTTGCCAAGAGGAGCAAATCCTCTCGGATTGTCGTCAACTCTGTTGCTGGCAGGATAATGCTGCCGCCAAGTAGCTCGTAAAGCATGACTCCCAGCGACCACCAGTCAATGGACTTGGCATAGCCCTTGCCTTTGATCACCTGCGACTCTTCGCCATGAAGATAGTGGTCCGCTGTAGCATCAACGACGGCAGACTCACACACACTAGACTCCTAGACTGGTCTTCCGCGAACATCCCGTCCCGGGACGGACCCTTGCCCTGCCCAGCACGGCCTCAGGTGCCAAGTACGCTGGAGTCCCGACCAGCGTGTTTGCGCGGATCTCCTTGCACGTCACTGCGCCCTGAAGGCCCTAGATCGCAGAAAGATTCCACAAATGTCCGTTTCTTCAGCCTGCTGTCCTTCTTGCAGCAGCCGAAGTCGACCAGCTTGGCCCGCCCTGCGAAGTCCAGCAAAACCTGACTTCACTCATAGCTGCTTCAGCCCTTTAACCTTCTGTCTCTTGCTGGGATGGTTCTCGGGCAAGGGCATTCTCGGGCTTCAGGTCCCTGTACATGATGCCGCGACCATGTAGGTACTCGATTCCTGACACAGCGTAAGATTCGGTGCTGTGCCACCTAAGCACGAGTAGCCGGCCTAAAGCAATTGAGCCAGTGAAGAACTGGGACTGGAGCTTGGTCAAGGCCTGGTCAGCAATAGCATCAAACGATGCTTTGCAAACTCTTTGTCACATGAGGAGCTTTACTTTTCCGTATTGCCCCAGGCACGAACGATCCAGCTGGTGAAGCTGGAGAGGGCATGAGTCTCCCACACCAATCGCTCGGATGGCATAGAACAGGTCGCCACCGCCAAGGAACTCCGTGAGAAAATAGACGTTGTACTTGTCCTGGTGCTTCGAGGTAAGTGATGTGAGCATGCCTTACAAGGACTTGGATCAAAGGGTCAGGCACAGACAAGGACCAATGATGGCGACGAGGGGGGGGGCGGGCTATAGAGTCCTGGAACGTCTTGATGAACTGCACGATGCACGGGTGATAGCACTGGGCATTCACCTTTCGGAGTGCTAAAGCCATTCAATGCTAGATTGCTCGCGCATTCTGGCTGAGTCGATGCAGAACATGCTCCACGTTCCAGTCCTCGCGTTCCATGATGATGGCTTTCTGCTGGTGGCCTTTTACGACCTGGTGGATGCAGCAACGATCTGCACAGTCTGAATCGCTGAGGACAACGGGTTGAAGCCTGAGCTTTCTTCACGCACTTCAGCGCGTACTCTGGGGCATCCTGAATCACGCGGTCCAGAAATTCAGCAGCGCAAAAGTCTCAATTTTGTTATGCGATCTCATCATTGTTGGTTCAGCTACAGCACCAAAACATTAAAGGGAAATATGGACGCCAGTGCGAGTCGTGACTACACTATCATGCTCGACTGCACATGACCCGGTGATGAAATCTTCGAAATCCCCGACAAGAAGCTGCCAAACAGTAAGATCCGTGACAAAGGCACCCCCTATCAGGTCACATCAGAGTTATCAGCTTCAGATAGAGGCCATCAGGACCGACCCATCCCTGTCGATAGGAAAATCACGGATGGTGAAACTTGCGACTCACTCCTCGCAAGATGGGCCTTCAGCGGCGAAGTAAAGTTTGTATTTGTTCCTGGAGGTATGGAGTTCTTCCGCAGCCGCACGCGACTTTGCAGGCAGCAAGAGCGAATGCAACAGAGAGAGAGCGAGAGAGCGAGAGAGACAGAGAGACGGAGAGACCGAGAGACAGAGAGACGGGAGACCGAGATACGGAGAGACAGAGAGACAGACAGACAGCGAGACAGAGAGACAGACAGACAGACAGACAGCCCGCCGGACGGACGGACGGACGGACAGACAGAGAGAGTGGGGAGACAAGATTATCACAGGATCCAACATCTTCTAACCCGAACTTAAGAGGAAAGCAAGCACCTCCTGAATTTCGTGACTATTACAGTGCAACAAGCAGCACACAACATGCACATTTTGTACCACGACTCAAGACTCGTCTGCCCTCTGCTCCACAACAATATCCGACAAGGCCTTCTTCCCCTTGGGCGTCACGAGGCGGACAACGCCAAATGTGCCCCGGCCCACAACGGCGGTGCACTGGACGCAGGTCAGGAAAACTTGGAGTTCACTTGGCAAGACTTGGCAGACAGAAATGGACCAGCCTGGAGATCAGAGATGGACAAGTTCAAGTCCTGCAGGGCAGAACCACGCTCCACTCGCAGTTCGGCAATACGCGAGGCTCCCTTCGTTGTCCTGCAGCTGCATGCGGCGCTCGAGCTCGTCTTTGAAGTGGCCAACGATCTGGAAGAACTCCTGAAGAGCCACGAGAGTGCTTGGCTGATTGATCTACCTTAAGGCATGTTAAGGCATGCCCGCTTGCTGTACGTGACCACTGCTGGGCTAGCACGACGCTGAGAGGTGAACATCGGCATCCAAGACCAGGCAGATGCACTCATCCAGTGCCTGGGCGTTGGTATAGACCGAAGAACCCAAGCATTGCAACCACATGAGAGTTTGTCGCAATAGACATGTTGGTACTGTAACGGAAATGGTAGTGATATGTAGTGATCTCATTACTTTAGTTGTGAGATCAACAGTACCATAATGCCCGCATCGGCTGGGGCAGTTACTCATAAAACGATCTGGTGGGTATCGAGTGGGGTATCGATTGGGTATCGCTTGGGGTATCGATTGCCTAGCCACATATCACGCAGAAAATTTCGGCAAAAATGCGGCGGCAGCACTGAAATGTCACAACAGGTGATCCTTCGTTGATCGTATCGCTTTTGGGGTGGTCCTATCGCTTTTCGAGGGTTTTGGACAAATCTGACATTCCACGACCACCTTACTCTACGGAAGTCTTGATGGATGCTCACATGCCTGCAACCGCGATGCCTGGCAGGTGGCCGACCGCCTCTCTTGGAGAAGCAATCCACGCTCCCCAAAGTAATCCCACCTGCACTTGTCCGAGGTGACTGCAACAGCTGGCTTTGGATCGTTGCCCTCGTGATTCGACACCTTTACATCGGCCGGCTCTGGGGTCAACGTCAGAGTACTCACCCAGGCCTTCCAAGGGTCCGCAGAACTTTGCCGTCCTTCCGGACCTTCGCAGAAGTCTCAACCGAAGGAAGTCCAATGCTTCGCTTCTCCAAGCCACGGGCCACTACCGTCCCTCGTTGGATGAGATAGAAATGCCTCCGGCATGGCTGCGAGGCTGCGGTCGCTTCAAGACTTCGGACGACGTGGGATCAGCCTCGCCTCGCAGGGTCGTCTTGCTGGACGATGATCTCCCCTGCCTCGGTCCAAGAGCTGACAGTCTCCTCGATTTATCTCACCGTCTTTGTGAGTCCCAGCGACATCCCTCCATGCGATTTTTGTCGAGACATGGCCATGGCCCGGCACAGCCAACATGTTCAGAGCTCCCGACAGCGAAGATCTGCTGCTCCAACTCTCGGACGGTGCGATCAATCTGCTCCTGTCAGCCATGCGAGGTCAGATCCGCATTACGGCAGATTCTACGAGCAGATTGTCCTCGTTCAAGTTCTTGAAAAGGAAGATGTCCGAAAGCACGCGCTTGATCTCTGCGCAGCGCATGACCTTCCGTGCTGGGAGCTAAAGGCGGTCATGACAGGCTTTTGAACAGCGGCGCCGTAGTCCGAGCGAATCGCCTCCATTAAGGAGTCCCCCAACAGCTCCTGGACGTTGCTGTGGAGAATCCGGTGGAGTCGCACCTGGCGGAGGGTACGAGTGCTCCTTACGAAGCTTCCCCCTTGAGCGTCCAAACAATGCCTTCCCCACGGCGATGCCAAAGGTTGACATCGAAACGCCCTCCAAGAACTCCTGCGATATGCACGAAATTGCACGAACTCCCCATGTCATCTCTCCCTCTCAAAAGACTGAAAGTTCGACCTCAACCGGGAGGCAACTGGCAGGTTAGTGCAAGCAGCCACATATGTCAACAACCCTGCTGTCAAAGCTTGATTAAACCATCTGCCGGCTACTTTGCCAACATCGCCCACCGTTTCCCCAAGAGCAGGATCGCTCCGGCTGCTTTCCGTAGCAATGGCCAGCTTCGATTACCTTTTGGAACAAGGGAGGCAGCGCAGTGCTCGATGGTTGGTTCCTCTAGCCTGACAAGCTTTCCCAAACATGTCTCAAGGGCTTTCCTGACTTTCTGCGACAGGCGGGGAGGACGCAGAGTTGGCAGGGCAGACAGAGTCCCAATTCACGTAACACCCTGCCCTGTCCAATGCTCGTCCGTTGTCACGGCCTTTTCGGACTGCTGCAGGACGTCAACATCCTCGGCAGCAAAGACCTCGGCAGCTTTCCGTGCGCAGGTTCGCATCTCGCCAGCCAGAGAGACGACCACGGCTTTGAGCTGAATTTGGACTGCAACTTAACATATCATCGTGCTTGCTCGCTCATTCCAAGAATCCTGCCAGCTCGTCCTCCTCACGCGTCTTCGCCAGACCCTTCATGATCGCAACCTCCGTGCCAGCACCCGGCGCACCAGGCTTCCATGAATGCCGCCCTGCTGTCACTGCTGTCTGAAGAGAACCCGCCTGCCCGGAGATCACGACAATCAACTGCGCTCCGTCCTGGGGTGCGAAGATGATCTCGCCGGGCTCAAAGGTGCCGTCCTCAACAATCAAGAAACCAAAGGGCGGAATAACGAAATCTTCACAAGTGCATGGTTGCACGAGCTGCACATGGGCATTGACAGCAGGACATGATGCCGACCGCAACAAGAACTATTGTTTCCACAATATACGTACTAGTACAATGTTTTCCGACGAAACACTTCAGAACCATCACATAAACTCGATTTGGCGACCCCCGGACCGGCCTCAGTTCGAGAGATGAGGAGGTTCCTGGGCGGTGGGCATCTGGTTTCTTCTGGTTTGAGAACTTTTCTGAAGGTTCTGGAATCCGGGCATCAATTTACGCTTTTTGTTAAACTGCGTCTTGGCAGGGAAGTTTTATCGCGAGCGCCTTGACAGTTTGACGTGATTTGTAAGGCACTTGGGGTTTTGGTTCGATTTTTCAATCGACGTGATTCGGGATCCCTGGGATTTCGGTGTGACGGTTCAGGACAGGATGCTTGCGCGAATTTGGATCCTGAAGATCGATGGCAAGAAGCTCTTCGACTCTTGGCTGTCAAGATGACTCGGAAAGCAGCAACGAATGACCCGACCCTGTCTATGGCATCCGCACGGCAGCATCCTTCTGCACCCTGGGGCGAGGACACTTGCTGCTCGGAGAGAATGCGCCACGGCTCCGGATCCAAAGGGTTTCGTGGAAGGCTGTGGAGAATTGCCTGGCGGCTCTTTGACAAAGCTCATTTGCAACACGTGGCGGACGACTTGGCTTGCGTGGGGGGCCTTGAATGCCGCTCGTCGCAGCACATCTAGCACTGAAGGGCTGAAGCCACTTAGTGCTGCCTGCAACAGTGAGGACGAGGTCGACTTACTACCTCCATGACCAACTTTTGCGAAGACTACCGAACACTACTCGTCGTGCTACGACAGCATCAGATCTCACCACTGGCCTTGTTCAAGCAGAGACATTCCACAGGTCCCTTCGCGAATGATTTCGCCTGGAGCCAATCATTGATTCGGACGGGCATACTGTCAGGAGCAACGCGAAGCTGCTCAACGGTGGCAGCTTAGACCTCTGTCTTTCCGAGAACTTCGAGGCACCCTGTGGTCGCCCTTTGTAAAGCGACAGACTCGCGACGGCACGAACCCACATTTGCCGCTTCAGCACAAGCCCCGCCTGCTGCTTGTTGTAGAGGACCCCGACGCTTCCAATGACAGATCCGGGCTTGCCGTACGACACCCTGCACCAAACACGTCTTCTCACAAAGAGTTTCTTATCCCGCTCCGTACGCAATTCTTGGGGCAGTGCTTGCCTGCAAAGCACAGGCTCGAAGGATGCACAAGGTCTGTATCTCAGACTAGCTCTAGAATTCTAGAAATCGCTCTCACCTGCCTGTCAAACGCATCAGCGGTCGATTCAGCAGCAGCCACTTGACCACTGATGACGATCAGCCTTAGTCCGCGCGTCGCTTTCAGAAGGGCGGCATGGAACGGGGATCCATCAAGCTTGGCTACAGGCATGCATTCGCCAACCTCCTCATCCTGCAAGACGATGGAGCCATCCTGGCAAACTGCAAGCGACCTTTTTGGCTTCCGGCTGTTCGCACGGTGCTGCTAATTCTGTTTCCTGCTGCATTTTCCCCTGCTAGTAAGCTAGTAGACCTAGCAAGCTCTCTCAACCACCCCTGTGTTGATTACGCAGGCCTCGAAAGTTTTCGAGGTACAGACCGCCGCCAGGGACTTCTGGTCGTCCTGTCAATATGAATCTGAACAGCCTATCACCAGGCCGAAGAACCTGGGACCTCACTTCGGGTGTCCTCCTTCAGATACCGGAAGTCCTGGCAGGCCTGGAAAAACTCCATCGCCTGGAGCAGATGCACTTCAAGCGCGAGATGGCGACCCGGGCTCCCGGCCTTCTCTATTTGAGAAGAGCTCAGCTGCTCCTTGCACTCCAGGAACCTCTGCCGCTCCTCCCATCGCACGTGGAATCTGGTAGCGATGCCTTTCGAATCCGCTCTGGCTAAGCAGTCCCCGACCCACACCGAAACTTGGTTGGGGCCAGTCCATCTTCCAGAGTTCACCATTCTCTGTGGCGACGATGGTGGTCTTGGCGCGAAAGGACGGTGGGACGTGAACGTCTTCTGCTCTCGCACATTCCGACTCGTTCCTCTTGGTGCCCGACAGAGGAAGGGATGCTGTAGAGCAGCGCCAGCTCCCCGAAGGAGTCCCCGGGCCTTCAATCAAAAGCATTGCAGATACACCTCGAAAGTCGCTATGATCCGCAGAATCGAGGCGCCCGGCCCCAAGACGTTGCTCAGGCAGGCATTGTCCTGCATCATCTGGAAGCTCCCGTACCTCACCAAATTTCGCGGGCTAGTCGGCCCAGCTGAATCCGAGAACCCATTCGGGCAAACACGCTGCTGGCCTGATGAAGTACACAGACTCGACGATTTCGCCTTGTCTCACGACGACCTTTCATGCCACACACAAAGCAGAAACGCTTTATGTAACATGCTTGACTCCTTGAACAGTAACCGTTAACCTGTTCAGTACAAGTAAAACCCGGTGGCGAGTGCCCGCAGACCCTGCCCCAAACCGCCGCGGTGTCTGTTAGTGCATGGGGAAAGGGGTTGCCTCCTCAGGGACGGCATGCTTCACCTTCATCGAGAGACTCAAGGCCTGCCGTCAGCTCCGGCTTCTCGCGGACAAAGGGGCTCCCAGCACCCAGCGCCCCCCCGCGAAGCCTTGCACTCGACCTCCGGCACTGACTTCAAGAGGAAGTGCTTCTGGAAAGCCTCTGACGCTCCAAGAGTCAGCGTGGCCCATCCCCATGTGCCCATCCCTTCTGCGACCCTGCCTTCGTGAGGAACTCCTCGAGCTGGGGGTCCAACATCTCGGGCCTGCAAGGTCGGAGCAACGCTCAGCGAGCTCGGACGGCTTTCTGCGGAATCGAAGCACTCCATCGAAAGCTCAGCGCCAGGCTTGACAGTCTGGCTCGCCCGCCTGTGCCAAGCTCGAGCCACGAAAGAAGTGCACATAAGCAATCACGAATCTTGAAAGGAAGTTGCCCCCGATTCCCCGAAGACTCCAAAGCCCAGTCCTTCCCAGCACCGGTGTTTTGAGGGCTTCGCTGAGCTCCGTCGACTGTCCTGCCTCCAAACTTTGAAAAAAACGACATCCACTCGCGCTCTAAAGCCATGCTCCAACCCTCAGAAGGCCAGACACTGCATCCGCCTGCTCTGGGACGGCACTGATCCGGGACCGCTTCTCACGCCGGCGCACTGGACCATCCACCTGAGCTGAGTGTGCTGCGCGCTTCAAGCGGGAGGCGATGCCTCCATATAATATATATAATATAACATAACATAACATAACATAATATTATATATATATAGCCCGGTTCAACTCTCCATCGTGTCAGCCCTCAGCCCCGTGCCGACGTCCCGGAGGCTTCGCTGGGGAATGTTGCCTCGGCCGCAGGGGAACCACTTCAGCTTCCTAAACCCGAACCAGGACTCCTCTCAAGGCCCATATTTTATTTGAGGACCCTAGTTTAAAGCATTTAGGGAATTTAGGGGTCACACGTTGATATTTGGCCGCACCTTGTCCTACCAGTAAATGATGGTATTTGCCCACGTGCCTCGAAGGCTGAGCCTCGGACCACATTCCCGATGTGGCCAACCTATCCAACAAAAACTAAGTATGAACTTCGCGTGGCAGGGCTTACTCTTTCGGCCCTCATGATTTGCATCGAATGCTGCGACTCCGACGGGCCTCGACTGAATGATCTGCTGCAGCAGCAACCTCGCGCAGCCACGCGGGACTCGTGAGAGCTCCCTCCAGGCCCTCCAACCCGAACTCCTCCGCCTGGGACGAAGTTGACGCCGAGGACACTCCTTTGGAGGGGTCCGAGGAAGCACCAGCCAGGACCTGGAGTTCCAAGCGCTTCGGACTACATCAGCATGCTAAAATGGGAGCGGCCTTGGCTTTGGCGGCGCTTGCGGCACCATTGCCCATTCTGGTAGCTCCGCAGCTTTGCAAGGTTGTTTGGCTTTGGGGTTGGGATGTATGGTCATCGAGGCTATCATCGAGGCTTGCTGTGAGGTCCGTGCCTTATCTTTGGCGGGTGAAACTGAAGGGGAAAGCAGGGGCATGGTCTAAGGCCTGCATCCATCGAATCCAAACTGCAGATGCCGAGTCTCTGCGTTGCTCTGCTTCCCGATGTGCCCGCACTCTCTGCACTCATTTGCATGCACTACTACACAGATGTCAGCTTTGGGATCGGCAGAAACAGTCAACTTGTAGCCACGGGTAGCATGCTTATGAACCTCAAGACTCCGAAGCGACGTCCTGACCTTGTGCCATCCCGAACATTTTGCGCTGCGTTCAAACGCGCTGCTCGCTCTTCCCCCCTTACCCCTATGCTGTGCCACCACTAGTGGGCTTCGTAAGTATCAACATTAGATAATCATTCGGAATTAAACATTTAGTGCGGTGTTACCCTTCTGTCATGCTGTTCTAAAAGATGATACTAGCGCCGGAGCTATCGCATTGCTGACGCGCGCTGCGGAGCATCTAGCACGAGCGGGATTTTTGGTATTGAAGCGAAGGAGAGCAGAAACTAAGGAGAAGCTACCTGCTGCCAATCCAGGGGCCAACGGACTGCATCGCATGCCCCTTATCTGACCGGCTCCTGACGGTGTCTCCCCGATTGCGAGCTTAGGCGAGCTTTGCTTTTCCCTAAATATGCAGGCATGATCGATGTTGTCAGCTTTTTCTGGCATTCCAGTGTGCCCTTCGGGCACGCGGGTGTCTCACTGCGGAAAGCTCACACACTCAATGACAAAGGCTGCACTTTAAGATGTTCCTTCTAAGGTTGCCATGCTTGAGAACATGCCGTGAAGTCTCAACAAAGGTCTCGAAGTGGATCCCCAGTGAAACCGAACTACTCTTGATTCAACAGGCTGTGTTCTCAGGTCCTCGGCGGTGGGGGCGCAAGCTTTGAGAATCGGCATGAGACTGAGGGCTCGGCATCTTTTGAACTCTGAGACTCAGAGAAATTGAGGCAGGTCTGGCCTTGTGCCAAGGCAAAAGCTCCCGCTCCGTCTGCTGACGTCACGCTTGAGAGCCAAACAGGCACCAGCAGAAGCCCGACAGTTCACCTGGAGCGGTGTTTTGGCGGATCCGTGAGCCTGCGCGTGAGGCTAAGATGTAGCACTGGGGCTCAGGGGCCCCGGCTCTGCTATGCATGCATTGGAGATCGCACGCGCCCACATCTGCATCTCCTGCTGGGGCCCAGAAAATGGATGGAAAGGACAGAAAGAAACATGAAACGCCGGGAAGTCCTCTTCAGAGGTCAGCTGCAGTTCCAGCCACAGTGCCTCATGTCTCACATGAACGCTTCCAAATGCTTGCAGCTGCATCAGGAGCCACTGAGGCTGCATGCTTCGAAGAGCTGAAATCGGCCGTCTGCCAAAAGGAAGCATAGCCTCGAGAGTCGAGGAAAGGCGCTCGCGGTCGATGGCCATGAGCTGCTGCTGAGTTGCCGCAAGGGCTCACGAGCAGAATCCCCGAAAGGACCTGAAAAAGCTGCAGGTGCAGGCGTGCAGGCGGGAAGAATCAGGTCGGCTCCGAGGACCCCACCTGCCACATCGTCATCAGCAGACTTCTTCATCCTGCAACATGAGTCGTCAGGCTGAAAGCACGTGATGACATCAAGGGAGGAGCTGCAAACAAATGAGAATCGATGGCTGCATGTTCATTTGCAGCAGACGAATGCGTCATATTCGCACAAACGACCTAGCAAGTGCAGCCACCTTTTTGTCTACTGTGGACCATAGTCTGCGTTTGTTCCGCGACCCGTCGGTCAAACCTGATGCTTCCAGTCAGCATCTCAATCTTCGTCTTACGGCATCGAAAGCCTTTCCATATTCTATTCCATTCTATGCTGCTTAAAACTGAAGACTTCTTGCCATCGTCTTCGTGTTGTCGAGTTGAAGTTTTTGAAGGTCGCGCTCGTAACCTTGTCTGCATGAACACACCCGCTCCTGCCAGCCAGGACCAGGCTCTTGTCGCGCAGATTGGTTTCGCGCAGAACCGTGTCCTTCGCAAAGTCACCCACTCAGCCGCAGGTTTGCACAGTCCTGTGAAGTCACTGTCCTGCAAGCGGATGAAGACGTACGGCGCAGGATCATCCGGGGATGTTGAGAAGAATAGCCAGAAAGCATACTTCAAAGACATCCACACGGCCTCAATCATTTCACAGCTTCCACGATAAGATCCACGGCATGCGCAAGGATCACGCAGTGAGTTCATCTGCGGCTGACACTCTCTGACTACATCTCCGGCCTCACCGGAAGATGCAGTCACCTCTGGCTGCAGCAAGTTGATGCCGTTCTTGTGACCGCCTTGGTGCGGTTGAAGCTGTCGACCTCTCGCTCTGGTCGCTTCGCGAGACGCCGACGGTCAAGAAAGCTGCTCGAGGTCTCGCTGAGGACGCAGTGCGAGAGCTTCGCACCGGACAAGCCGCCTCGACATCCACACTTTGACTTGCTGGATCGCGCAGGTTGATGCATTGTCGTGCTGCGCGGTGGCTTCCTCCTGCAACCCTCCCGCAATCTCTCGGAGCCTTGATGGCCGTGAGGCATCGGAACGTCGAAGCGCTCCAGCCCACCGGGAGGTATCGATGCCCAACCCTGCAGGTGACAGTTTCTGTGTAGTGCAGGGGGCAGGTCCTCAACATTAATCCACTTGGGCTTGTGCACTCAGCGTCTCGCCCGCCACCTACACTCAGGTCCAACTCAGCCTCACGGCATGCCCTCTCCGACCACCCAGCAGCCTGCCCCGCAGCGCGCAAAGCAGATGACGTGTCCTCTGGAGCCTCGACACAACGCGACATAGCTTAGCCGGAGTACAGGGAGGATTGACGGATGAACGCACATCCTGAAACCCTTCTCCGAATCCTGGGGCCCAGGACCCAATCCCGAAGGTCCTTGCCCTAAACCTAAACTACTTCGATCACAGCACAAACCCAAACCCCACACCGAGACCCAGTACCTCAAAACCCTCCTGAAACGAAAACCTCATTACTCGCGCTCATAATGGTGCAGAAAGGCGATAGAGTCGTAACAAGAACTTGAGACAGCTCCCCGAAAGACTGTGGGCCTCCTGAAACTCCGGCATGGCGGTCTTCTTGACCGAAGCATCCGGCAGCAGCTCAATGCACCTTCGATACGAAAAAACCTGAAGCCTCGTCTCTCGTTCCTCGCTGAAATCGATTAGCCTAAGGCCTTTGCTCATCTTGAAGCAGGGTGTTGTAAATGCACTTCTGCACGGCGACGGAAGGCGTTGTCCCGTCTGCCTGCTGCACCACACTGCAAGGCATTTCTCCAAAGGTCTTATGACAACATATGACAACTGGCGAATATTTACCTGCTTGTGCAGGTCGCGTCATCTGTTGGCCGGTCAAGGTACTGCAAACCCGGAGCTACATCAAGCATAAAGCGGGATCAAAGGCATGCAGGGGAGCAGTGCCCCCGCATGAGAAAGGGTCAGCTTGCTCCTGGCCTCAATTCTGGAGTTCACTTCCAGCCATTCTTGGAAGGACAGCCGCGTATTGCTGCCCCCTTCCGAGTCCGGAAGCACCCTGCACGGTGGCATCGCTCTGTGCAGCTGCGAAAGCGGGAGTCTCCGATGAAGTCAGCGAAACACAGACAAGCGAGTCCACAGCGATGCTGTCGCGAATCCTGACTGCTCTATCGACACTTCAATTCGGTGGGAGCCTGCGGATGTTCCAGCAGAGTAGAACCGTGGAAAACAGCAGCCTGGCAGGGAACAGAAAGACGTACCATCAGGACTGCGTGGGACAATTCGATCCCATCTTGTCCACGGCCGAAGATAACCGAATTGCCGACTGCAGATGCAGTGACTCGTCAGCTATAGCTCGCTTGGCAGTGCCAACTGCTTGGCACACCGAATCGTTCACCAAGCCCAGCCTGGCCAGTCCTTCCACACTGTGAAGGACAGATCGGAGACGAGCACCACAAACCTGGCAGGCACCCTTGGCAAAGTCGGCCATGCGGATCAGGAAAAGCTCCCTGGACCATCGGGGAGCAAGCTTTAATCCCAGGACCTCGCCCTCCTGGCCAGCCAGCCACGAGGAGTTTTGCCGCGGCTCCTTCGAGATTCCCGCAGCGTGGGGATTTCGAGCTAGTTGCTACAGTACTAGTACTGATCTTGATTCCTACGAGCTTCTGGACTCCACGCAGAGCTTCGACCCACCTGGCCGTCCGCACCATTCGGAGCCTCTGCCTCACCGAGTGCACGCTGTTTCGCTTTATTGCCTCCATCGCATCCGCTTACGGAATCGTAGCACTACAGCGACGCAGGTGGAAGAGACCTCTATTTCGAAACTGGCTGTTGGACAAAGCAGATGAGAAAGACACGCAAAGACCCTGAGCGAAGGAGCTTCCTGAAAAGCCTCAAGGCTCAACATGTCATCAGCTTTTTCGGTGGTGCAACCTTTGTCGCGGGGGTGGCAATCTACTAAGCAATGCCCTGCACATGCCGAGTTGCATGCGGCCTCAGGCCAAAAGGAGAGATCGCTTGAGAATGGGCTTTCAGCCAGGGATTAAATTCGCCAGATATTCTAGCAACACCGGCCAGCCGACAGCCCTTTGCATTCTGCACGTTGCTGTGAGCATGGCTAGAACTCTTCGCAGATCGCACTCGAGGCTCACAAAAAGATTTTGTCACCTCAGGTGCCCAGGTCAGAAACTTGCGAACAGCAGCCGCATGACCGCATGCAGCTCGTGCCTCCTTCTCGAAGGACCTGTCGGGAAGCACGATGTTCAATCGATGCAAGGATACCCAAAGCTCCGAACGCTGGAACAATAGACCGGAGCCGGAACCTGCCTTTACCACCTTCGGAAAGGCGAACCACTCCGGGATCTCCTCGCCACTCCGCAACCGCTTGCGGAACCTCGCGCGAGGGACATCGCGACAGCACCCCAGGCACGCATAAGATGCCGAGCAGCTCTGTGCCCGAGAGCTTATTGATCTTGACACCCTTGGCCTTCAAACAGAAGGATTGCCGCAAGCTTGACTGCGGTCATTCCAAAAACTCTGTCTTTTCTTTGCCTTCGCCTCGACGTCTGTAGCATAGCCTGTTCGATGCACATGAGGCAGGTGCAATCGGACGGATATTGCAAGGGCCCACCATTGACAGTACTTCCGCTATGATACATACTTCAGATGTCGAATCTATCTTTTTTGCGATCGGCCAGCCTCGCTCGTTGCCGTGCTCCTGGCCAACCTCAACCCAAAAACTTGCAGATCCATGCAACATATCCAAATCATGTCGTGGACAGAGCAGTTCGGGAGCTGTTCCGTGAAAGAAGACACTTCAACGGTTCGCACATGCTGTCTTCTAGCTCTTGGCTTAGTGACAGAGTCCTGCACGCTGATACTGTCTGTCCAAGAAGCATACACCATGTTGGGGTAGTCCACGACCTTCACGCTGAGCTCTTCAGAGTGCTTTTTGCCCATATCCTGTGCCTGTGAAGGCATCGCACATTAGACCACAGAGTCAATGCTTCTGGACAAGCAACGAGCAGCCCCGCCTCGTATGCACCGTAAAAATCCTCACTGGTCAGCGTGCTCTTCCTGAGACGATGTCCAAGTGAAGCCGGCAACAAACGCTTTTGTCAGGCTGCAGGGCTTCGGCTTCTTACTGCAGATCGGGTGCGTACCTGCCATGTCACGGCCAATGATGAAGTGCGTGGCACCGAAGTTTTTCCGGATGATCATGTGCTGGATCGCTTCCCGTGGCCCGGCCATCTTCATGGAGTAGGGAAGGTACGACCACCTAAAGCTCTCACCTGCCCATTTCTTGTACTCCGGCTCCTCCTGAAGGACTTCGTAAGTCTTAATCCGCGTAGGCCCGTCGATGTCTCCAGGCTGAGTGGGTCCACAGGTGGGATGCACGAGAACAATTGAATTCTCGACATCCTTGTTGGCATGAACCTGAAGCTTGCCGCCACATCCCACAAGAAATGGAAACACTGGGAACCCGTATCTGTTCTAGCTGCTTCCATGCGGGGTACAGGCAATCAAATGGACGACTCCGACTTGGCACTTGCACGAAAATACCGAAGGCGGCTGAATCTGCCATTCTTACAAGCAAGGCAGCTGTCTGCGAGCACGAATCAGGCGCAGTGAAGCTGACAAAGGAGACCGATGCAAAAAAAAAACCTTTGCCGTAAGTGTCGAGGCACCAGCAGCTCGAAGTGCGCTTTGTGCACCGGGTTGCGATTTTGGAAAGCAACCACCTGCTTGCCCGCCGGCAGGGATGCTCGCACCTCCTTCGGGGTGCGGAAGCCTTTGCCCCAGACTGTCTCGAAACCTGTGACCAGGCCATGCAGCTTGCCTGCACGCACGCGCACTCATTCTGCACAAAGGCTGACGAATGCAACAAACCTAAACTCGCTACCCCCGACTTTCAAACAAATCGCACAACCATGCGTTCGAAACATCGTGCGACACTTTCTAACGAGATAGCGCTGGCACTACTGCAGGATCTCGACGTTGAGCTGTTAATTCTATCATTCGGCTAGGTCTGATGCTGCCAACCAGTCCTCGACACTCGCGAGTGGTGGATCTCGGAAAGGGAAGTTGCAGGACATGCTTGACGGGGTCTGGGTTGCGAAGCCATATGATATGATAATAATTATGATAATTTGATATGATATGATATGATGTGATGTGCTATGTGCTGTGGTAATGCTGGTTGCTTGATCTTCCTGCAGGCCCTGTCACCCAGCCTCCGGCATAAAACTTTCCGAGATCCGCGAAAAGCTCTGCCACTGAGGGATGCTCGGTCGATGTGGTTCCATAGGAGGCCTGTCGGATGCGAGGGCCGGCCGGAGCAGTCGGGAGGGGGCATCAGGGGCAGATACGGGAACGACCCGTCCGTGCCTTGGCTTCCTTGACCTTATCCGGCTTCCACACTTCCTCTGCCTCGAAGACCTCGGCCAATGTCTTACCCCCTCAGACTGTACTCGCAGAAATGCTGCATGCCGCGCTCGCAAGTAGAATTGAGTGAATCGGCGTATGCTGGGTGTATGCCTAATTGGTTCGTCTTCTGCCGCGGCAATGATGGAAGGATGATGCCACGAAGTGGATGAGCTTCAACAAGTGCGAGTAATTATCTGTATCCACAGTATTCAGCAGTCCTCAAGTGGGTCACCAAAAACACTTGCAGCATCGACAAGCTCGAGGTTTACATAGCTTTTTCTGGCAAACAGAAGGGTTCTGCAAATCAACTCACCCCACCCCTTCGAGAGGACTGTGCAAGTGTGGCTTCAGACAACATGCAGTCACTCCGCCATATCATGGTAAGGTAGAGGTCAACAAGGCTTCACCCGCGCTGGTCGGTGCTGTGCTTGTCTGGTTATGTGTACGTGGAAAAGACAGATGATGCTTGCTTGGTGCGGTGGTGTCACGGCTTTACATAGGGTCAGAGATATTTGGGGGCACACTTGCGCAGTTCTGGTATGGAGAATGGGAAGGGGAAGCTCTCTCCGGACAGGCTGCAACCGAGTCGCGGCCAGCCCGGCGCCCTGGTACTTCAGAAGGACCGTCTTCCCGCGCAGAGACTCGTCCGGAACATCCAGGATCACCGGCCTCGGTTCCCCACAGTCCCCGGAGCCTTCGTAGCCCGGATTTACTTGGGCCAAACGGCAGGCCGAAGAGGTGCCCTGAAGTCAGTCGCATGCCTTCGACCTCGGCTTGAGGGGCCAGTCCCTAACGAATCACAACTGCTCGTGGCCTGTTCAGAAGGCCGGGCGAGTGCAGAAGCTCGACCATGCTGCTTGGCTGCTACACTCAGCCACCACCCCCACCCTTGTCAGGCTCAGCTGCAACGGAGTTGTAGTCGGCCTGCTTCATGAAGCCAGTCAGGGGCGAGAAGCCGCCGTTGATGAGGAGAGAGACATCGCATGCCTTCGGGACAACCCGACTGGACGAGCCACTTCCACTGACTCTCAAGGTGCTGCCGAATCGAAGGGGAAAGCCACACCGGGCCGCCTGTCGCTGGGATAGCTCGAGGGTGGCAGTCGCTCCTGCAACCAGCCTGAGAGGGCCCGCAAACCGAAGCTGTGCGCTTGCATCAGTCCTTGTTTTGGGCATAGCCGTGCACAAGGCAACCGAGCAGCTTGGCTGCGGCAGCATCTGGCTGACTCAAATCCTCAGTGCTCCCGTTCCCGATCTCTTTTGGGAATGTGATTGCAGTCAACTGAACGCAAGCTTGCACCCGAGGTGACAACGAGTTCGATGCTTACCAATATGACCATAAGCAAACATCTGGCGAGCTTCCACAAGACTCCCCCCGTGCGGCTCGCCAGGAGCCGATTTGCATCTGCCTGTAGCAGCATCGCACGTGCCATCTTGTGCCAGCGCCGCCTGACC
The DNA here is from genome assembly GCA_003297005.1 of Symbiodinium sp. clade A Y106. Taxonomy (NCBI): domain Eukaryota; class Dinophyceae; order Suessiales; family Symbiodiniaceae; genus Symbiodinium; species Symbiodinium sp. clade A. Next base: position 249,884 of record BGNK01000125.1, on the reverse strand, counting down.
GCACAGGTTATGTCGGAGTCTAAGTTGCACAACGACGTTTACCAGGTCCTAGGCTGCCACTCAGCTCGGGGCGGGAACGAACACCGCTAAAATGAGGCGCATCATGTTGCTCTACTGGCTTTGAGCCGAACGGCTGAACCGGCAGCACCTCGTCTGCAATCCTGCACCACGGCTCCACAATGCTCCTGGGGTCATACCTACGCACATACGATACACAAAACGGCACTACGTCACATGATTTGGCGAGCTGTGTGTCGAGCGGCGCTCAGCATACCGTGCCTCCGAAAACAGCGTCCACTCCAGTGCCTCGTCTGCCTTGACCGAGGCTTTGGTAGAGGGTAGAGAATCAGGTACAGTACAGGCTCGGATGCCATGTAGCAAGTCAGAAACGAATCGCCACCGGTCGAGTGCCCATCAACTCCGACATCAGATCGCTCACACAAGACTTCTTTCTCGGAAGGTTTCTGCAAGGAGAAAACAGCACTGAGCAGTCAGGCTAATTAAAAATAAGCTCTGCCGCACGAGGTCAAGACAGGCTTAGGCTACACACAGGCACCCTTGCAAGCTTGGAGCCCAACTTCCTGCATGCCAGCAACGTATGGCTGGGCATCATCCAGGTCGTGAGTGCGCCACCACCTACAGCAGCTATCGACTCTTCCAATTGGGCAACAAATGCAGCAGAGCGTCCGGAGGCAGCCCGGGTTGTTGCTTTGGGATGAACTGAGCAAGCTCTAAGCAGTAGGCAGATGAGCAGCAGCTGCCGTGATGCGGTCCTCGGGCGAAACTTAGAAGCTCTTCGACAGGGTACAAAGCAAAGCACCAGACGTCTCTGGTCGACCGTGGACCCTCTTGCTAACTATGGGCCTTTGCCAGAAAGCTGATTCACGGTCTCACGGCGCCACTAAGGCAACGACGATTTTGCTCAGTTCTGTGGGTGGTCTCATGTAGCTGAAGACCTGCAAGCTGACGCCAGACTGCGGAGCTGCCACTTCCCAGGATTCGCACCTTCCGCAGAGCGCCAACGACTCCGGTGCCCGCCAAGTCCTGAGAGGTGCGTCCTATGGGACTCCCTGCCAACCCTCCAGCGGAAAGCTTTGGGCCCGCCGCCATGGTGTGAACGAAGGCGAGGCGGAGTGTTTGTGCCAGGGAGAAATCCTCGCTATGAAGGCTTCCAGGAGTCCCTGATAGTCGACTACCTCATTAACTGTACCCTGCATACCTAGATACTCCTATTACTACTGCCGCTGCTTGCTCCTGCTCCTCCTCGTCCCACCACCACCACCACCACGACCACTACTCCTACTACTACTACCACCACCACCACCACCACCACCACTACTACTGCTACTGCTACCACTACCACGACCACTACGACTACGTACTGCTACTGCAACGATGGCTCAGTCGTGACCGGGTCCAGCAGATTGATTCCTCCGCTTCACGGCCCACGGTGAGAACATGCTGCATAGCAGCGAGCGACAGGCTGGATGGAGTCGGGCACTCGACATGCTGCAGCCAATGCCAGCCTACGCAGGCCTTGCGACATTCTCGCCGCTGCCAGGCTTCATGGAACAACTATCGCCGGCATGTCATGGCTACACATATCCAATGCCAAATCCTGCAGCTACCACTCCCGTGGAGCACAGTGGAGATGTGGCTTCCTCTTCGGTCACAGGAAACATGATGGATTGAGCGGGTGGAGACCGCAGCTGCTTCATCTGCCGTCGTTGGTCGAATTAGACGAACTGACAAATCAGTGAGACTCAGATCAGGCGAGGACCGAACATGAACAAGTGGACGAGTGGCAACTTTTGTGAGTCCTACTGCAGGTAGCCGACGCGTTTCGTTGTTTCACGGGATTGACCAATTCGGTCCAGCGGAATCGCCGGGCTTTAAAGCCTGTCGCGTCGCATCAGAACCGGTGCAGCGAGGATGATGACCACTACTACGACCACTACTACTACGACGACGACGACGCCGACTACTACTACTACTACCACCACTACAACTACTACAACTGCTGCTGCTGCTACTACTACCACCACCACTCACTACCACGACTACTGCTACAGCCACTACCACTACAACTACTACAACTACTGCTACTGCTGCTGCTACAACTTCGACTACGACTACCACTACTATTACTACCCTTTCCCCCCCTGGTGCGACGCCGGTCGGTCAGCTTGTGGATGTTCAACATGTTGAATGAGAGCTGTCGCGATTGATGCTCTCTTTTCTCAAATGCTCTAGACCATGGACGTNTCCCCCCCTGGTGCGACGCCGGTCGGTCAGCTTGTGGATGTTCAACATGTTGAATGAGAGCTGTCGCGATTGATGCTCTCTTTTCTCAAATGCTCTAGACCATGGACGTCATTAGGTTTTGGACATGGATGCTCGTTTTTCTCAAATGCACTAGACCATGGACGTCATTAGGTTTTGGACATGGATGCTCTCTTTTCTCAAATGCACTAGACCATGGACGTCATTAGGTTTTGGACATGGATGCTCTCTTTTTCTCAAATGCACTAGACCATGGACGTCACTAGGTTTTGGACATGGATGCTCTCTTTTCTCAAATGCACTAGACCATGGACGTCATTAGGTTTTGGACATGGATGCTCTCTTTTCTCAAATGCACTAGACCATGGCCGTCATTAGGTTTTGGACATGGATGCTCTCTTTTCTCAAATGCACTAGACCATGGACGTCATTAGGTTTTTGACCTGGATGCTCTCTTTTCTCAAATGCACTAGACCATGGACGTCATTAGGTTTTCTACATGGATGCTCTCTTTTCATACGATTTTGATGAACATCATGATCAAAATCAGGCGAAAAAAGCCTTCATTCTGATCGCTAGGTTTTGGGCACGAAAATCGAGACTTCAAAAAACAGCAAAAATCAAGAAATTGAGAAAGACAAGTGCTGTAAATACCAGCAATTTTGGGTGCGAGATTGATGAACAATGTTCGAAAAGCTACAAAAAATATACACGAAACCAGGAACTGTTGCCACTTTCCATAACTACGGAAAAAAGTGCTGTAAAACACAGCATTTCCGNCACGAAACCAGGAACTGTTGCCACTTTCCATAACTACGGAAAAAAGTGCTGTAAAACACAGCATTTCCGACCACAACAAGTCCAAAAAATAAGAGGTCTGGGCGTCGCACCGGGGGGGGCAGGGGTACTACTACTACTACTACCACCACCACTCGCTACCACTACTACTGCTACTGCTACACATACTATCTACCATCTACTATCTACTATCGACTGAGCACTAGCCCTAGCCACTACCCCCCGCTACCTGCTATCTGCTGCCAACTCCATCTACCATCTAGCATCTACTGTCCACTGTCTGCTGTGCACTGTGTACTGTCTGCTGCTGCCTACCATCTATGTACTAATTACCTACTATCTATTAGACTACCTGCTATTGTGGAATATCTACTATACTCTACGAAAACAACACTACTACTGCTGCTACTACTACTACTACTCCTACTACTACTCCTGCTGCTGCTACTACTACTACTACCACCACTACGAGCAACCGCAAACGAAGCATGGCGACAACTCTTGCCTGGCCTCGCCCATGAACTCACCCAACTGGCTCGGATCGACCTGCGAACAAGGAGGCCACAGCAGGGTCGCTGCGAGTTTTAAGGCTCCGCTTGATTCTTGGCACTTGGTGATTTTCCTTGTGAATTGGAGTCCCTTTCTTGTAGTTTGTTTACAAAGGGTTTCGAGAAAGGGTCTAGACTCCAGACTAATTAATTAAGGGTCCCTCGCTTCCATGCTCCCATTTGGAGATCCCGTCCCTTGTAGGACTGTAGGATCCTTCCCCCACAGGGGCCCTGATAAAGAACAGCCCACTCTGCCAGGCCTTGTTGTCGATGAGAAATGCACTCAGGTCCGTGGGATGGTCATGCACCACGCCTTTCGAGTTCAATTCTGAGATTTGTCTCAAGGTGCATGGAGTTCAGGCGGAGCTGTAGCGGCACAGAAGCTCATGCCTTTCCTACTTGCAAGCAAGCAAGCAAGCAAGCGCACGGCAGCAGAGCAACAAAAGACTGCTACCAGTAAAGTGGGCGTTAAAGAGAGTTATTGATTTAGGGACACGACAAGACTGCCGCTCTGAAACGTTCAGCATGAAGCTCACGAAATCCTTTGGCCGACCTGCAGCAATTCCGTCTCGCTGGTCGCACAAGACATCCCAAGGGACAGTCATGCTCTCGTTAACTATCGAAGCAGGCACCGGCTGCAGTGGGGGCTTCTGAAAATCTGGATTCCTGCTGCTTCAGCTTAACGTACAGGGGTATGCTGCAGCCTGCTTCAGCCCGATTTGCGGTGCATAGCACCAATTCCATAGCATAACAGGGTTGCACTTGCTGCATGACGCAGTGTTGCGGTTGCCCGCGGCGCTCTCGGCTGCCTAGCTGCTCAGAACCCGTCGCTGCTGTCATCGGCACTCTCAACCTGTCTGGACCCCCGAGGGACTCTTGCAGGCTGAAGGTTTCAGCTCTAAAACAATTCTGCACGAATGCTCCGAGAACCCATGCTTCCAGATACTGTTCAGAGGCCCAACTCCCTGAGCGGATTTGATCTGCTTTGCACTTCAGCCTTGCCTCCATGATGCCATCGCTACCTGCCAAGTTTCCGCCAAACTACAGCACACTGAACACGCTGACACAGGAGCTCCTAAAGAGGCTTGGCACAAGGGAGGGAGAGGGAAGCTTCCCTTCGAAATGCCCACATCGGAAAAACCGTACTACCTATTGACTGTTACCTGGTACCAACATCTTACCAAAAGTTCCCAGGTGTTGGATCTGCAAATTAAGACCTCGAGCATATCAGAAGTTCGTGGGTCTTCATCGAAGCCTAATGAAGCTTTGGTCTTTGCACGGACCCCAAGATGGCACCTGGCTTGGCTTTGGCAACTTCGACCCGGCTGCTGCCGCTGCTGCTGCTGCTGCTGCGCATGGCACCGAGCACGCCCAAGTCGTCCGCGATCTGCGCAGCCGCAGACTTCGAAGAGCCTGCACAGCATCAGAGACCCGGTGCGTCAGAACCGCCGCAAGGGCGCTGCAAGGACACGCGCCTGGCTTGGATTTAGCCAGCTCCAGATGCCCACCGCTGCTCTCGCTTTCCGAGTCAGTCATGGCTTTGGACTTGGATTCGCTTGCTACAGCTGCAGCTTCACCTGACCAAGCAAAGGCCCTCAGCTCAAGAAGGAATCCACGACTGTGTAGACAGCGCCTCGCTTGCCGCCGATCAGCTCCAAATGGCCCAAGCTCTCGCTGTTGCTGTCGCTTGAGGAATCAATGGGCAGCGACTCCTCCGCAGCTGGAGCTCCTGAAGAAAGGGTTTCGAAGACTTCCACAGTACCCCGGAATATGGGGCGCACACCTCGGCCTGCCAGCGGTGCCGGCGCCGGTGCCGCCGGCAGAGACGGGGCTGACCTTGAAGAATCGCGGTCTCAAAAGACACACTCGAAGGGACAGGACAGGCACTCGTCAGGCACTTTGGTGGCCAGGTTGCGCTGGCTGCGGCTGCGCAGCCGACCCTGCGGATCCTGCGGATCAGTGAGCAGTGCAACATAGGCTATCTGTACCAGACTCGTCACCCCAAGCCCTAGTCTGAAGGTGCGAGCTACTTGCAATGAGAGCAAAGACTCTTCTGTCGCAAATCCTGGCCTTCATCTTCGCTGCCAGACCTGCTGGAGTTCTCCAGCGAGAAGGGCCCTCGGCGACGGGGAATCCCAGACCCTAACGGCACCAAATAAAGATACCTCAAATCATGTCTTCTGTTGCGAAGCCAGGCCGCTCGAGTCGTCGACCGTCATGTCCAGGCCTCCCTAGGCACAAGAATCCAAGAAACTCGTGAATGTTTGGGGACTGAGGAGAACGTTGCTGTGGGGCCTGGCCTGGTGCGGGATCGGCGACAGGGAGGGTGACCGGTTTATGTCAGAGCTCGGTGCTTCCTGCACTGCAAGTCCCATGTTCCCGCCTCGGATCTCAGTCTTAGAACACCTTTTCCATACAGCAGAAGATTTCGCAAGAAGGTGCAGAATCCTTGTCCGGGATGGTCAGCGCTGTGTTACCTTCTCGCAGGCAAGGCGAGAGATGCGCATCGGGTGCCAATCGCTTTGTAAACACCTCCTGCCCAAGTTGCCGCCGAGAAGCCCACGTCCGCCAATATGGACTTGGACACGTCCGGGTCCGGGTGTGTCGGGGCTGTGCTGGCTTCAGTGACTTCCATGGCATTCATCGCCGCACAGAGTGGCGTTTGCACCATGGGGCCCAAGCTTGGGCTCTCCGAGACAGCGACTGCACCGACCTCAAAAAAGCTGTGCTTCAGGCTTCACTCCAGCTGGACGCAGGCCGGCCTTCTGGGCGTCCTCGCCTTTCGGAACACCTGGCTGCAGCATCGGGAGCTGCAGTGAAGAGTCCCCGAAGGCCCCCTGTGACGGACCTGGGCCGGGGCCGGAGAGATCCGTTTGAGCGTATGCCTTGGAGCAGATATCTGCAGTCCAAAGCTCCAGTACTTCAAGGACATACCGCGACTGCAACCGGGCTGCATCGGCTTTCCGAGGCGACAGAGGTGCGTGGTCATGGTTAGCAGAGGGATCACTCTGCACATGCTCTCCCAGCGCGGCACAAGAGCTACCACGACCTGACAAGCGCACTGACCAGTCCATCTACGTTCAACCAACAACACCGACCATCTAAGGGGGCACGAGCACCAACAGTGCAAGATAAAAAACATGGTTGCACCTGACGGTGTGGATGGTCGCCCCGCAGAAAGGGCTGCAGGATCCTGGCAAGTCAGTCGGCTCATTCTTCAGCTGGCAGCAGGTGTGTTTGCAACAGCGCCCGATTGCATTGAGACGATTCCCCTGTGCCTGGCGTGGACCGAAGACCCGAAATCCCAAGACCCGCACCTGATGCACGACCTGAGCTGCGTTCACCCTGGAGGCACCAGCAGTCCTGCTAATGGATGCGGACGGTGACAGCTAAATTCCATCTCAACTGAAATCATGCACTGGTGGTCTTCGCATGCCACGCAAGAGCAATGCAGGAGCAACGTTGCGCTGCGTCCTGCTCGATTCAACTGCAGGGCCACCTCCCGGACCACCGCCGGGCTTCACAACTGCCCAGCTTTCTAGACCTGCCGGACCCGGAACCCAGGGGCAAGGCACCCACATGGAGCCTGGAAGCGATCCGGAGAACTTCGCCAACTTCGCCAACCGAGAAGCCTGGAAGCAACGCTGGAAGCAGGTACTGCCAGGCACGTACTAGTAGTTTCTGCCCGGGCAATCAAAAACCTGCCAAATTCTGCCAAACCGTCCGCGTGAGAACCTGATGCAGACACAGACCCAGATCCCTGTCTGATGCCTCAGCCGCCTTGGGCGCGCCCCCGGCAGCAGAGTCTGCTCCACCAGTGAAGCTGGTAAGGTTGCCTGCCACGAGCACTACTGCGACAGCTCTTGCTCACTGACAAGTACGGCCCAGTGCGGCTAGTGATGCAAGTTTCCCGGAATTTCAACAGGTAGCAAGGTCTTCCACCACAAGCCTGACCGATGGCCGAAGAGGTGTTTGGGTGCACTTGCCCCAAAACTAATCTGCGCCTGAGCTCCGCAGTCTCTCAGCATGGGGTGCTTTGATCTATAGGATTAGCTGGGCCTCCGGCTATCATAGACTCTAGGTCATGAAGGGCGCTGTGCACACCGGACCTCTGCAGGTGTCTAATATCCAGGCCCACAGAAGAAGTTCTGAGTAGAGTGCGCGCATCTTGAGTTGCAGGTGCAACGAGGGACGAGGGCGAGACCAACGCTGCTCGCTCAAGGACGGGATGGCCTTCAGACTTCAGAGACTCTGCGCCAGGGAGGTCCAATCTTAGGTCTTGCATCGCGGCCGCTGAGGCCGCTGACTGACGCCGGCGGCTCGGGGGGGCTCGGCCTCAGCCTCAGCTGCACATCAGAGGAGACTGCACTGCACTGCACCTGCACTGCACTGGCTCCCAGGTCTTCCACGCCACGGCGGCAACGGGAACGGGGGCCACGTACGCAGCCTCCCAAGACGCTCAGCCAAGTTCCAGGGCATTGCACCGACACACGCGGATAACGGCCTCCTCGTGGTCGTCTGAGGATGTGTCTGCGGTCCACCACCCCGGACCCTTGAGAGAAATACTGTCACATCATTCACTTGAAGCGACATGCAAAAGGAGCGTGGGCTGTTCGTCGCGCCTCCTTGCGAACTGGCTTTTGACGGGGTCGCCGAGGCCTAGATCAGGAGGAGACAGGGCTTGGGAGAGGTGCGAAACACATCGCAACCAGTTTTCAGTACAAGCTGGCACTTCCGAGCGGCTCGGGAGTACTTCTGAACTCGACGATGCAGCAATCAAGGTGCAACCACCCGCGTTTGGCAAGATCCATGCTGAGCTACTCAGCCCAAAGCCAACACCTTTCTTTTGTCAAGAGATGCGTCCCGGTGTTCGGGAGTCCTCGGTCAGGCTGCCGGTCAACCCAGAACCATGTCCTGTGTCTCACATGGAAAATGAAGACATGTTGAGGCCGACACGCTGTGACGGAAGGGCGCTCGAGCTTTGCGTGCTGAACCCTTCCTGATCGCTTGACAACTTCTGATGGCCCTGCATTCTGATCTGGCAATGACTGTCTGATCTGATCTGTCCAAAACACAACGGCCTGGACTGTTTCTGAGGAGTTCCATTTACAGCAGCCAGTCCAGCATGAGACCACGACCGGCATGTATGGCAGGGAGGACGATCTTTGCATCCTGTGCACACCGTTCGATCCCAAAGTCGGAGCGACTCCACCGAACAAACAAGCACGGATCCAGCCTGGCAGATGGAGAGCCTTCTTGGCCGCCTCCTGCTCTGCGCCCTGAACGGAGCAGCACAAAGTTCTCGGTGCTGCGATCGTCCCGCGCACAGCGGCAGCGGCCTGCATTCTCTCTGGCAGGCGGCACAAATCCAGCCTGAGGACCGCAGTACTTGTGTTACTTGTTGCATTTTGTTCATGGAACCTGCGGTGATATGAAAGGTGCATGGGCAGCAAAGGGCTCAAGATTCTGAGGGCTCGGCCGCTTCAAAGCCTCTTGGACGGGCCAACGCTTGAGCCGTCCGAGGTCTCGGAAGCAAGTCCAAGCATCCCAAACATAAAAAAATAACTTCGTTGTGGGCCGGAATTGCTGTGCACCCCACTCTGGTCGCCATGATGTGGCTTTGCCTTCGTCGTTCAGAGGAGTCTACAGAATTGAGCTACAGCAAACATGAGAGCAGGAGGTACGGGAGCTCCAAGCCGTAGATTCGCAGTACAGGAACGGAACGCGAAAGGAATCCCGAAAATTCGATGCACTCCTCCCCGACCGGGGCATACACTGGCACAAAGGCGAGCACCCTTGCCCCGGGTATTGAGATTGGGTCGACCTGGCGCCACTCTATGACGTGGCTACATGAAACGCAGGCGAAACAAGACAGCGAATGAAGCCTTTTTCCGTCGACACTGCCGGAGCTGGAGTTCGCAAAGTCTGACACTACTTGAGCAAATCTCACCGGATCTTCCTCATGGGCAACGTGCCCGCAACCCTGAGCTCACTCGAGTGCTGTTTGCAAGCTGACCCAACCTGCTCCAATGCAAACCCCTTACGTGCCTGGATCGTCTGCAGCTGACATCCCAGGAGCTCTGACAAGCGTGTGCTGTTCCCAAGAGGAACCACTCGGTCCTGCGTGAAGCGACAGCCCGGATGAAGCGCCGCAGAAGAGCAAGAAAGGACGACATGAGCCTCTGAGCCCCTGCATGCGACCAAACGTGGTTCTTCCGATCCGGGTCGCAGCAGGTCCTTGTCTCCGGTTACGATCAGCACACGAAGCTTGCCAGCTTTGCATGCCTCGGTCAGGATGAGCATTCTTCGACGGAAGCTGCGTCGATCTTCAAGGCTTCCAACTCTTAGCCGTCTTAGCCATCCATCACTCATCACTTCCCTTCCTTCAAGACAAACCCTGTCCGAAGAAGCTGGGCTGGGAGGCTCTCCCGTTGTGCCCAGGAGCATCGACCAGCCGCTGTAGTACCAAAGCATCCTGGGACTCTCCATGTCCCATCACAACTCAGCATAGCAGGGGGCCCCCCCCGGCCCCGGGTCGCCCGTCCTCGCTGACGGAGAGCAGCCGCGCCGACACGAAGTTTGCCAAGCCCAGAGCCCAGCCTTCGCAGAGGCTTGGCCAACCTGGGACTGGGAGAACAGGGCTTCTGCAATTAAACCGCCTGCAGTCGCATTGTCTCCCATCTGGCAGATAAGGACCAAACGGTAAAGGAGGACCTGCTTGTCCAAACGTTCCGCACCCATGTCAGCGTAGGCAGATGCCAATCCACTGCGCCAGAAAAGCCTGTTCAGGAGGGATCGTTTAGAATCGCGAAGCCCGCATCTGCAAGAATCTGCAAGCATGCGCACCCGCCTGTTGTATGTTAGACCTGGGAGTTGGAGCACGACGCGCAGGAAGAGGCGCCGCAGTCTCAAGCCCAGGACCGCAACCTTGCCGCGCTAAGCCGTTATGCAGACCTCACATCCGCGCCGCTGCGCCTCAGTGCCCCCTTCTCTGCTCCGAGTCGCGCGTCCAAGTCTTCGGGTCCTCGAGTCGCTGGAGCTGGACGGCTTCACCAGAAACGCGGGGCTCTCCTGCAGCTCTGCAGCTTCTAGCAAGGTCCGGTCATGCCTGGTACCAGTAAAATATGCACATTCCAAGGCCGGGTTTCCAAAACCAAGGCAACGGAGCCGGGATCTCTATCTGCCCTGGCCACGGCGACCGCTGAAGCCGTGATAGCCTCACTGCGCGTACCTCCTAACTCCTACCTCCCTCCAACGTCAAAACACACCAGGCAAAGGCGCTCCCATGGAGTGGCCGATGATCAGCAAGTTCCTCTGATCCGATTCCCGGTCCAGCAAGGCGCCAGCCAGGATGGCATTGCCAGTGAGTGTGTACATTTGGGCTGCGGAGAGGTCGCCCAAAGTCGCCTTCTCCATGTCCGTCTGGAAGGACATCCCACGTCTGAAGAGGAGCTTGGGCCTCTCTGTCAGCCCGAAGCCGACTTGGTCCGGACACAGCACCACGGAGGCCAAGCCCGACTTTAGGAAAAGGGGCAGCACCTCCTCGTAGGAAGTCCCATTCGCACCGAAGCCATGGCAACAAAGCATCGCCGCTTTTTCTTTGGAATCGACCTCCTCCCCGAACTGAGCCGACTTCAGCACATGAAGCGATAGCTTCTCCTTCTCCAGCCTCACAATCCTGCTCAAAGAGGATGGGAGAATGCTCGACGGTTTTTGAAGCTCTGGCTTTGCCGCAGTCATCTTCCACAACACCCCAAGCAGTAGAAGAGCGGCCCAGAAAGATCCACCGAGCCAAATGATGCTTAGGCAGCACAGCAGCCTCGGAAATCCGAACCTCTCTTTTACCCTCGCAGTACCTAGTTCACATCTTGAAGAAAACGCCCGCGCTTGCCGACACGTTGCATCCTGACATGCTGCCTTGCCGACATCAGTGTCCCAGCGGCAGAGCGCCACGGTCCCGGCGCCCGTGCCAGAAGACACACAAAGGCAATCGAAGCCTTGGCAAAGCGCAGGGCATGCTTCTTACATTAAGCTGCTGTTGATGACTCAATTGACTCAAGTGCCTTCTACTGCCTGTACTACGAAGCATGCCAGTCGCTTTGCAAAGCAAGCGTCGACCGTGACTGTCGCCCACTCCACCCGCTGAAGCTTGCGATAGCCAAATGCTCCGACCACCTGCCCGTCATGTGGACGAACTGCGGAGTCTCCTGAAAGGAAAGCAGGACCGAGGACATGATGTGGCACTACAACAGAAAGCAGGCGGGTCCCCGCCTGCAGCGAGGGCGACTCGCCAAGGTGAGAGCGGGCGCCGAGGCCTCGGCCCTCCGGGGCCTTCAGGGCCTCCAAGAGGCATGGTGAGCCGGAGTCCTCCCTGGCTCACCATGCCTTCCAAGCCTTCCAAAGCGTGGCGTGGACCTGAGCCCAGGGCCCAGGTCCAGGCTCACCAAATTCATGCTGAGGTTGAGTTGAGCCAAAGTGCTGCAGCGAAGCGTCACCAGAGCAAAGGCTGGCACCAGCCGAGGACGCAGAATGATGCAGACAAATGAAAAATGCCCAAGCCTGAATGAGTTGGCGCCCACGAGTTCCGCGGCCTACCAGGCTTAGACCCCCACCATCCCCCACCCACTCCGTCACCCTCTGCAGGACTGCATGCCAAGGCCGACAGCTCCTGGCCTCTCCGAGTCTTTGAGGACCTCCTCTCCCATGTGGATCAAGTTCTGCATGGCGGACCTCCGTTCGACAGAAATCAAAGTCTCGGCTCGGGACTGCCGCCTGGCCTTTGCCTGGATCTGCCCGGCAAGGAATGCGAGCGCGCAAGAGGTGGCCTGCAAGCAGAGACGCAAGGACAGGCGAGCCGGGAAATTCCGGCAACGTCATCATACTGTACTCGTAGCAGATACAGAAGGGACTCTTCACACCACTCGAACCAAAGGAATGCATCGCAGATTGCTCACCAGTCACGCTTGGCTTCCCACCACAAACCGGGACTCTGAAAAGACGATCACACGAAACAAACACTAGAATAGATCGAGATCCTATGAGATACTTGTAATCATGCAAAGTTGTTCTGAGACCGCGGCTGGGAGGCCAATTTTTGGCAGAATGCATCGATGACATGAGACTCCTCTCAGGTGCCGGGCAAAGCTGCCAATTCTTGCACTTGTCGCTACCAAGTCGACAGCTCGCTCGGTCGCTCAGTGCACGAAACGCAGAAGATACCGTCCGCCGAACAGTGTCAACGAGTGCTGTGGCTGGCGCCTGGGCTGCACGCCTTGGAGCTCTGTGCGCCCAAGTGTTCTGACTGCCGCTGGCCACTGCAAAGCCTAGGATCACACTGTCACACGGCAGTTTGTCGGCTCTGGTCACCTAAGCCGCTCTTTCGGCCTGCACTGGCCCTGCAATCAGCCACGGCTGGAGGCAAGTCCTGGTCACGACAGAGCGTAGAGGGTCATGCTGCATCTGCTACAACAACCGGCAGCAACTGCAAGGTCCGCTGAGTGTGCGGTCTTCACGTGGAGCTCTTTCGGATGGTCGGAGCTGCCCACCTAAGCCCAAGACTCTGAAAGGAGAACACATACAGAACCTAGAGAAGCCCCAAGTGCCTCTTCAATTCGCTTCTTGGCTGCTGATTGCGGCCTGGCGGCGCTGCCCCACGCAAGCGCATCTGTTTCTTTCCCCTCATTGCCATGGCTCAACCTCAGATTCAAAAGGAATAACTTGAGAGACCTCTCTCCATATACATGCACACATACATATACATATACACGTACATGTACATACTCATGCTTCGACAGCCCATCTGTCTATCTATCCATCTGTCTACCTACTTTCCTGCCTAGCTAGCTACCAGTAGCTTATCAGTTTATACATATGTACCTATATACATGTAGTCAGCGAGAGAGGGCACCGATATGCGTTCGTGCATAGCTTTTGGAATTCCACCTAAATCTCTATATGTGTTTTAATCTAGTTTGTTGCTTTCTTTTTGTATTTGCGCATGTGTCGACCTGCTTCTATATCTCTGGTTACTCCAGAGGTATACGGTATACAGTTGTAGATAGAGATACACATGTGACACTGCAACAGTATAGTGGTCCCCACCGGCTCTTGATTGTTTAGCTCCGTAGATGCAGCATTGGGTGCCCTGCGGTCCGAGTGCCCGAGCAAGAACAGCAGAATGCGAACGTCCAGCGGCGATGCCCACAGGCCAATGCCTGGGAAAGACTTACAACACAGCAGTGGAAAGGCCATTGATATCATGAATCGTAAACATGTGGCATGCCGCATGACCATTAAGCAGCACGCCTCCCGACAGGCACAGACTTCGGGACAGGCTGAGAAGCGCGCACAGCAGGTGGAGAGAAATCGGCCAACGGCTGGGGGAACCAGCGCCTGGCAGCAGTCGAGTCATCCTAAAGCCCGAAACCCCGCAAAATTGCAGAGCGGGCGGCCTGGGCACAATGTCTTCCACGCGTTCTCCGAAGGTCCGGCCGCATCTGAGCCGCAGTGAACGAAACATGGGCCTTTATGGGGGAATACAACGGCGTCCGAACATCAAACACCCGAACCCATTGACAAGTTTAAAACCGTCGAGACATGTTTTACCTTGTGGCGATTTTCTGCCAGGATGGAATCGGTTCGAAAGCAACACAGCATCGACGCTCTCCGACATGCTGCCAACACTTCGCACGGACACTCCAGCGACACGGCCGGAGACTGGATGAGAGGCTCAGCTGGGTTGGAACAGGCACAGGGACATGCAGGCATAGTCTGCTTCTGTCTGCTCGTAACAACAACATTTTCACTGCCTGATGGCACCTCCATTAGGACTAAAACTACGGCGATAGTTCGGTGCTGTGGGACGAGCTCCGAGGTGCGGACTGCCCTCGAGCAGCAGAACCCCACCTGAGACTGAGAGGCAGGTTTTGGCAGCCTCCAGCGTCCGCTTGCTCTCCTCCCATCCAAGGCTCGCACGCCCAGACCACCCTTCTGTCGTGACCTGCGAGGTCTCACCATGTCTCACCGAAACGCAGTGCACGAAACGCAGTGGCAGTGGCTCGCTGTATCTCGCTGTGCCTGGCGGTCGCGTGAGGCAGATCACGTGATGAGCGCCGCACCTCAGGGCGAGGAGAAACAGAGGCTGCACGCTGTCTGACTCGGTCTTCTCGAGGCTCCCTGAGATTCCCCCGGCCGGGGCTCCCTGCTCCAGCCCTTCCACGGCCTCGATGCCGTGGGTGCCACGAGTTCTCGAGGCACTCCCACCCAGCAGAGCAAAGTTGACGATCCTCGGCCTGACTGGGCGCCAACGTGAGGGCTCCAGAAGCATCTGCTGTGGCCGGCTGAGCTGCTTGCGTAAGGATCTGCGAAGATGCCTCCATCTCACCTGTGGAAGAGGCAGCAACTTCAGAAAGCCGCGGCAAGCTTCCATGATTCTGGGGACAGCACCAATGCCCAGCTGACCGTACTGGTTGCCCCCACACGACCACAAACGAACCTCGCCAAAAACAATCGTGCTGCACGCACGAAGAAGTCAAAGGAGCAACTGGGCGCAATGTCCGAGGGCACAGCTCCTGATCCCTCCAAAGCCACCCTGGTGGGAGCAGTCCTTGGAACACGTGTCCATTCGAACACTTTTGTAGATTCTCCTCGTTCACGATTACCAAATGCCGTTTGCAGTTGAGGCAAGCCGCACGAAGACTGTGAAGTTCGCACCACAACTGGCATGCCTCATGGCAAATTTGGGGGGAAGAAAGGTCGAGCCCGTCCTCTGCTTGCAAGAATGAGACGACGCTTATAGTCAACCTCTTGCTGCTCTGTAGACTTCACCTGAGACTGATCCGTGACAGCTGAGACTCCGTCAGCACATTGAGCCCGGTGAAGGCCTCCCACAAAAATCTTCGATGTGCCGTGGATCTCTGTCTTGGCTACAATGGTTACTGACTGTCGTCAAGATCTGCCAGGGATATGATAAGGCTTACTGTAAGAGGGATTTTTGACAGGAAGAGACCAAGGAGAAATCGGAACACGAATCCCTGCGAAGAATCCGCCTGAATCTGCACGGGCAGCCGCTGGTGGTCTCAGCAGGAGCACAGGAATCGGAGGGTTTAGTCCTGCTAGTGCGGCCCTTTATCTCAATAGACTCAGCATCATATCTCGTCACGTTTGGGTGGTGTTTCCGCGTATCCTAACAGATCCCATGTGCTCAAAAAGGTCAGAGAAAACTCTTAAGCAACTCCTCAAGTAAGGCTTCTACAGTTACAATCACAGACTCACACTCATAATACTATGATAAGTCTATGATATACTATGATAACTCTAAGACTCTAAGAACCCCAGCCCCCTGCCGCGCCCTGCCGCGCCTGTGCTCCCGAGGCCAAGCCGGCCGGCCCCGCCGTGTCCCCAGCTGAAGGCTCCGCTCGGGCCCCAGGCCTCGGCGAGCCGCGGCGAGCACGGTTAAGGTTTAGGGTTTAGGGTTCAGGGTTCAGGGTTTAGGGTTTAGGGTTTTTGGGGGTTTAGGGTTTAGGGTTTTTTCTTTTTTTTAGGGTCTAGGGTTTAGGGTTTAGGGTTAGGCTTTTGTTCTTGGATTTAGGGCTTTAGGGCTCCGGATGGCTCACATGGACTATAAGAGTTGCTGTATACGGGCACTCCAGGGTGACTCGAGGGGATCTACGACGGCTCCAGGGCTTGAGGATTCAGGGTAAACAGCTTCAGGTTACGGGTTTGGGGCAATGAGAAGCAAAGGAGAAAAAATCTTCGAGCGCGAATCTAAACCTCCAAGCCTGAAAGATGCGAAGCGGTTCGGCAAGCATGGAATAACGGGGCTCTGACAACAGAGTGGCAAGCTCCCGCCGCCACGCCGATGGCTCCTCCGACTCGAGCGAGACGATGAAAACAACGAGCGACATTATCAAAACTTGAACTAACACCTTCTGTGCATCTGTCTGAGTATGGGGAGCCTGAGTTATTGGAGCATATTTAGTCATCTACGATGGTTTCCTGTACATCAAGGAATCATAGAGCTACTTCTGCGACTCGCAGTCTATCGTCCAGCACAAGCATTTGGGAACTCCGAGGCACCTCTGCTGGCTTCTGCGATGGCAACCTGGCATCGAAGATAATTCCAGCTGCTGTCGCTGCATAAAAAAATACGCGCAGGTGTTGTTTTGCTGGCCTGGCCGGTTCCACAGCCGGCACACTGGCCGTGGTCGTCCTCGCCGATGGCGAACACCGAGCCTGCCTGCAGCTCCGAGCTGAGTCAGCACTTCGCCACCATAAAGTCCAAGATACCGCCTTGGTCAGCAGTAGCACGTGCCGCCAGCCGGCCGCAATTCGCAGAACCTCCATCAAGGTGACTCATCCAAAACGGCTCCAGCACAACGAAAACACGGAGAAGACAGGATATGATGTCGGTCCGCGTGACAGTTCCCCGAGCCTGGAGCTCCAGACCTCAGAAAGAGCAAGGCGGGAGCGGGGACGAGCGAGGAGGCAAAGAAACGTCCAGATCGCTGGCTCTTTCAGAACTGCACGAGCTGAGAAGCCGGCTCCGCCTGGGACAACCTCGGAGTAGCTGAAAAAGGGTCTTCAGTTAAAGCTTAGCAGCTAGCTTCTTGCACCGCTATGAAAGCTCAGGTCCGAAACAACTCCAAGATCCACTGACCCCATGCTCTCAGTCTCAGCGAAACCCATAAGCCCCACCAAGTGCTGCCCGGTGCACCCCAAAGGTGGCGCAGCGTGCAAGTGTCACTGCCCAGGGAGCGCAGCTGACCATGCAAGAACACCTGCCGTCAGGCGTATTTCGAGCCTTCGCAAAGGAATCGGCAATCTCAGGCAGCAGGACGCCTCCCCAATGTCGCTGAGGACGTACGAGTTGGAGCCACCAGCAGCAATCGCCTGGTCACACCTACCTGCCAACTAACATACATACATACACACACAGAGAGTACAAACCACCGATCGATTGAAAACCCTGTGTCACTCACTCTCCGCCCTACAACGATTCATGTTCTACGCAGCGTCAGAGAGGGTAGACTCCATGAGGCCGTGGCCAAGGGGCGCATTGTCTCTTGCGTCTCGGAAGCACCTGAAAGCATCTGGTAGACGAACGAGTTGTGCTCTCAGCTGCCTCGCCTATGAGGTGCAACTTCAGTAGTCATCTTTTTCACCATTCACGACATGCATAGGGAGAGGCGTTCTTAATTCAATTCACAGCGCTGCCATTCCATACAAACATCTTTGTGCTTCATCACATGTACTGATGAGCATCTTTGCTGGTTTCAGGCTCGGCATCTGCATTGCAGACGCCCAGCTCTAATTTCAACTGGCACCTCCATGAGTCCATGAGTTGGTTGTCGACCATGCACGTAGTCTGAGTATACCGGTTTGTCTCGCGAGCATGAAGGGGCCCGAGCAGCGCTGGTGTTGATTTCAAGAGCATCAGTCAGACACGGACGGGACCATGACCGAACTCGGCAAAACTACGAGAAATGTCGGCAGCTGAGCGATTCACAGCTGGCGAGCAGCGATCAAGAGAGCCGGACAAAAGCCGGGCGAAGCCTGCTTGCTGCTTTAAAGGGACACGCGACGAATACTGAAACTCAGAGCAATGCCAACATGGCGCTTAAGATAAGTATATTGAATTTATTGTTGTGATTTTTTGTGGAATTCGCACTGTCCCAAGTCTGTTATCTGTCGTCTATGGCACCAGACGGGCTACCACCTCCTTTGTGAAAGCGGGCACAATTTGGTGCATCTGGAAATGCCACGGACCCATACGTGTTACACGCTGCTGGAAGTCTGGCTGTACTCAGGCTTTGAATACCTGGCAAATGATGAGCGAGTGGCACTGATTTCAGGAGCGTCAGACCGATTTCATGCCTTTCCACGCTGCTGACTTGACACGTCTTGCATGCAGCTGTCAGCTCTTGCAAGACACAGGCGGGATCATGACCGAGCTTGCAAGAACTGGGCGGGATCATGATCGAGCCCGGCAAAACTACATAGATCGCTTATAGAGCGGCGATCAATGATACCCGACAGAAGCCGGGTGAAGAACAAGCCTGCTTGCTGCTTCAAAAGAAGGGACAGGCAACACCGACAAGCACTTACATGTACTGCACCCCGTACTTGTCAAGTCTTGTCTCCGAGATTCTGAGAGAAAGAGACCACACCTCAATAGACAGCCTCCGATGCTATTGCCCCCTAAGTCTGTTATCTCATCGAAATTGGAAAGCCAAAGCCAGTGGAATGAGGTCTGGGGCGGCAAGCGCGCCTCACTCCACATCCTGGCATGGCGTGAGCTATCATCTCGAATTGTGCAGGGCTATGCGTGGCACTATCTGGCACACAAGGTAAGTTTCCCTGCATGCCGAAGCGCTATAGAGAAATCTGAATTCAGTTGGTACTATATGGTTATATGCATTTCTTCTGGTTCTTCGGGTGCATCGCTCTGACCCGAGGCGAAGAGGTTGCGAAGTCCTCAAAACCTGCTTGTCCCAGGCCGTTCTTCGTATTCAAGCATCGCTAACACACTGCATCGTCAAGCGTCTCGCACGTTCTAGTGCCAGGGATCCTGTGCGCATCGCGGACTTGATCGCCATTGCCTTTGCATCACACCGGAGAAGTGTCACCTCACTGTCCTTCCCCAGTGCGTCACCCAAGACCTCATTGGCGAAAAGTCGACGGTCGTGGCTGATGAGATGCTGTTCACATACTGGAACTCCCGCCGTCTTGGCGATGAGTTTCTGGGCCTCTGCCACAGTCGCCGCCAGGTTCACAGACACCGTGCAGAGAAGGCCCCCAAGGCCCACGATGCGCAAAGATGCTTGCACTGCGTCTGCAGGAGGTGGATGGGCCCCAGGCCGAACGGGCTCCACACCGGATCTCGCCTTGTGGCGTCGAGCTCGAACCACCGGGGATGGCGACATTGCAAACAGCGGAGAGGCGAACAGAAAAGGGCCCCACGAACCTGAGACCCTGGCGGAAGATAGCGGAATGCAGAGCAGCCATGCAAGTTCAGGCAGGATCCACTGTAAGCGCTCACCAGCCGCGTGGCTCCCAGGGCCATGACACTCCAGAGCTGTGGGGATCGGGTTGATGGCTCCCGAGGCCGCATCGGCTTCACCCTGCGTGTCACGCTGGGGAAAGACCGTGCCTACGATCTGCTGCAAACCGCCCTATTCAGCCTCGGATGTTTCCGACCGGGATCCTGAACCACATGCCAGGCTCTCCATCACTTCGGGAGCTCAGAGAGCTTTTGCACGGCCTTGAAGAGAACGGTCGACTGCCTTGAACCTGCGTCCAGCAGATGTCGAGCACTAGGCGCACAGCACGCACCCCTCTTCCCCTCTTGTCGTGCGCAAGCCTGGTCGATGTGCACTGCAATCCCCACCTCAGTGCTGCGGTGGCTGCGATGCACTCACCTGTGCTCATATACACTCGCCACCCAGGGCTCCCACCGGTAGACCTTGCCTTTCACGAGTGCCAGGGAGTGGTCGTTCCCAAGTGCGACGGAGGACACCTCCACCTTCCCAGAGATGTCTTGATGAAAGTTTCACGGATCTTTCAAGGCTCTGCCTCCTCCCCGCAAGCCTCGAGGAAGCTAACAGGAAATGCCTGGCCATGGCACTGGCTGGAACAAGCGTTCACAGGCCGTTTATTCGAGCTCACGGACCTCTGGTCGGCAAGGAAGATCGTGACCGGCCCGATCCTGGGATGCTGGACAGTCAGACGAAGCTAGTCGTCGACGTCAGCGAGGTGAAAGGCCCTGCGGCTCTGGGATCTCCATCTCCGAGGCCTTGACATGTCCGAGTTCACCAAGTGTGCCGCAGCCGAAGGTAAAGAGCCTGCAAGGCGAGGCTACGCCCGAAAGGCACTGCACAACGCCAACATGCCACAACGCCCTCGCACACCCTCGCACACCCTCACTGCCTGGTCCCCGGAGCCGGATTCGCGCTGGCGGTCATCCGATCGGCCGGTCACAGCCGGGCGCTCCATGGCTCGAAGGCTGCCTTTGCCTCTGCCTAAAGACTTTTCTAAGATCTGACCTGACGGTGACGTGGTGACTGAGGTGACTGGTAACAGGGGCCCATGATGGCCCAGGTGCTGTCGCAAATGCACCGGCGGTCATACGAAGCACAAGGAGAGCGAAAGCATCGAGACCAGAACACCTTGGAGTCCAGGTCTCTTCTCACAGGTTTGCTTGCTGCATTCTACCGACGGCCCGCATCTTGCATGAGAAGGCCAAACACAGACGCGCCTGTTGCAACAAAGAAAGCGAGCGCATGCGCGGCACTCTTGTGGGCCCTGCAGCACTGCAGTACACTGCACGGCTCCGCACGAAAAACTACAACTCCCCGAGCTCTGAAACTCCATTGGAATTACGCCGCACTCTGAACTTGAGGCCCCCAGCATCTCCAAGCCGATGTTGACCAGCACCTTGTAGTGCGCCTGACAACATGGCGGCATTCCACGCAGAAAGCACCTCGTCCTGGCGCAGGCCGACTGCCGGCCTCATCTTCGAAGACCGGCTGCCTGGGGACGAAGAAGGGCTCGCAGGTGGCCGTGGGGTCTTCGCCCACCTCGCCTGAGCTCCGCTAACTTCCTGGCTTCTTTTCTCTGCGGCCTTTGCCATTCCAAGAAACCTGCCTTGCACGCGAGCCAGCCTCTGGAACTCCTGGGCTATAACTCACAGCCACACATGTTCTTGAAATACCGAGCACACATGTCACTGGGTTTTCAGATGTAAGTTTGTAGCTTTCACGGCTTAAGGTTGACAGTTTGAGGCTCATGAGTAGTATTGCAGCAGAAGCATCAAAAAAGCCGTCCAGGGCACCTGAAGCGCCTACTTAAGGCTTATGGTTTGGGTTTAGGACAGCTTGGGACCGATTTATCTGATCTTTGCTCGGCTGTCTGCATGGCTGGACCCACAGCGTATCCGGCAGCACCCGGGTTTACCAGCCGAAACTCGCAATGCTCAACTCTGTTTACCCTCGCATTCTAGCGACAGCGTATTGAGCATGTCGTAACTCTTGCCCCAAGATTCTACTTCAGCAAACAGCGAGAGCAACAGCGTCACAGCATGGCTTCGCAACAGCACAGGAGAAATTCTACAGTCTGCTAGAGTTCCTCAGTAATCGACTGAAGACCAGCCACCAACGATCTAGGTAGATTGAAGCAAGGCGCAATTCGCGCATCTTGAAGAAATACAGAGCTGAAGGCAAAAACGACCTGGAACGGCCTGGAACCTGCTTCCCTGCGTGATTCGGCTGTCCTCAACGGAATTGATCCGTGATGTCACCTCGGGCGCCTTCAACGCATAGGTGCGAAGGGCCTGGCCCACGAGACGGCAGGGGCAGAGGCAGAGCACGCGACAAGAGCAAAGAGCCGCCTCGCGTGTGGAGACGTCGCTGCACAAGTCGAGGGGTGTGGCCCCACGCTTGTTCTGAACGTGCGGGTTGATCTGGGCCTGGTCGTCGCGACAACGTCACAGGATGCTTACATGCTTTCCTTCAGACGGCAGCTTATTACACTGCGTAACATTCGAGCCATGGAGGTCAACACGGGACATCACTGGACTCAACATATCCAAAGCTGGTCATCAACATAAACTGTAATTTCCGTCCACATGCGCACAATGCTCAGTGTGTGCCATATG
The DNA here is from genome assembly GCA_003297005.1 of Symbiodinium sp. clade A Y106. Lineage (NCBI taxonomy): Eukaryota > Dinophyceae > Suessiales > Symbiodiniaceae > Symbiodinium > Symbiodinium sp. clade A. Next base: position 227,603 of record BGNK01000125.1, on the reverse strand, counting down.
ATGTGTCTACATGAAGATACATATAAATGTATGTCTGTGTTAACATATGGCTGTATATTGATACCTGGACTGACATCTCATATATCATATGCAATTTGGGTGATGCGAGATGAATTATTACAGCAAAAACGGGATGTAGTTATGACGACCTGTCATGTGCAGCATACGGTGTGTCGCGTGCAAAATCAAACACACATGCTCCACTTTAGACACGTGCGCATGGACCCGCTTGAAGAACCCAGTATGAGAGAGAAAAACATAGACAAATGATGGGCTCTAAGATCAGTTTATTGATTCACTGAAGCGTCAAATGTGCATGTTCGTGCTATTGGAGAGTACAGATTTTTTCGTGGATGCATTTGCAAACACATTCGCTTGTCTACCGATTTTAGAACGAGATGGCCCCAAAGGCAAAGAACTCCTCTGCAGCAGGATGTGTGAGTGTCCACCGGTCCCAGTCTGCACAGCTCTGTCCAGTGTGCACAATGTGTCGCAGAGAGCCCCTGAGCCCATCTGCCTGCAGGAGCAGCTGCGTCAGCTCACGGCCTCGGCCCGCAAGCCCCGCAAGCCCCCAGCCCAGCCCCGCAACAGATACCTGTAGTGTGCGCCATTACATCATCATTGCTGCAGCACAACACGACGCACCGACGGCTCATGGCGCACGACAATTCTGACACGGACCGATACTGGCCTGAATAGGACTTGAAGAATGGGAGGGCTTCCTGCTGAGCTTTGGGCGCCCCATCATTGCTGCCACATGGAGAGGCCTTGCCACGCAACTTGTTGCGGAGGCTTCCGCGAGGTGTTTGGATCTCGGGAAGCGAAGGTCTGAAACACGGAAACATTACGCTTCCGGAGGCCTAAACCTAGCCTGAAACACTTAGACAGACACCGAAAGCCGAACCTCACGCCGTGCTTCCGTGCCACAACATCAACTATGCAATCTTGTACCATCATCTGCCGCTCTTCGCCACTCCAGCGATAGGACTGGTTCGGTCAAGAAACGAGTTTCCAAAACGAGGCATCCTGACAAGCAAGACCGCAGACGACACACCGGACTTCCGACACGACCCCTCTTACCGTCAATATATTGTGGTGCACGACTGCTTACTTCTTGAATTTCCTTGCAAGCCTGCACGAGCGGCAGTCTCAAGCTCGTGCCACAGACAGTCTCTGGACGTGATCCTCACCGGACATCTAGGGATCCAGCGTCCAACCTGCTGAATCTGTTGCATCCAGCGGCAGCTCCCGTCGGAGCAGTTCCTCCGGCTCTTGGTTGGAAATCGAAGCTCAAAAGAATGATCAATTGAATCAAGAGGATGATACAATCATCCTCGTCATCATCATGCGATGGTTCAAGGATGGCTCCGGCAACCGTACACCATGCATGCCGCCTATCTTCGCTTGGGGCCAGGAGCCCTGGTATGCCCTGCCTTAACCCCCGGCACACTTCACAGCACCAACGGTACAAGGTCTTGCAAGGTATTCAGCCCCCGCTGGCCTGTGCCACCAGGAAGCTTCCGCTGCGGCAGGCCGCGTGCAGCAAGGTGGTCCCATTTCGATCGCGCGCCTGTGGCAGTGCGGAGTCTCTCGCCGTGCAGCTGCCCCAGTAAAAAGGATGTCAAAAGCGTGAAAAGAGGTCACTCGCTCTAGCTCGCTGCCCATCCTTGGCGTTGGCACCCAACAGCATCAGCCAGCGCAGTGCGACCAGGTTGGAAGTGCCAGCAAAGATCAACCCCTGCGCAAGAGACGGCAGCGGGGCCAGCTATCGGAATCTTCGACTTAGGCTGAACGGCCCTGCCTCCTGGTCCCGAGGTGGAAGCCCGAGCAGGGTTTCTTGGAAGACGGCACCTGCCGGATCACACCTTGGCATTGCCAATTGCAGCCAGGAGCTCAGACTTGCTGGCAGACTCGAAGAAAATCAGAACTGCTACTGTCCCTCTTTTCATCATTTTTACAAGTTAAAAACAGAATGATGAACGGTGTCCGAATCTAGTGATGCTGTGACAAGTATCGCGATGGCCTTCTCAGAGAAACCGTCTTCTGCAAGCAAAGACGCGTGCAGACTCTGCTGAGATGCCATGTTCACACCCTGTCTAGGCTCAGAGTTTTGTGTGCGTCAAGCTTGCGTCAAGCTGCGCCGTCGACGAGCCCAGACCCACCCAGAACGACACCCCTTGAGCCCGCGGCTCCGGCTCATCGGCCTCGCGGCTCCTGAGGGCTTCCGAGAGCTGCTCGCTGCTCTTCAGCAAACGTGTACCCGGTCCATCCCGGTCCCCCGGTTTACCCGGCCTGGTCTCGAAGTGCAGTCGCGCACACTCGTCCACGCACGACCTGGCTGAGGCACGACTGAGGCACAGCTTGGATTGGATCCTGCAGAGGCTCACACCCTTACCCTTGCCATCGACTCTAAAGCATGAGAAATTCTCGGAGGCAGGGGAAGAGTCCTGCAATGACACCGTGATTAAGGTGAGCTGGCGCCACTGCGGAGCGCCGCCGCACATCACTCGATTGCCCATCGGCCCTGCAACATCAGAGGCGAAGACTGTGATGTCTACCACCGTTGGCCAGTGCATCGGTTTCTTCGTGCTTTTGAGTAACGACTGAGAAATGAGACATCTTGAGACGGATCTAAAGGGGACAAGGGAACAGAGTCGAATTCGAGGAAGGCCGTGACACTGACGACATCCTGCTGCCGACCTGCAAAGCAGCATCAGGCTACCGCGGAGTGGAGGCAGCAGTCCATGACACGTGCTGCACGGCGCACAGAGACCAAGACTAAGTCGTTAAGATCAGTGCGGTGCGGTTGGGGCTTGAGGTGGATGACTGTGGGACTGCGGGAGTGTGTTGCAGCAGCGTCGCAGTTGCTGGGTGTGTTGTTGAGTACACCCGATCTACGGGCTAGGCGGTTTCTCCAAGCGTCGCGCGACTGTCATTGAGAGGTGCAGCTATTAGAGTCTTTGTCGCTCAGAGCTTTGTTGACGAATCCGAATAACAGAGCCGAGGTCGGCCGCACGAACTGTCCAAATATGCACGCTTAGTCACGATGATGCCGTTGATGACCCAAGTGCACGGCATATCTTCAACAGCTGGAGGGCATGTCATGTTTTCCTCTTGGTGAAGAGCGGTCCGGTCGCCTCTGGGACTTCAGGCCCCGAAACACTGCAAAGTTGGAAGTGCACTAGTCAGAGGGTCAGTGCATGGCGGCCGTCTGAGGAAGAGTCTGGCACAACGAGAGCGATGAGCAACGAAGGCGCGCCGCTGGGCTGGTGTCAAGGGCGGTTTTCCACATAGATTCCTGCGGCGCCATTCTGAAGAGCACAGTCCTGCAGGGCAAGTCCCAGGCTGCAAGTGCGAAACCGATCAAGCACAACTCAAGCACCAAGACGCAGACGGAAAGGCTGCAAGGCAACAAGAACTCGGGTGTCCAGGATGGACGGATTGTACTGCAACTCGCGCTCCCAGTCGTCGGAGACGTCCTCCGCAATTTGAGGATCTCTGAGGCAAGGAGCCCCCGCAGTGGAAGCTCAGAGACGCTCCGCTGGCGAGCGCGCTCCGAGCTCCTGGAGTTCCAGGACGCCGATGGCCGAGCCCGGCTCGCCTCCGACGCCCATGGGCAAATCGCAGCAGCGGTACCTCCACCGAACCGCTGGATCCACGCCGCATCGCAGCCGGACATCACCGAGGATGAGGCCGTGGGCCGTAGCTAATGCCACCCACCTGCAGCCCAGTTGAGGAGCTCTGAGGCTCCAAGGAGCCGATGGCTGCGCCCCCCCCTTTCTGAGTTTCGGGCCCTGAAGCTGAGGTAGAGATAAGGCTTTGGACCGGTCCTGAGCAAAAAGCCATAATGGACAGAAGCAGCAGAACACGACACTGCGAGATGCTGAGCTCTGAGCAGCAGCTTGTTTTTCAAGCCCAAGCCCTGTGCAAACATTGACTCAAGGCATTCAAAGATCTCCACATTGACTCGGACTTGCCTGGACATCAGCGCCGGGAGGAGGCTTGGGTTTCTCACCAGGAACTGCCACATTGGCCCCTGAAACCAGCAGCTCAACTTCAAATACTCCTGATGCTCGACACGTCGAGGCTGCGGCCGTGCTCTTTGAGGAACTGGAGGTAGGTGGCTGGATCCCGAGAGATCACTTTCTGCATTGCTGCCTCAAGCACCACATCTGTCAACAAAGCGCGAAACTTCGATGGTTGTTTCTTGGGAGGTTTTGTCTGACGGTTAACAGGCCCTAACGCATACTCTCAGCATATACCATGTCCAGGTGAGAGCAGGTGAAAACCCATCAAGCCGAGACCCGTGCATCAACATCACTCTGCTTGAGGGCCATCCAGAAATCCTCCAGATTCTTGTTCGCATCGTCGAACTTCTCACCATCCTTCACCGTGCTCAGCAGACGGTGGTGAATCTCACACTGCCACATACATGTGATGCGGACTTGCCTTCCTCTCCAGCTCGCGTGCCAGGTCTTGCAGGAGGAGCCTTACAGAAAATGTGACTCAGACGGACTGCGGCCGTTGCGATCTGCTGCTTCATGCTTCTTCATGCTGCAGCTGCAGCGGTCATCAAGGTCTCCGGCCGAATATGCCCCGTTTACTCGCAACATGCACACCATCTGGCCCTCTTTCCGAACTCTTGGAAGAAAGAAACCCAGACATACGAAAGGCAAAGCAGCGTCAAGGCTGCACAGAGCCCTTCTCGCACGAACTTCGCCAAGACACAATGCTTCGCGTCGATTGGGTGCCTCAGGGCACAGGTGCTTCAGCCAAAGCCTGAGACGGTCCGCGAGCCTTTCGGCGAGCCTTGTCGATCTTTCCCTTGGCTGCGTAGAGCTGCGTCAACGTCCGCTTGAGAGCCTTCAGAGTCGTCCGTGCACGAACGCTTTTCGGGATCGCAAGCAGACCCCGCGTCCCCACCCACCTGCACCAAAACGCCACGAAGCACCACCAACAAAGCCGAAACTATCTCAGCAAATCTTGTCACACCTGGAAGACTCGAGCCAGCGAAACAAGCCTAAACCGGTTGCCGAGCTGGAACGCTTCGGCGAAGTGTCCAGACTAGTCGCTACCTGTCCTCAACATCGAATAAGAATTTTCACTCATGCTGGAATGCTACACGTACTAGACCATGGCGAAAGAAGCGCTCCATACGAGTATCATTACAGCGTCCGGCCACGCCTTCTCCTCCAATGCAAGGCCCTCCTTACGCGCCAGCTCCAGGGCAGCCTCATTGAGACTTGAAGCGAATGGGCGGAGCAGTGGGATCTCCTCAAACCTTATGCGACACGGACATCACTACGCAAGTGCTGCTGCTCCCTCGTGTGCAGCTTGTTTTCGGAGACTGCGTCGTTCACCAGCAGCTGGACTATTCATTATTTCGAAGTGCATACCAGGGCAGACGAGAAAGATATTATGGCATTATGGCATCACATCAAGGTATGCCAGACAGGTCTGCGGTCCTCTCTTCAAAGCGATGCGAAGGGAAATCAAAGTGGAAGGTCATGGAGACGCATGCAGCAAATGCCTGGGCGGTGTTGAGGGCGTAGTCTGGGAAAGGGGACCTCGGCACGAACAACCAACGCCTTGCAGCACACCCTGCCGGTCAGCAGCTTTCTTTCGGCAGCCAAGCAACATGGTAGCCAGCTTGTGCAGCATGAGAACCTGCACATGGGCAGGAGTCACATTCAAACGCACACAGGAACAGAAGCGAAAGCCTGCCATGGCTGAACATGCTGGTTCTAGACGATTGGCGCTCATTCTGGTTCGGCATATCGTGTCTTGACCCTCCTAGCGCCTCTCCACAAGACAGGTCCAACGTGGCGCCGGACCAGTGTTGGGACTCATAAACTGCAAGGACACTGTTAAGCTGACGAGGCCTCGCCGCTCTTGTTGCCATCTGCCCGGAGCTTCTCGACCTTTCGCGATCCGATGCTTTGATGAATCAACACCGCAAACTGCAGGCGTGGGAACATCTAGAGTCCTGACTGCGATGAGACAGGCCCTTATGTCGAAGGTGCGAAGGTGGACTCCGCACACACGGAGACAAAGACTACTGAAACTTTCATCTCAAGTTGGATACTCAGTGCGATCATGCGCGTATATCAAGAATGCTCGCAAGAGACGCGACTGCTCATCCCCTATCAGGATGCAAAGTGCCAATTTTTTGGCGAGACTGCAGCACGACCTGGACGGTCTAGCTCCTCACGCGAGAGGTGCCAGCAGCAATTTCGAGGGCAAGCTTTGCAGGGTCTAGCACTGGATCACAGCGTAACTGTGTGCACACGCACGTGCGTATGTCTGTGTATATGTGTAGGCGTGTTCATACGTGTGTATATAATATATATATATATATATGTATATATAGTATATATGTATACATACACGTACATTGCAGGCATGCAATGCATATATGTCTGTGTGCCTGCTTCTATGTGATTGTATANTATATATATATATATATATATATATATATTTATATTTATACATATGCATGCATGTATGTGTGTATTTTTTTATAGATGCAGTACTCATTGGTTTGCTGACACAATTGCTTTCAGAAGGGGTCACCTTGCTGCAACTGCTGACCGGGGCCTACACCTGCTGCGAACATTAAAGATTGAAAGCACACAAGCTATCGTGGTCAGGGGCATCTCTGACCCAGAAGCAGGCATCCGCTGATCCGGCAGTCCTTCTCATGGACAGTCCAATTCTTTCACCATCAATGGACGACACCCACACCGTGACCTGTTCAAGCAAACACTCGCCTCTCTCGACGGCCCCATTCTCTCGATCCACATCAGGGCTTCCATGGTCCTCGCCTTCTGCCCTTCGGACACGTGGTCATGCGGATTTTCGACCTGGTCTCGTACAACTGCTGCTGCTTCCGCAGCTGCCTCCAATGACCTGTCCCTCACACCTGCTCTGCTGATTGCGATAGAAAGAGCTTTGGTGATCAGGGTTCCTCTTGTCAGGTCGCTTCTGACACCTGGGGCTGCGACAAAACCATCAGCGAGGCGTGAGATGTGCACGAGCCCAGATCTCTCCGCCCCGATGTCGACGAAGGCACCGAACTCCCTTTCAGACCCACGCATGAGACAGACCATCAAGACAGTAAAGAGGGTCGAGGGTCGTAAAGAGCAAGGAAAACCGGGACGAAGCCTGATGCTCTCCACAGTGCCCTCCAACTCATCACCGACCTGGGCGATCAGCGTGAAGATCTGGATGCTTCTCAAGACAGCAGACTTTCTGAGAACGTGGCATTCAAGCTGTCGATGGGATTGATCACCTCGTGTCGTGGCACGGCTTGGGGTTTAATGGCCTCGAATCTCAACGTTCCGCCAGCCTCTCGCGGGCCACGTCTTCCTCCTCCCATTTTGCCTTCCTGAGATTTCCCGATTGTCGGGGTACAAAAAGAAACAAAGCTGTTCCAGCCTCTCCTGAACAGAATTGAGGCTGTCCGTTGAGGGAATCGTTGAGGGACCATACATGGCTTGCCTTGTCATGCCTTGTCTGTCAATGCAGAATCTCGGATTGGGAACAAAGTCCGAGTTCCAAGTTTGGAGCTGTGGTGGTCAGTGGTCAGACCGCTGAACACAGGGCTGAACGTTGCAAACTCTCGCAGTCTGTTCGAATGATATCCACAAGAGAACCGAAGCTGGAAGTTGCTGTAATGCCCTGAAGCTCGAAAATGAAGCTCGACCAAGTTGGAACACGTCCACTCATGAACTCAGCCACTAACTCAAATCAAGTTGCAACCATCGTAAGGCCGAGCCTGTTGCTTTCTGGGTCGATGTTCGTCACCTAACATGACATCAGACATCACTACCAGACATGCCACTGGCCATCTACTCGAGCGCCCCACCCAAACATCCAGCTCTTGATCCACTTCCACATAGTCGTGCACATTATCGACGCGACCTTGCGCCATTTTGGATATGTGTACAAGGCCGTCGGTGTAGCAACCTGAGCTGCAGCGAAGAGCACTCTTGCAGCTATGAAAGAGGAGTAAGGCCACGGCCAACATCAACGAAGGCCCCGAAATCCATTACTCTCATCACGGTTCCATGCAGCTTCTGCCCCACTTCCAACTTGTCAATGCCAACCCTTGCAGGGCAAAGGCCAAACAGCCAACGCTACAGTAGACTAGCAGAAACTATAATATAATCAAACGATTAGGTCTGGCTTACATCAGCTTCAGCTTCACAGCGAGAAGGCCAGCCTAGGAATCTGGATGCTATCCAGCACAAGTTCGCTCTCTGGATCCCCTCCATCTGGATCTTCCCACCTGGACACAACTCTCCTGGCCTACGGCCTGCTCCCAGACCTTAAGGCTGAAGGTTCCATAAGGGTTCCTTTAAGGGTTCCTTTAATGGTTCCTCAAAGGGTTCTGTAAGGAGTTCCTTAAAGGGTTCTATACCTGCTGACGGAGACGCTCCACCAGGTACTTGCCGCTGCTCACCGCTTCTTTGACAGTCGCGGCATACCATTCGCCATCGTCGGGGAACTTTGCCTCAACTTTTTGACCCTTCTGGAACTTTTTCTTCTGGGACCACATGTTGTCCAGAAGTACATCCTCCTCCGTCTCGTCTTCCACATACTGCACAGTCACAGTGCCCTTTCCTTTGTTCTCTTGAACAATGGCAGTATAGCGGCTCCCATCTTCATTGCATTTTGCAACGACGAGGTCTCCCTTCTTGAAGTTCTTGGGATTTGGCCTCCATGCTGAGCACATGCGGAACATGCTCTGACACTGGCCCACCAAGTCACAACAAAGACTCCACTGGCACTCGCTGCTCGAAAAAACAACTGAGCTGTACTGGGCGTGTCCGTGTGTCCGTGCTCTGTTGCGCCGTGTCAGGACATGACGACAAAGCCCTTTGCGTTTATGCTGGCCTGAGATTGGCCAAGTCTACAGTGTCTTCAGCATCATCCTCAATCCACTCGATGTCGAAGGTTTCATCGCCATTGTCTTTGACAATTCGAACCTTGACAAATCAAGCATTAAAACGGTCGGCACGATGCAGCCAGAGAGAGAGAGACAGAGAGAAGAGAGAGAGAGAGAGAGGGATGGAGAGTAGACAAACAGATAGAGGCCGCCGGGCAAGCTGTGTACATGTAGCCGCGTATCTATGTGATCTATGTACACAGAAGAAACATGACAGCTGCAGCCTGCCAGTTCCATGATGGTCAGAACCCCGAGTTAGGAGTCGAAGCTCTAAGAAGCGAGCGCAAACATCCTTCCGTCATGCAGGTCCAGCCATGTTCTGCCCTCGTTTTTTCCCCCTAACCCACCTGTTCTTGGGGATATTTGTTCCACGTGACACCGGGATACTCCAGGCGTTCTCAAACCAAGGTGGCGCATCTATTACGTGCTGGGGCTGTTCTATGTCGGATCATGTATTGTGCTCCTTAGTGCCCACACGCGGTTACCGCACGATGATTGGCCGGTCACGGCTAGCACACTCAGAAGCCGAGCCTCACGCTTCCAAGAGTCCCAGAGCTCAGCACACACACGGAAACTTTCTGGCTGCTCTCCCTTAGACAGGAGCTAACCTCGTACTCCGGCAATTGCAGTCAGAAAATGCATTAGTCAGAGAATTCATTGCGCGTTTTCTAACAGGGCGGGCACAAAGTCTTTGCAGAGAGTCGAGTTCGACCTGCTAACGCACAAGAGCTCGGTCGTTCATCTTGTTTGCTCCGTGGGTTGTTCTGGCTCAGAGGATACAATGTGCGTGGAGCCGATGGTTTCAGCCGTATTGTGATGAGGATGCACAGCCCCTTTCGGCTCTTTCGCTGAGCTGGACGAAAGCAAAGAAGAATCCCTGTGCTGCTTCAGGCTTCGCGTGTGTTGGCTGTGGTGACTCGGACTTTGGCCTTTGATTGGCTGTGGTGCGTGCATGAGTGATGATCCACTGATGTCCCAACAGATTCGCCCCGAAGACAGAACAAGCTTTCAAAAATGCTCCTCGAGACCAAAACAAAACAGCTACATGCAGCAGTAGAAAGGTGCGAAGCATGGCAAAGCTTAATCCAGTGGCATCTGAGCGGCAGTGTAGAACTTTCCATCGTCGTGGAAGAGAGCCAAAGCCAGTTGTCCAGCCTCCCACAAATTAAAGTTGCTGCATACACTTAACAATAACAAGGGACCATGAAACAAGTAAGGAGCCTCCCATCGCAAGGCACGCTACTCGCATGCGTGCTGTCCGGTCTGATTGGCTTCGTTCGCTTGGCACGCTGCTGCCAGGCGCAGAACAAACGGCCGACTTCGGCATTAGAACGCGAGGCTTGTGCTCAAGAGAGAAACCAACAAACAACGCATGCCGTCTCGTCAAAAGATGTCAAAAGCTCAACTCGTGCTCGTGCAGCGGCTGTTGCCTTGTATTCTACAGGATCCGAGCTTCCACTTTGGGGCTTCTCCTGGCGCACGGCTGAAGAATTCTGGAAACCCACTGGGACATTGACATGCCTTCAGAGTGGCTGGCATGCAAACTGGTTCGAAGTCTCACAAAGCAACGAGGAATGCACCTTTGTCACCTTCCGCGTCTCCTTCTTCTCTTCCGGCTCTTCCGGCTCTTCCAGTTCTTCCGCTTCCGGCTCTGCAGCCTCGGTCCCAACAGCGAGATGAGAAAGTGCTGTCGAAGGGCGAGGCCTTAACCTGAAGCTCTTTACTTTGCTTGCTGTGACTTCTGGGCCATCTTGGTTTTGCACGTTTCTAGTCTCACCCACTTTATGAACTTGCCTGGGCAATCCTACTAGGCCACAACGTAAGTGTCTGACCACGTGAGATGTAGCAACAAAAAAGGGAACACTTCTTGGCAATGCCGCCCGGAACAGGTGCGCTGCTCCCCGCCTCGTCCGGAGACTCCTTTGAGGACACGCGAATCAAAATTATGGCAACGCCTGCAACGGCCAATACCAGCATCATGACAAGGGCCGAGTAGCTTAATCCCAACACTAGCGTACACCCGTAGAACCACAATCACGCCCTATACGACGACAGCAAAGCTGGAGTTGGTTGCAAAAGAACGGTCATATCACCCAAGACAAGCTCGCGCAGGAAATTGAGAACGATATGCACAGAGTCACTGAAAAGCACTGGAGCAACGTGCAGCGATGTCCTGCGCATCGTGCTCCTCGAGTCGGGCGATCAGCTCTGCCTGTGGCTTGGAATCGTGAGCGACTTCAGGTGATGTGCGTCCTGCAGCCCGCAACCCTGAATTGACAATTCAAGCAATCTCAATACCTCCCACCAAGCCCAGCGAACCCATTGGCCCCACTAAGTCACGAAATTCACTAAAGGCTAAAGAGCTCTTCTTCCCTCTGCGCGAACCTTTTTGCCGCCGACTTTGAGCCCACGTTCGGAGAGCACCTCTTTGAGCTGTTTCACCTGCCGGGAGAGCACGGACTGCAGAGAGTGGTGGTGTGTCAGGTCACCCCAAGGAGGATACAAAGCACTCGTGTCCGTTAAGATTGTCGAGCAGCATGGTAGGTAGCAGTATCCGTATGCTTGTCGGCAAGTATGCAAAGTACAGAAACTCGCGGCGAAGGGAAGATAAGAAACCACCAGTCAGACGAAGCCGAAGCCAACGTTGTGGCCTTATCACTAAGGGCCTTCGGCAAATCCCTCCAGCCCCTCTGAACGGATCCGGAGTTCCGACTTTGGGTCCCCTCGCGCCGTCATGTCGCCGTAAGCTTTCAGGGCGAGCTGCCCAAGAAGTTGTCGCTCGGGCGCCTCCCATCACTCTCCACATAACTTACTACTCGGCCTTACGGCTTCGGGTTTAGGGTTGAATGTGCTGCACTGCATCATCTTGCATCATTGTAGACTATCTTGCATGTACAGATATGTAAAGTATGTAAGAAAAGGATGGCCTGCATAAATCTTCTTGGCATGGAGCTCCCATGCACAAAAGCCGTCGCAGAAGCGACTACGAGCGCCGCAAGACATAATGCCTGCCACGGCGGAGGTTGAAGGGATGGAGCGCATACACAAGTACTTGGTATCAACGTGGAAAGGGTGCCTTCTAAGGCTGTACCCGAAACCTTTGTTGAAGCGAAGACAATCCAGACCGGAAGCACCGAAGTCTGACTTGCCTTGCCGTGGCGGAAAATTCGTCTGCGTCTGGCCCTGTGTGCTTCAGCACCTGGTAATGTGAGGCAGGGACAAAACGAAATGGGCTCCGAAGTTGACGAAATGAAATGCACGGGCTTTGGCCTCGTCGCCCATGCAGCTGTATAACGTAGCCGGTCATGATTCAAAACCCGGACTCTTCATCACAGCCGGGCGACGGGTTTTCCAGCTTGAGCCACAGTGGAATGACGTGGAGTTCGACATCAAAGAACTGTTCGAAACAAACGGTCAATTTCACGGACAAACAAAAACGGGACTGGCGGTGCAGAGTAGCTGTGAACAATGCGGAACAAACCATGATGTCGTTCCGGGTCGTTCCGGGCGGCCAGCATAGCTCTTGACAACTTCGAGACCTGCATCTCCACCTCCACAGGCTCTGCTTTCAGGTTTCGGAGGAGCAGCTGCAATTATTTGGCAACGGGTAAACTTGTCTTGACTGAAGAATAATCAGATCCACAGTATATTGAGCAACTAGACACTAGACCAAACGCCGACGAAGTCGAAGCAGGCACGTGAAGTTTGCCTTTGAAGACTGCCGTCGCCACAACCACGGCCGACATCGCAGATGCTAAGCCCTGTCAGGTGCGAACATGGAGACTCCAACTGGCATGTCGTGTCATCAATGGGACCTTCTTGCTGCTGTGGTCGGGTGTCACTTCGCTGATCCACCTCATCTCAGAGCTAGGCCAAGAGTGCAACCCGCCAACATGCAAGTCGTTCCTCTCGGAATGTCCAGATCGTGGGAATGTTGGCCATAGGCCTGAAGGCGTCACCTCTGAGGGATCAGCTTGAGCTGCTCTTCGGCCTCGGGAAACGGTAGCCAAACCACGGGAGGGTAAAAGCACCGCACAGGCGATGACATGCTACTACTTACTACTTGGTAGTGGCCTCCTCATACGCAGCTTGCGGCTGGCCGGCTTGAAGCTGGGCCTCGGCTTGACGACACTTCTGCCCCGCCCATGTCCCATGTCCACGCGCTGCGCGATGCTGCGCGCTGCTGCGCGCTGAGGAGGCCACTTCCACGATGGCCTCGCTGGCTTTGCCGGCCTTGGACACAGCGGCCGGCAGAGGCAGACAGCGCAGCGTCTCCCGGGCCTCCCTTGAGGGAAAGGCCCCGGCCTGTGCCCAGCTCCCGGCCTCCCGGGCCACCTTCAGGGCCTGGCGTGAGACAAAGCGTGAGACAAAACAGGAGGGAAGCTAAAGAGGAAACGTCGGAAACGCCATTGCGCCAGTCGTGCTCAGGACACGACAGAAACACTGCCTTTTCTACAGCCATTTCACCGGCGTCATTGCTACAGTGGCTAAGTCATCAGACTGCCAACTACAAAATCAGCACAACCGGAAAACCGTAATCATGGAAATGCCCGTAATACCATGCTGCCGCATCAGCAGAAAATCTGATAAACAAAAACTCAGGAGGAATACTGCTCCCAAAGGTTGGAAACCACAGCCGAGGCCTCCCTGGCCGAGGCCAGGGCTGCCAGAGCGTCCTCGCACTTTTGCCCCTCAGCGAGCTCGCTTCCCCTTTCCCCTTTCGCAGTCCTGTCGCGCCAACTGCCCGCGCGCCAGCTCGATGAGCCTCTCTTCGGAGAGAGCCGATCTTTGCAGACTCTGCGGAACCCTTCAAGGGAACGGCATTTGCGCTTCACCCACGCGGCTGCCGAGCTTCCGGAAGAGGTCCAACGCTTTGCGCGCAGCCTGGTAGCAAGGGCTCGGACGCCGGTTGTTGAGTGGTCATTGTCCGAGGTAAACCAGGATTCAAACCCATCTTGAAGGGGTTCTCCCTGCCTCTGTTGCATCCTCTGCGGAAGCTGCGAAACGGCCGGCTGCCACAAGGCCCCAGGCGCGGGCCTCGACCTGACAAGACCCAGCAATTGCCTCCTTTTTGCAGCACTGCATGTTCAGCGCTTGCGGGTCTAACATGGAGCAGTGGCAGTGGCCTCTGGATCCTTCACCTTTTGAGCGACATCGAGGACGAGGTTTGCCGCGTCCATGGCCTGCAGTGACTTCAAAGCTTCCGCTGGCTGCTGCCTGACTTACTGGGGTCGGATTTTGCTGCGAAGCCTTCTGGCCATCACCTCGCTGTAGGTGCGCAGGGGCCACGACCTGTCAAAGAGCGAATTGCGCAAACCGATGACGAAAACCTCTCCAGACGTAATGCCCCATCGTCCACATTGTGAGGCAGCGGCAATATTATTGTTCCTAGAAGCGGGCCTTGGAGAAGGGGTATCGTTTTTGGGTTTCCCCTATCGGTTTACAGGACTTTGGGCACATGACTGCATCTTTGACTCATGCTAGACTGGGTAAAGTACTGCTGGCACTGTTTGATTCAGACGATGCAAGCAAGCTAGATGAATCTCCAGGCGAAGCCTAAGTATGCTTCTTGGCGGTTTGCGCATAGGGTATGGGACTCATCAGCAGAAGTGTGTTGGGCATGATTCATTGGAAATGGGCATGGGTAATCATTGTCTGTACAAAGCGAATGGGCATGGTCCCACAAACAGCCTCCTAGGCAAATTTTTGGGTATCGTTAAGGTATCGTTTGGGTATCGTTTTATACCACCAACAGTTTACCAAAAAAATGGACTGTTCAGTCGCTGGTTGCTCTCTCTACATTAACCTGCAATAGAGGTAGTAGTAGAAGTAATAGAAGACGTAGTAGTAGTAGTAGTAGCAGTAGTAATAGTAATAACAGTAGTGGTGATAGTGGCAGTAGTAGTGGTAGCAGTAGTAGTAGTAGTAGTAGTAGCAGTCGTAGTAGTAGTAGTAGTCGTCGTAGTAGTAGTCGTACCAGTACCAGTACCAGTAGCAGTAGCAGTAGTAGCAGTAGTAGTAGTAGTAGTAGTCGTAGTAGTCGTAGTAGTAGCAGTAGTAACAGTAGTAACAGTAGTAACAGTAGTAACAGTAGTAGTAGTAGTAGTGGTGGTAGTGATAGTGGTGGTAGTTGTAGTCGTCGTCGTCGTAGTAGTAGTCGTAGCAGTAGCAGTAGCAGTAGCGCAGCAATAGCAGTAGCAGTGGCAGTGGCAGTGGCAGTAGTAGTAGTAGTAGTAGTAGTAGTAGTGGTAGTAGTGGTAGTGGTAGTGATAGTGGTAGCAGTAGCAGTAGTACCAGAAATACTCGACATGATAGTCTTGAGCATGGGTCTGCAAGCTGAGGTATCGTTTTTGGGTTCCCCCTATCGTTTTCCAATACTTCCTAGCGTCGACCTAAGCAAGGCCCTCCTGCAGACTAGACTAGTCTTCGGAGACATTTACTGTTACCCCACATCTACCACAAGTACTAGGACACGCATGGCACCTCCAGCAGCACATCTGCAAGAGCGGGATAGTCCTGCAGTGTTACTGGGTCACCAACAGTTCAACAATCTCCACGATTTATGGTGTGGTTGGACAGAAGCTCCCAACGGCAAACAACTGAAGCCAATGCCGCCTCCTCCCGCTGAAAGTATGCTTCTGCATCAGCGGCAGCCAGGACAGCTTTGACAGGCTCTGCCTGGCATGCAAATCTAGCCCGTGAGAGGAATCATTTCTGCTTCCGCATTTCGTACAAGGCCCCCACTAGACAGAGAGACGGAGAGCCAGCGACGTGCCTGCCTAAGTGCCTTGCGTACACCCTGATCTCAGTCTGCTCAATCCACCTTCGCAAGCTGGACCGCCGCCAGTGTAACCTGCATAGCTGCCTCACCGCAGCATCCAGAAAAGCCAAGAAAGACATCTAAACCGCTACCGCTGCAAAACTGCACCAACTAACGTCCTAATCTGCACAAGTAGCACTTCGTCGAATGTCGCCTCGGCACGGCGGCCGTCTCGCGCAGTGCGTTTAACCTTTGCGGCCTCCTCCTGGGCAAGCTGCACTATTAGACTGCAGCCTTCCTCTACCTGCGTTTCTTCCTATGGGAGATGCGCAGACACAAGAGCTGCGTGCACGCACTTCAGGCTAGCGCGCCTTCACCTTTGTAAGGGCCTCATCTGGCTTCACCTCGCCGCGAGCTAGCTGCGCTATGAGCATAGGACCTGGGCTGAGAGAGCCGCGGAAAACGATGGAAGAGGAAGGCGAAGGAAGGACGTGCTGGGTAGCTAATCTGATAGGAATTACCAGACATGAAGTAGCCTCTGTAAGCGTCTTCATTGCAATGCAAACAAGGGGTCCTTGGATGTTCCTTGGCACGGCTGCTTGCAGAGCAAGCGTCGCAACGCTTGCGCGATGCCCACCTGGTCCTTGTCACCGAGCGAAGTAAGCCAAGACCACAAGACATCACAAGGCGGAAGCGACACAGTGACACAGGGGCCCAGGCATTGAGCTCGCGGAAGATGCCTAGTGCCTCCTGGGCTGGAGCCAAGGCCTCGAAGGCCTTCAGGGCCGCGAGTGTTCCAGGCCCTTCATCCTTGGACGCACCCACCTTCAGTTGCCCGACAAGGCGCTTTGCCTCGAGGAGCCTCAGGACACGGTGGAGACGAAACTGTACCGAGCGCAGAAACAGTCCGGGACTTCAAAAGTAGGCCAAGCAACAGCTCCTTAGCGCGCTCGTCTTGAGGCGCCATCGCTGCGGGTATTCTGCTGGGTTTCGGGGAAACTTTGTGGCATTCCTGTTGATGAGTTTCAGTCAGGCCAGGCCACTTGGCAGCTGAAGAAACGAATCTCAACACGAACTAGTAACTAGGAGTGGCTGTACTGACCATGACAACTGCTTGAAATAAGGAACAGCTGCAGATACGTGTTGGCCGCGGCGGCAGGCACGGACACAAACATGTGCCGGCACAAACGCAATGCTTTCATTTTGTCCATTGCAAAATAGCACAGATACCACAGCATGCGCATTGTTGGTGCCGGTTTAGAAAGGCAAAGCATATATGCCCAAGCTCGAGGGACGAGCTAACATCAACGGCAGACTAGTGCACTTGAACAGCTGGGCTGCTTGATGTCTCAGTCTGAACAAAGGGCAGCTCCTGGCCAGAACCCGTTTTTGGAGCTGCCAAAGTCCGAACACTCGGCTGGGCACGTAGGACCGAGTAGTTCGGATAAGAATCGATTGGATTTCTCCATTGCATCGAAATGAGGCACAGTGAGGCCGCTGGCCGACTGAGCTCCCATAGCTCAACCATGGGCTGGCCTACACCACCTGAGAGCATTAGTCATTTTCCCGGAGGTGTCCGGAGGGGGCCATGGAAAATACGCCCCAGTATACACATCCAAAAAGAGACGCACCACGTCCGTCTCACAGCCATCCAGCAAAACTTTATGCAGCACATGCCCATGCAAACGGGCAGAGACTTACTGGCTGTTTACATGAAAGTGCAGGGCCTGTGCAGTTCGAGCTACTCACAAGAGCACTTTGTTGTGCCGTGGCCACAGAAGCACATTTGGGCAAAGGGCTTAAGGGTCATAGTATCAAGTTGAATAAGAGCTGGGGTTTATGGGTCTAGTCTATGCGAGAGTCTGGGTCTCGCTAAGGTTTTCCCCGCTCACTGCGAGAGAAAAAGCCTTCTTCGCTGGAATGAGTGGCTCCCAGCACAGGAGCAGAGAGCCTTGGCAAGGACTTTTGGAATTGAAATGACACGTGAACAATAGGTCTTCTCTGATGTCTGTATCCTCTATGTTCAAAGCCGGCTCATCCAGAAGCACCACACTCACGAGGCCCACGCCGGCGATGGCTTTCAGTCCTCTTCAGGCTTGCAGTCCGAACTGCAGTGGCCCTTATCGACGTTTTACTACTGCAGCTTTCATCCCAATTGTCTTGATTGCCGGCAGAACAACACACACGAAGTCCTGTGCTGACCGCATTTCGGCTGGCAAGGGAGGTCCGGCTAGAACCTGCCCCGGTGCTCGGTCTGAAAGCATGTGTCATACCAATGGGATGTTAATATTGCCTGCGGGAGGACAACTGAAACAGATATTGGCCCATGGCTGCCTGCTGGACGACGTTTTCATCCATCTTCTGCCGGATTGGCTCGAGGTTCACCTGTTGTGGGAAACAAATTGAATGCTTTCGGATGGACTTGGACTTTCGACTTCGGAGGCTGCGAGATTCTGTGCCCAAGCTCTCAGAGCACTTCGCGCCTGCGTCACTCTGGTAACGCCGGTCTTTGTGTCGCCGCCCTGGGCACGCCAACGGATGGGACTCCCGGCCATGTAGGGCAGGGACTGTAGGAGACACTTAGCTATGGTCTACCAGTGGTAGACTCTACCAGAGTCTACAGGCACGGAGGTCTTTGCCCTCGGGAGCCAGGCCATTGGAATCTCCACAACTTTCTCCACAGTCTGAATGAAAGGGACCTGCAAAGACAGACGAACCGTCGCAGGTTGCTGGAAGAAGAGAGTCGCGACATCTCTCGGCAAGAAGGCTCAAAAACAACAACAAATGCTTCACTCTAGACTCTAGACCAATAGAAACACTGCAAAACAGCAACTTCCCATGTGTGTAGCAAAACACCAAAGTCGCACTCTTGGGGCTGCAGTCGGTTCTGATCGGCTGCCACCATGTCCATCGAGCCTCGACTATTTTTTCGATGGTCTGCGTGGTTGGTACAGTCACCTGCTTGATGACTGGGACGTCGACCACCTAGGCATGGCTCATGGCACGCATTCTCACCCTGTCTTGCGACAGAAAGGGTCCACTCACAGATCTAAGACACCAGCTTTTTCCAACGTCTCAATCACGGAAACCTCTTCAGACTTGTCACCGCAGGGAGGCATAGTTCGTAGATTGTCAAAAGCTCGCTGAACAGGTTGGCCATGCATGCCTCCACTGCCCTGTCAACCTGGCTGGTCACGCCGACGTGCCCTTGGTTTGTTGCACATTCTGCTGATTCTGTCTGTCTGATGGGGGCTGGGCAAGGGGCTTGGAAAGAGAACCCCAAATTTCGTGAGGCCTTACCAACTGATGCTCAACATGCCTGAAGGATCATGTCAAGTGCGGCCTTTGGGAATGCCGCGAATAGTGCTGTCCTACGATGACGAAGCCTCTGCCCGAATGCGGAGTGCCATCAGCTGTCATCGACTCACTGAGGTCACTGCTGGCCTTCTGAATAGGAATGTGGACGTGTCGATCCACATACTCGATCTGTGGAATTTCAACAGCTCTCCTGATGGCAGATGAAGACAAACTGGACAGCAGCAACAACAAAAAAAAAAAACATCCGCTTTCGTCCAAATCCCAGCTCCCACATAGATGGTTTTTATAAAACCCCTCTCTTTGAAGACGAGAGGCTGGCTGGTGTTCACAACCGGGACGTGCACTTGCTTCTGGATTGGAACCTGCACTTCCTGCCCGGATCGAGATTTATCGATGAGGCAAGCAGCATCTTTGATGTGGATTTGGGGTCTACAAGAATTTCGACAGCGCTACGTGGTAGAGGGCACTCATGCACTTTCGCTTGCTGCGTACTGTTCGAAGTTCGTGCACCTCGTCGATCCACTCCACCTGAGGGACTTCGACAGTGTGCTGCTTGACCTGCACCTGGAAATGCTGCACTGCCAAGTCACTGCCAGGCGCAACCAGCAATCAACCAGCTTGACATCATTGCAGCCCTCTACTTCCCTGCCTGAGGCACATGTCGGTACTTTTGCACGGGCACCTTGCAAGCCGCAGAGTTTGAAAGTCTAAGTGGAAACTTCTCGCGATAGGTCTCGCCTCGACCTCCTGGTCGACGTACTCCACCTGTGGCACCTCCACGTGCTTTTGGATGGTGGTGACCTGTGGAACCATGACCTGCTTCTGGACCGGCACCTGGCTCACAGAACATGACCAGCTCTTTATCGCAAATGCCTTCCAAAAGAAACCCAACCAACAGCTTCCTTTCACACTCTGCATCACCAAACCCCCTACAGATGAATGCAGAACATAGATGCGTCAGCAGTCCTACGCATAAGCGCCAATCTGACTCAGCATCATAATTGTCACCACCGCCACCCTCATATCATCATGGTCATCAGCCGCACTATCAGCAGTCGTTGTTGCGCACATCACCATCATCATGAACATCGGTTGTTCATCACATCGATCTTGTTGGATCCCATTCACGGAGGTCCGCAAATTGTTGATGTCGCTTGAAATACAAAACCTGCAGCTTTGGTTGCCATGACAATCAACACAAGTTGGCAACGGATGCCAATGGTGCCAACAACGCTTTGGTCTGCTGCTGGATGATCAAGGCAAGCAGGACTAGCAGACTATGCGTGACGTGAAACTTCCCTTCCAATCAACCTATGGGCAAGCCCGTTTTCTTTTCAATGCCATGCGTCAAACATCTTGTCCCTTGACCATGGCACGATGCAATGTGGTGAATGCAAACATTTAAGCAAATTTTGGCACATGCTGACTCAAAGCTACACTGGCCTCGACCACATTGTCCACGTACTCGACCTGTGGGACCTCTACCGTCTTCTGCACCACCTCAGCGCAAGCGACATGCACGTGCTTGGATCATCGCAGCTCAACCTGCAAGCTGAGCATCCGGCATTTACCATGGGCACATGTCTGTGAGCGACCTGGCAGGCGACGCGGCGACGACACACAAGCAACCGGCATGCACGTAGGAACCTCGCCTGGGGAAGCTCGACTTCCTGCAGTGAGATACCAAGCACGTGCAGGGATTGGATCTGTATATGCAGGAATCTGCTGGAAGCGCAGAGTGGGGAAGCTGTCGGCCTGATCCACGTACTCCACAACCGGCACCTCGACCTCTTTCTGGACCACCATGGGCTGAGGCACCTCCGAATCCAGGCATACTCGGGATCAAGGAAAAACCTGAGAAAAATTATAAAAAAAAACGCGGACAGAGCAACATTGACATGCTCCAAGGGAGCAATCGTGATCGTGCATGATTTTCAGACTCCAGGCCTCTATGATCTTCTGAACAGGAACCTGACAGTCAATGCGGGAAAGCAACGTGGAAGGAGATCAGATGAAGGCGCACGATGCAGAAGACCGATCGGCTTCGCAAGAACTACCAGCTGTTTCCCGCAGTCGACGATCCGCAAAAAGATCGAGAAATGACGCCCTGCCTCGACCACCTTGTCAATCCACTCGATCTGCGGCACCTGGCAAGATGGGGTCGATGGTATTCTCAATGCCAATGCCAAGCACGAAAACCCGGAGCGCGAGTGTCCAGACTTCAAAGGCAACCTTCCGCAACTTGATACGAATCTTTTGACGACGCACCAACTCACGGAGCGTGTCTTGCCGTGGGGGGCTCCCCTCGAGAGCGGGCAGGGTCAGGGGCGCTCCTGCAGCGCACTTCTTGGTTGAAGGGAGTTTGGTTCCTACGTAATCTTCGGTTAAACAGGGTCTCACGTTCCCCAGCTCTAGACTCTAGCCCTCTTTGTGGCAACATGTTGAAAGACCAATCTACGCCACCCGATGCCTCCATTTCGTATGGCTCCATGGGCTCGGATGGCGGCTCCTGCGCTGCAAAAGGGTTTCTCTGGCAGAGTCGGCTTCACAGGCTTTAACGGCTTTATGCTCGTTGCTGCGGTTTACAAACTAGTTTGACGGCACATTGCTGCGCCTCGGGAGCCGTGAAGCCCTGCATGGGCTCCGCCACGGCCGCAGGGAAGGCCACGGCTTCGGGCTCTGCTGCAGGTGCCATTTGAGGCACGGGCTGAGGCATGGCCTGGGAAGGGGAAGGAAAGCAACGGCAAGAGAAGAATCCACCGCGCACAGCTTCACACCGAGTAGCCTGAGGCGTCTTGGAGACCTGATTCACTGATTCTGATTCAGGGCAGAAGATGGCCTAAGACCGGCTCCGCTAGCCCCTGCACCTTGGGGATGACCACGATCTCCTCGTGGACCACGGGCTTCTTTCGCTGGACGGTCTTGTGCACGACCGTTGGCTTCTCCACCTCCACTACCTGCAGCTGGTTCTGGATGACCTCGGATGATTGCGAGTTGTGTCAGGCTCTTCGGGCCAGGAGTCCACCCTCAGCCACTGAAGCCTTGCAGCCACGCAGCAGTGTCCACCACGGTGTGCGTGATTTTTGGTACCTTGATGATCTTCTCCTCAACTGTAATCTTTGGAACCTCCACCACCTTGACCACGACTTGGGGCTGCGGGACCTCCACAACCACTTCGATAGGATTCTGAACAATTCTCTGCTCTTCGTGGATGACGGGGACGTGGACGATCTTCTCCACCTTACTTTAACAGCTGCACAGGTTGATGCAGGAAGGACAACACTTTCTTCGGGCAAAAGAGCTTTTGGTACATATGCTAGTCCTCCAAGACTGGCGACTAGGTGATTCCAAAGCCGACCCTTGACGATTCTCGTAACAGCCGACGTCTACAGACAAGTGCTCGATAAATCCACTTTCTGCGTCAACCGAGAGGCTGCAAGAAAATACAGCCTGAGAGAAGCCAAGGGGCGCGAGACTCGATTGGGATGTCGACCCATTCCTCAACGTGGAAGTTCGTTACTCGTTCCTGCTCCATGACCTTTGGCACGTGCACGATCTCTTCCTGCCCGGAACATGGCAGTATTGTGCTGCCTCCTCTTTGGGGCTGACTCCACATGACACACACGGCACACGGACACACAGCTGGATTCCCTCAACAGAAACAGGAGCTGAGCCCAAGCAAATTCTTCCATCGAGTTGACCCATGTCAACAGCCTGGTTGATGGGGACTGGCACCTCAACCACCTCGATGGCACGAGCATCATGATAAGCTCTAGCGCCTACAGCTTTGCATCACCTTGCCTACGATCAGTAGCGAAGCGAACACAGACACCCATACACAGACCCGGGCACACAGCCACACTTCTTATAAAGCGCCTCCTCAACATGGGTTTGGAAGAGTCGGCGCTGCTGAACTACCTGCGGTGAGTCACATCTCATCTTCTCCCTTTCGCAACTAAAAACCGAATTACTAGGAATTACTAGGACTACCGTCTAGAAAGGACCCTAGGACCCTAGCCTCAGCATGTCGAGCTAGGAGCGAGCAGGATTCGCATGACATGACAGCCCCTCTCGTGAGCGGTGGGGCCTTTGGAACGTGCACCGTCCTCGGAGCACACAGGAATTACTCGGATGCGCCAGTTTGCGTGTACTAGCTGCGCATCGGCAGCATGGGTGTGGCCCCAATGAGGCACTGGCTCCACTTGCTCCTGAATTATAGGGACCTTCGCAAGGAAAAGCAAAGCAGACAGCCGGAAGGCAGGCGACTGCTGGACTCGGGTTTTGGCATCCACGATCTCCTCCACATGCACCTGAATTGGAAGCTCAAAGACGGGCTCAAAAGAACCTCAGGTGGACCGGCCTGGCGCTGGCGCGTCGCCGTCTTCACCACTGGCACGTGGACTACCTCCTCCTGGGTAACTGGAACTGGCACTTCCACCACCTGCCCACGCCGCCCAAGCACACACACGCACGCACACCGAATCCACGCGTGTTCCCAGCATCTCTCTGAGGGCAATCGGGGCCGAGCCTCTTCCACTTGATTCATGACAGTTCTCTGCCTTGATACGCAAAGCAAGATGATGATGCAAATACACAGGGCATCACGAGCCTCTGCTCCACGATCTTCGGCACTTGCACGATCTCTACCTGCTCTTGATGTACCGGAATGTCCACGATCTGTTCCACCGCCACCTGGCGATGCATTTCAAGAAGGAAGATCCAGGTGTCATGCTGAATAACTCTCGCACCTGCTTTTGCCTGGTGGAGGTGATAACTTTTGGCACCTCAGCAATATTTGCAACAGACATCAAACAGCCGAAGCCCTTAACTCCGAACTGAGAAGCCGGCATGTACGATTTCCTCCTGAACAACTGGAACCGGTACTTCCACTACCTTCGCCGACTTGTCATGAATTCGAAGAGTTTCAGTTTCAGCGATGGCCGTATGACGCTGCCATTGAAGCATCGAGAGGCCTCTTCCACCTGCTGGTGGACAATCCTCTCCTAGCGCAATCGCGATCGGCACTCCGAGTTGAGTGGCGGCAGAAGCAGACATCGTGGTGATGCGATGCTTCGTCCTTGGGGATGATGACAGGCTTCTCCACGATCGGCTGGCCTGGCTTGGGGCCTTCCTTGTAAGGCACGGCATCCAAGAAGACCTTGGCAAGGAGTCAAACTGCTAGAGGCCACGCCGCCACGCCAAGGTCTTCATCCAATTTCAGGAGCCAGCTGGAGGTGCCACCATCACGAAGATTGGAGGGGCTTGCACCACCTGCCCCACGATGGGCGCTGCCACCGAGGGCGTCGTCTGGGTCAGCACCGGCGCCTTGCAACCACGCAGTCATGGAGTCACGGTCTGAGGACACATCGCGAAAGAGTCTCAAGACTTCAAGATACGTGGCCTGCATTGGCTCTGCGGGAGCATCCAGCAAGGCAGGTGCCGGTGCTGTTGCTGGCGCCGCCGCTGGCATGGCTGCGGGCGCTGGTGCGGGCGCCGCCACCGGCGCCGCTTGCACGGTGATAGGCTGCAAAGTCATCTGCGGTGCGGGAGCTGGCTGCTGCGCTCCCGGGCCTGAAGCAGCTAAAACAGCATGAGCGCAGGAGATTCACCTTAAAGGAGCTTCCGTCCCCGAGCCGGAGTGCCTGGCAAGTCGACGAGCTGCCCGTCCTTCGACAATCCAGCAGGCTGCTTCATAAAACAACAGCTAAAGGCATGATGAACGTGCAGTGCACATCAGGCCGAAAATGGGAGCTCTTTGACTCAAGCACGTCCTCGGCGACTTGTTTGAATCTCTTGACGATCTGGACCTCCGGAACTTCCTGCAGTGGCATCTCAGCAGGGGATGCAGGGGAACGGTCCACGTGAGTGATGAATGCAGGTGGAGTGGAACATCGAAACCTTACTGCCCTCCCACTTGCCCCAGGCCTGCTCCGTGATGATCTCCTGGATGGTCGGTACCTGCCGAGAGGCTGAGGTCCAAAAGCCTCCATGATGCACAACTCCACACCTCCACAATGTGCTGCGTCAGCTCACCAGGAACAAGGTTCTCCTGGTCGAAACTCCGTATTGAACGACAACAAACATATTGATAAGGCCTGAAGCCCCTCCTGCAGGAGCAAGCACTCTAACACTACAACATAATTGCAACAGACTAGACCAACAGCTGAAAGCCCCCGCCCAATGCGAACCTCCTCTACAACTCCAAACTCAAAAAGTGCTGCCCTCAAGCCATCGCAACTCACAAGACATGGAATCCATAAAATCATCAGAGAGAGTCTTGCTCCTCCACCACTCGCACCTCCTGCGGAGCCACATCGATTTCCGTTGTCGCTCCCGTGACATACACGGCCTCCGCTTCCTGAGCATTCAATTCTTGAGAAGAGTTAAGACCTTGACACTCCTCACCCATTCCCTTTGAAAACGGGGCTGGCCTCCTTTGTCATCATCGTTCTCGCGTGGATCTGTGGCAGACATGTCATTGTCATAGCAGTTTCGGAGGTCGACAAGCCCAAGCTATCCAAGGGCGAGGCAGTCTGAATGTTCGTGTAAGGTCCACGTTCGCTTGGAACCTCGATCTTTTGCCTGGCGAACGCCATTCGAAGCATCGGCGGTTGCAAAGGCAGATCGAATCGTAAGTCAGCTCCGCGTGTGTATCTGGCCCTGGATCGTGTGCACGCCCTTCTGGCTGCGAATCGGATCCCTCAGGACCGGGTCTTTCTACAGACAAAGCGAAACTTGATCCGGCAGCGTATACAATTGATTTGTTGCAATGAGGATCACAGTGCTAAGTTCCGCAGCCGAGTGCGTGTAAGCACAGGCTCCAGGGTACTGATGTCCAACCTTAGTATTTTCACAAAGTGCATTGCCTTGTGTTCCGGAGGTTGCTGGGTTTGCATCACACCAGCATCTGAGCCACAAGTTCACAAGTGGGCCAAGCAAGCGGCTGTGTGTTCGTTGGTGCAGACATTGTCAGCGTCGGATCTACCTGGGCCTGTAACGAGAGAAACAACCATGCCCAGCCATGTCTTTACAGACTGTCACCATGTGCCGTTCGACTCAAAAGCAAAAAACTCACAAGTGTCGGTGAGTGTTCAACAGCTGCTCAGGCATAATCTGAAAAGTCGACCCTGCTTACTGCACTTCCGTGACCACAGTCTCTGCAGAATGCAAGCTCCGAATCTTCTACGTAGACACTTTCGACCCTCTGGTAAGAGCAGCGGTTTCGCGTATGTGTGTATATATATATACACATATGCCTGCAGTATCTATCTATCCGTTAGTTCATAATAAGGGCTCTAGTTGTCTGAAACTGCAACTATACATGGATTCTGAAGGCGTTATCGTTATGACACAAATATGTATGTAGCGATACAAGGATTATGAAAATGCTGGTGAGGCTGCTTCTCAAGAATTTCAACCATCTGCAGGGCTAGGGGTGCAGGCCTGCATAGCCCTCTCAAACTCTTCGCGAGAGACTACTCCATCGTTGTTGGCATCGATGCGGCCGAAGAGATCCTAGGAGAAGCGGCACTACGATCATGCACACCAAGAGTGTAAACATAATTTATGTATTACTTGTATTGTTGTATATATATATATATATGTACGTGTGTGTGTATATATAATTTTTATGTATATACATACCTATGTATACACGTTATGCACATACATGTAGATAGATAGATAGATAGATAACTGGCTAACTAGGTAGATATGTATGTATGTATGTATGCATGTACGTATGTATGCATGTACGTGTATGTATGAAATGAATGTGTGTAGATATTATGCATATGTCTCTATACGTGCATGTATTTGTATAGACATGACGAGCAAGACAGATTTCACCAACTCCGTCTGCATTACTTTTGCTTCACTTCTACGTACGACTCTCGACGCTTGTGCAGGTGCAAGCAAATTTATGCTGACAGCTGAGCTTCCGTTGCCGGCGCTGTCGGTTCCGCCAGCATCTTTGACCTTCGCAGGCACATCCTCCTTGACTTGCATCTTCCGACAACTCATCTGAATGCAACAGAGTGGCACTATAAATGAGTGAAGGCTGTGAGCTCCGCGGCACCGATATTGGCAATAACTAGGCGGATGCACACATACCTGCATGCGATTGGATTCACAGTTCTGCCGAATGCAAGTCCAAGACTTGCTGGAAGCAACGCGACATCGCGCAGCACAAGCTACTAATTATGAGTAGCAAGCAGAAGCAAGAGGCAAGTCAACTAATCAGCCTTCGGGTGTGTATCAAGATGCTCAAGAATGTGTGCAGAGCCGCATGGTGCAGTAGACGACTTCATGCGCAGCATGCAGTTAGTCGCAGTTGGACCGTGAGCAAGGAGCAGGCCTTGCCGTAGCAGGTGACACACGAAGCTTGATGAAAGCCCAAAACCGCGGTCAAGCGCATCACAGAAACATCACAAACACTGAAACAAGGAGCTGTGCACCAAGTGATGCTGCACGTCGCGTCTGCAGTCATGATGTGTTTCTGACTCAAGTTGCAGCTCTGGCCAGCCTTCGGACACTGCTGGCTCTCACGGTCTTGAACTTGAGCCGAGTACGCAGAGACGCTGAGGTGAGACGCGGGAAAGCGTTCAAGGCAGCTGCACGCTTGATCTGCGCAGCTCCTTAAGATTGCGCGACCACCTTGGGAAACGCAAATCTGGAGACCCTGCTCAGAAAAGGCCGAAGGGGTTTGAAGATTCAGCCGGAGCCGCATTGGCCTATTCCAGTACTGGGCAACATGTCGAAGCACCAGCACTCTCAGAAGCTTCAAAGATTGAAAACCACAGTGTGGGATCTCCGGATTGGCCCAACCTGAGCTGCGGGAACCGCGCTGCAACCACCTCGTGCAAGAGGGGTCTCGACACTAAGCCCAAAGTGTCAGCATCTATCATCCCAGCAGCACGCTCAATCGGAAAGCTATGCGGCTTCAATGTCAGGTATGAGCCATGGCTGCACATGGCAGATTGCATCAAGAGAGAAGCCACTCCCAACCGGGCGTCCTCCACAACCTGCAGCCTCGGAATCAAATCATGTCTTCTATGGGCTGTAACTTTGTACTTGTGAAGAAAGCAAGCTGTCCTTCGCAAAAGCGATAAAAGCAATCCCTGTTAGAGCGCTAAGCATCGACTCGCTGCAACGCGGACAAGAAAACGTCAACAAAATTGCCGAAACAGCACCGGGCTATGCAGGGCATCCTACCGACACACTGGTTGGAAGCTTCCGACACTCAGTCAACAAATGCCTGCTGTGGCTGCGTAATCATCCTGCAGTGACTTTGTTTGTGGTTATATGGAGACAAAACCCCTGCGAGAAATGTCCAGAACAGGTCGCGTGCACCTTCGGGCGTGACATAAAAGGGGATTTCAGGGGGAAGGCATGCTTGCACGCACCTCTCCGAGCCTGGGTGGGTGGGTGGGTGGGTGGGATGCAATAGCTTAAATCTGAGGGAAAGCAGACAAGTACGCGACATTGAGTTGCGCAGCTGGAGCGGCAGCAACCTTGCAAGCAGATAGTTGAATCTGAACAAAGAAAGGGTTCACTCTCTACAAGTTACGCCGCCGGCTTTGCTCAATGCTCCAGGGGCCCTGCTTGGCCAGGCACAGGCATTGGCATTTGGCCAACATTGCCGCCCTGCTTGCTCTGCAAGATTTGCATCATCCTTCCAGCATTCAGTAAGCAGTGTGAGCCGCAGCATGATGCCAGCACCCTGCAATGTAAGTATCGTCTTAGCCGCCGACATCTGCATCTGATTCTGCATCGTCATTTGCCACTGCATGAGCCTCAAGGCATTCAGTATTGATGTCTGCTTCTTTCAAGCTTCTGCATCTCGAGTGCCCAGACAACAAGTGGAAACTTCATCGAGAAGGTCTATAGAGCTTAGGGCAGATTCCAGGTGTCTGGCTGCTCCGGGCTCATCTGCTGCATCTGCTGCGGGGTCAACATCGGCATCTGCGGCATCTGCGACATCTGTCCCGGAACGCCGGGCCTGGCTTATGAGCACAGATATGCAGTCCGCACAAAGCGTCAACCCAACGCCAGCATCACTGCACTCCTATCTGCATCGCCATGGGCTGCATAGGCCTTGGCATGTTAAGGCCACACTCTGCGCTCAAGCCTCAAGCTCACCCGCTTCTATGGATTCGTCTGATCTTGCTGGAAACAGCTTGGAGCTCTGCACCGCCGGGGGATGGCCACCCTGCAAAACGGTTCTTGCCGGTGCTTCCCATCTCTGAGACATGCTGTGCCACGCTCCCACCCCAAGAACTGACCGGGCCTGTACAGCGGCTGAGCTCGGAGGATCACAAAGATCATCGAACGCAGAATATCGAGCAGTAGTGGCCGCCCTGATTAGTTTTAGATTCTCGCGAGCAGTGGCTATCCAGCTTCGAACAACCCGCCGCAGCTACGGGCTGCACCAGCCTAGTTACCCCTTGAAGTTCAACGTAGCAGGTTGGCCACACACAAATTCATATCGACTGGGGTTCAGACTCTGCTCGGAACAAGTACAGTACCGGTGACTTCACGACATGCTTGGAGGGGCGAAACAAGCTCTTCCCACCAGAGGTGACTCAGCACCCAGCGGCGGCACTTCTTGCGGAGCTTGGCTAACAGGCGCAGGTGCAGCCTGAGGAGCCTGTAGACTTAACTCAAGCAGAAGCCTCTCCTTCAAGAGCATGAAGCATGGCTCGCGCGAGCATTCTTGACCAGTTTGACCCACCAAAAAAAGCCCAGCCTGCTGAGCAGCAGCAGCAGCGGGGAGGGGAGCCTGCAAGTCGGCATGGGCGGCTTTCTCCGAATCCGCAGACCAAGTCGAATGGCTTTTGCTGCCGCCTGGGTGAAGTCA
Source organism: Symbiodinium sp. clade A Y106 (assembly GCA_003297005.1). Lineage (NCBI taxonomy): Eukaryota > Dinophyceae > Suessiales > Symbiodiniaceae > Symbiodinium > Symbiodinium sp. clade A. Next base: position 197,717 of record BGNK01000125.1, on the reverse strand, counting down.
AGGTCCAGGTCCAGCAATCCTCAGCTTGCTAAAACCAGGGGCTCGGGGAGATCGGGGAGTGCACTGTGGCTCATGAAACTCCGGCAATGTCGAGGCCAGGAGCCGCCCGAAGCCGGAGGGTTTGTCGGCGCACCGCCCTGTGCTCCTGAGACTTCTCGGGCTTCGATGTGTCCGTTTCAGGCCACGTGGAAGTGGCTGGTAAGATTCTTGTATGATTCATGTTTTTCCCGTTCGCTGGCACTTGCCCACCACTGCCTGCGCCCGAGAAGTCACCCCAGTCTGCGTTCGATTGCTCTCCTGGATGTGGAAAGCTTCGTGCATTGAGGGCATCAGAGATTGCACAACTCAGTGGACTCCAAGAAATCGACAACAAGCTTGACTTGGGGTGAGACTGCATCGCTAACATGAGACATTCGCCCTGTGGTGTATTTTGGATATGGCACTGACCACTGCCCACCTGCCCCACGCTGGGCGGCTTGTGGCGCATGCATTCCATCGGGAAAGAAATCGTTGTCACTCCTGGGACGGAGCAAGCACTCGAAGCCCAGTGCAGCGAATTTTAACGTACGCCAGCTTCCCTTGGCAACCACGACTTACTGCTACACTCAACAGGTGAAATTCACACACGGTTGCCGGCCTCTGGTTCCGTCCCGGGTCCCGTCCAGCACTATGCCGACGATCATCATCATCTTCGAATCGTTCGCGGCTTCCTCTGCGGTCGTCTTCTCTCACATCTCTGTCGTCTGACCGCCTGTGATCCCGATCTCGGCGTTCTTCCCGCGTGTCGGCATCTCGGTCGTAGCGGTCCCAACGATCTGAATGTCTGTCACCATCTCTCCGAGACGAACGCTCATCGTCGTTCCAGTCAGGATCCCGACGATTTCGGCCAGTCTCCTCTTTGTCCCTGTACCTCTCGTTGTCCCTTTCCCGATCTCTATCGCGATCCTTGTCGCGATCCCTTTCGCGATCCCTGTCACGGTCCCTGTCACGGTCCCTGTCGCGATCCCTATCCCAATCCCTGTCACGATCCCTGTCGCGATCCCTGTCCCAGTCTCTGTCGCGATCCCTGTCGCGATCCCTGTCGCGATCTCGGTCGCGATCCCTATCACGATCCCGATCTCGATCCCTGTAGCCATCAGCTCGGTCAAAGTCCCTGTTCCTGTGCCTGTCGTGATCCTTGCTGGGATCCCAGTCCCGATCACGATCTCTGCCTCCGTGACCGCCGTGACCCCGATCTCGATGGTCATCTGCATCTCGAGGATCGTCATGAGATCTTCGGCGTTCCTGCTGGCGATCTCCTCGCGAATCCGAGTGGTCGCCGGCACGTCTGTCTCTGCCGTCGTCTCTTTCTCTGGTGCTCCGGTCGCCGCCTATCCATCAACCGAAGATCTCGCAAGCTTGCACTCTGACACAACACTGCTCGACTGGTCCTGCACTATCACGGTCACGAGGCTGCTCGAAGCGATCTCTTTCATGACGATCCCCATTCCTAGCAACCTTGAAAGTTCGGTACAGCTTCTGCAACCTCGAGAATCACGTCACATGTTTGGATTCCGGCCCAGCGCTTTTCTATGTACTTCATTTTGATGAAGTCCCGGCACTGCGGCATTCATGTATGAGTACGAAAACAAGCCACGAAATCACGTCGCACTCCGGGGGCCTTGGCTTGATCGGTGCTATCCGGCTCTTGGAAATCACGGGGATCCCAGCAAGCCAGGAACTTCTCAGCATCTTTCGCATTTCCACCGCCTCGACAGACAGCAAGCACCGTCTGAGTCTGACATGCAGTCCTTTTCCTGATCAACTCGCATGTCTATAGGGCCCACGTTCGATGTCTTCCACTTCTTCCACGGTCCATTTGGAAACGGAGATGCCCTCAGGAATTGCGCAGTCTGTTGACTCAGCACTTTCGACTTCAAGACAGCCAAGCCGAGCAACAAACAACTTCACTGTCTACCCGCCTTCACTTTGTGGCTGAATTCGCGGTGAAGTCCGCCGCATGTAGTGCACACGAAGGTCGCAAAGGAAAGACACACATACGTTGGCCCGACCTGCGAAGGCGCGAATCGCAAAAGCAAACTGAACGAAACCTCATCCAATTGTCGACTGCTCTTCCATCTCATGACCAATCGAATTACAAGTCTTGTGCAACGGATGTTCAAGCTTGAACACCCTCGTCTACGACACGACGTATGGCATATGGAAGACACCACACGCTTCACAGAGGGTTCACTCCTTCCAATCCCACTGACAACACGTTTCCCAGTCCCCAAACCACAAGCAAGCAAACCTCCGTGCAATCAGCGCATTTCTTGTTGGCTTTGTCGCTGCGCTGGAAGGCGCGGATGCGGTCCAACAGATTCTGCAGAGTCAGCACTGTTAACACAGTTGCAGATCACGACCGCGATTGCACTAAAGGGCGCAGTTGCTGGCCTTCTCACTGACCTTCTTAACACCAGCCATGCTTCATGAGAGCAATAGTGTCGCCATTTTTGCGGGTAGACTGGTGCACTGCTTTGGCTAAGCGAGACCATAATGCGGCATGAAAAAGCTAGCTGCTAGGCTGGCCAAATGGAACACTCTTTCTTGTTCGCTTTCAAACATCTTTACCTGCTTGCTTTGATGCAAAGTTTTGAGACATGCAAGCCAAATGCTGCAGTCATTTCGATTGTGTCAGAACAACATGTCTCAGTCCTCCAAACGCAACCTAACCAAGAGACTCTAGGCCAGGCGGTTGGTCAGTGATGAAGACTGCCAGCAGAAGTCGTGCGTCATGAAGGGTCTGGAAGCAGTCGGGCCGTTGAAGGTGACCGGGGCGAGGGTGAAGGGGACACATTGATGAAAAGTGCTCGCACAATTTCAACTGAAGTTGCTGCCTCAAAGCTGCAGTGTCATGTGTTTTCAAAAATGTATTGCAGATGATGTCTGGTTCGACAGCCAAGCTGCGCAAGATGCTCAAAGTTTTGAGTTTTAGCCCGAAGCTAAGCCCAACACGTCAAGCCACAAGCAAAGTGGGGACATTGTTGGCATCGAAAAATCTCATGGAAATGCAGAAAGGGGTTCGCATGCTGTGTTTTGAATCTCACAGCCTGCTATGAATACACAATAATGCCTGTATTGACGAGCCTCTTTCTGCTGCTGACAGGAAGGGTGGGGCCTCCTATTGCTTGGGAAGACTATGTCTGCTCTCAGGGAAGCGCTTGCACAAAACCGCTCACGCCATTTTACGGTTCAAAGCTGAAGAACAGCCAGCCAACACTGGGCTGAACATGACCCTCGAAATGGAAACGAAAGAATCTGTCCAAAAAACCGTAGCGTCAGCATTCTCGTTTTATTCAAAGTACGAGCTCATAACTGTTTTGTAAGTTAATTCATCACACATTCAATGTGCGCCATGCTGATAGCAAAGTCAAAATCCTGATATTGTTCCCCACATCTTTGTGTGGGGTTCTTACTTTTGGGGCTCTCTCGCTCCTCCTCCTCCTCCTCCCCTCCTCCTCCTCATCCTCCTCCTTCTCTGCCATCCTCATGGTAACCCACGCCATCTCACTCATCACTCACTGATCACTCACTCCTCTCACTCATCATTCACTCATCCAGACGCGAACCTAAAAAATTGTTTTTTTGGCGTGAGCAGGCCTCGTCGGCGGCGGCTGCCGCACTCGGTCCCAACAAGTAAAGAAGAATGCACAATGGTTAACTATAAAGCGTGAAACGATAAGAGAAGCTGTCCGAAAAACTGCGACCGGCGGACTAAGTCAGCGAAAGTCGTTCAGAATCAGAGCTATACAAGCTTGTCCTAGTTGAAGCCGCTGCGCAACGCGCTCAGTGCTCAGCTGTCGCCACGGGACTGACACAACAAGCCTCTCTCAATTGGCTCTGCTTCAGGTAAGGCAAAGTCCAAATGGATATCGCATCTTTCCGCAGCGATGCGAGCTTCTGGCAAACTCCGCGAGAGCGCTCATGTCCGTAAGCCGCAAGCATGGGCTGTGAGAACATGCCGCTGCCTGCTCCAAGGGGTTTTCTAACCTCGTCGACGGCGGCTGCCACTCTGTCCCAGTTGAGGCCGCTGCACAACGCGCTTAGTGTCACAAACATAGTATGACTCAGTATGCACACATAAACACACCGTTTACGTTCTTTGCATGTTAAAAAAATTTCTTGATTTTGCAATGCTCAAATTTGTGCAAATCTCAACGAAGATAAAGAGAAAATTCAAAGCTGGATTCCAGAATTAAACTGGTGTGCTCATCGCATCTGCTTTTTAAAAGATCCTTCAGAAGTTTCATGAGCATGCATTTTCCGCAAAGTGTCTGACTAGAACAATGTCTTTTGTATCTCATCACAACTTTTTTGTTGAGCCAGTTTTAGAGTTTGTGCAAAAAAAACAAAAGATTCGTCTTTGAAATCTGTTGGACTTGCATTAGATATTAGTGCCGCATAGTCTGCATTCAAGCATCTAGGCAGCGTGCTTTTGCTGTTCTTGGTCGGCAAAGTTGAGATTTAGAGATGTTGGTGCAAAACTTGAAGCGTGTTTTCTTTTGATCTGCGAGATCTCCAAAGGATCTATTCTTCCCTCCGGCCTGTCAGCTCGTACGGACAGATCTACAGGTGAAACCCAGTTTAGCCAGTCATAACATCGAAGGTTTTGGTTTGAAGCGGAGTGGCAAAGCAAGAGGTTCCACAAGCACGATCTTCAGCCTGCGCGACCACGTCGTTGTTTCGCTGCGGCCAACGACTGCAACGCAACGCCGACGTGACGATGCTCAGGACTTTGAGCCAGGGGCCGGTGTGACCGCGGGCAGTTCTCGTTCTGAGCAGAAAGAGAAACAAAGTGCTTCTAACCTTGGTAAGTTGCAAGAAAACCCTAAAATTTTGAAAATCTGCAAAATCAAAGCTAGTGCTTGAGGTCCACGTCAACGCCAAAAAAGCTTTAGACATGTGCAGGTTCAGCCTAGTTCGCCTGTTGCTGCAGGCGATATGACTCCGAGTTCCGCTCTCCAAAGCCAATTTCTTCGTGCAGGGAGGTTTTTTCGAGGTTCGTTCGTTTGGAGAAAAACGAATTTCTGGACGTGGAACTTCCAGACAAAGCACTGTGTCCGAAAGTTTACGCACGGACTTTAACTCGATTTCTGATTCAAGCACGACATCAAGACAGTCTGCCGCGACCACAGAGGACTTCGAGCGTGCAGAGCTGGCAAATCCAAACCGTAACGTGCTCCAGCTTGCCACTACCCAGGAGTGTGCCGCAACGTCCTTCCAATTCTTCAGCCTGTCGTGGAAGAAGTTTGAGGCTAGTTGCTCTTCATGCAGCAGGAAAACTTGTATTCAACGTCAGAAGAGCGTTTTGAGGGCGTGGCAAGTGGAATCAAGCTCTGGTGTGTACTCTTTTGAGGGTGGTAATCTAAGAATGATTCAGGGGACATAAGGATCCTATCTGACTTCGATTGTTGGTTTCGCTTCTAATCACCTCTTACTGCCAAAGATCAGCCGAATTGCAGTCGCTTTACACCTTTGCACCAGACAGACTCACAAAGAAGATTGATGACTTCAACGCACGGACATCTTGCGCAAGAGATCTCGTCGGTCTCAGAAAACGCACGAAAACACATCAGTGCTAAGCCAGTTCCGCACTTATTGCTTCCCATGCACGGTCACCTCTTGGTGCCAGTCTGCTGTGTAGAGCCAGCATCTACACTGTTGAGGTGAGCTCTTAACTTACAGCAGACGACTTTTTCCGTTTCACTTATACGACTTGCACAGAACACAGTGGTCTCAAATGCCAAAACCAGAAGTTGATTGCCTTGAGTGCAGTTGTGAACTGACTGTGGGTTGTTTGAACAACAGAAGAGAATCAGAAACCCATGCCACCATGAGAGTCTCTTCAGTTTTTTTCGTACTTCTACCGTGCGTAACAACGACGCAACCTGAAACCGGGCCGTCAGGACACAGGTGGCGGCGCTTTCGGGGATTGTTCCAGGTTTCTCGCGGGGCAGCACCCTGAGACTCTCACAGAGGCTGGTGTTGGTGTTCTCATCGCTTTTGCTTTCGCCGTTTGCGAGTGATGTGGAGTCCTTCTCCTCGTCGTCGTCTGCACCTCGTCGTTGCTGCCTCGCCTCTCCACATTCTCCATAGATTTCTCTCCGGTTCTCACCCTCGTCACCGGTGGTGTTGTGTTCTCACGCCGTCGTGTCATCCGCTTTAATTCTCATTCTCAACCTCCAGCTCAGACTTACCAGTTGCTGCTCGTCGTGCAGTCGTGTCATCGTCTCTACCTCAAACCTCATCTCCTCACCAGAATCCTTCTGCTACCAAGACTTCAAGTCGACAAGAGCTTGCGGAGGATTTGCACCAAAGAACAGTAAAAGGCGACACCAAACCGAGAAATGTGACGTCGTCCTCGGCTGACACAACGTCACTGCCTTTTCATAATTTCATATGACATCCATTGCCTCTGAAGCTAGAGGCCCGCTAAACCAGCTAAACCAGCCACCATCTAAACCATCTAAACCAAACCCCCCTGGTTTGGATGGTTTGACGGTTTAGCCTGGTTTAGCTGGTTTAGCGGGTTCGGGCTCCCCGCCCGGCCCCCCAAACCATCTAAACCGGCCTGCCCGGACTCCCCCGAAACCGCTAAACCAGCTAAACCATCTAAACCCCAGGGTTTAGATGGTTTAGCAGGTTTGCTGGTTTGGCGGGTTCGGGCTTCCCGCCCGGCCCCTCAAACCATCTAAACCATCTAAACCATCTAAACCGGCCTGCCCGGACTCCCTCGAACCCGCTAAACCAGCTAAACCAGCTAAACCATCTAAACCATCTAAACCCCCTGGTTTAGATGGTTCAGACGGTTTAGCTAGTTTAGCTGGTTTAGCGGGTTTGGGCTCCCCGCCCGTCCCCGAACCCGCTAAACCCACCTGGTTTAGATGGTTTAGATGGTTGGACGGTTTAGCTGGTTCAGCTGGTTTGGGCTTCCCACCGGGCCCCCCAAACCATTTAAAACATCTAAAACGGCCTGCTTGGACTCCTCGAACCCGCTAAACCAGCTAAACTCTCCAAACCATCAAGGTCGCTCGCAATTTCACTCTGAAGCAAGGTGCCTGCACAAGCTCGCCGCCACTTTGCAAATACGATGCTCAAGTTTGTCGTGTGGGAAGGGCAGGACCGCTCAGGTTTTGCCTCCCTGAAGGCATTGTGTGTGCATTTTTTTTGATTTGCAAGGGACAGCTGCAGCCACGTCATTCAGGAGCTTTCTGTCATCGGTTTGTGGACTTTCTGCTGAGCTTTTTATGCAGAAGCGTCGGTTGAAGCAGAGGAATGCTCTGAGAGTGAAGGATCTTGCTTTGCTTGAGGAGGTTTGTGCAGGGCAACACGACAGGTCTCGGCAGGAAAGAGTGGCAGCCGGCTTCTTTGCTTTCATTCCGCATGCCAGGGCACGCGTTTCCGACGGCCAACAAGTGTGCAGCATCACGTACACCAAGGGGCTTTCGGACTACCTCGAGGTTTCTGTATGTAAGAGTAAGACCAGCTTTACCCTGGAGCGCAAGGTGCGCTGCCTTCCCATGGCTGCCAGGGCTGTTGGTGTTTCCGGGGTTCGTTGGGCAGATTCTTGGATTGATGTCATGCGCGAAGCCGGGATCGTAATCGCTGAGGATCAGCTCCTCCTTCCTTGCCCGGCGACGCGAGGTGCTTGGCGAAGGGTGCCTTTGCCATGATAACAAGCGTGCAGCTGGCTTCGCGCTATGCTTGCAGCTAATGGGGATGCCGATTTCTTGAGTAATGTTGGCACTCACTCGTGCAAAAGAACCTTGGTTTCATGGGCCAGCAAGCGCGGCCTCCCCAGAGACGTCCGCGCGATCCTCGGTTACCACACCTCGAAGTCTGCAGGGGTAGGGACTGAGCTCATCTACGAGGCCGATGCTCAAGCACATCCTTTGTCGAAGCTGAGTGACATGCTTGAAGAGGTTACTGAGGGGAGTTTTGTGCCGGACGCCCCCAGGGGGCAACAACTCAGGGACCCCGTCGAGGCCGCTCGAGAACAGGTGGAGCCTCACTCTGACGATGACATGGAATCGAGTTCCGAGTCTTCTGGAGATGCTTGTTGTGAGTTGGTTTTTTGTTTCAACTGTGTTTTCTAAGTAGTGTTGAAAGATGTGCCGCTCCGCGCCGCTGTCTCTGGCACATAGCAACTCACAACAAGTTACTCAGCATACTGNAACTGTGTTTTCTAAGTAGTGTTGAAAGATGTGCCGCTCCGCGCCGCTGTCTCTGGCACATAGCAACTCACAACAAGTTACTCAGCATACTGTCGCACAGCATGCCTGATTCTTTTTCAAAAGTTTTTTGCTCAGCTTAGCCTTCTTCTCTCGTTTCGCCGCAAACCTTTGCACAGCCCAGCCTTTCGCCGCCATGGTCGATCGTCGCACCCTCAGCCCCGAACCTTGGGTCAGCGCACTGCAACGCCTTGCTGAAGATGTGCTAGAAAGCCACGCCACGCTGCATGAACGCATAGACAAGCTTAGCTTTAGGGTGCAAGCTTTGTGGGCGTACATATGCAGAATCGAGCGCCGCACTTCCACCTTGGAGGGCGCGCCTGAAAGCACAGACGCACGAGAGTCTTTTCTGCGCGAGTTGGACTAGCTGCACCGCCCAGCAGCCGAATCCGCTACTCCCAGGTCCTGCCTTTAGCTCTGCAAAGCCATGTCGTTACGCACTGGCAACAGCAAAAAGCGCCGCCTTGACTCTGNGCCTAACAAGCCTGTCGCCAGGCTCCGCGGGTCCACGCTCGGCCCCGCTACAGGCCAACACCAGGCGCATCGTCGGGTTTCGTTGGCATGAACGTGGCCTCGCACAGGTCACCCTCACAGCACAGCGGCGGCTGGGCACTCGGGTCTAAACCCACTCTTTCTTGGTAGGGCACGCTGCTCTGCTCAGGGGGGCCAACCACTGCTCCGCAACGCGCGGGGTACTCAGCACCTCGCCTGGTCACAATTCTAGCATCAGCGCTCAGGTCCCCACAAGCTTGCGCACAGCCGTGCGCCTCCCGATGAATGACCTCAGCTGTACGTTCTTCTGTGCCTGCCCTGCCCTTCCCAACCCACCGCCCCAACCTCGCTCCGCCCAGGTCATCTTCTTCAGCACCGACTTCGCCGGGAGGACAACTGTGCTGCCTCTGCACTGCCTGCACGGTACGGCTCTGTTGTGTGGCCAGCTTCTCAGCTTGAGCACAGCTGCGTGTTCTGCAAGCCTTTGCTCAAACCTCCCCCCGCCTTTCTCCCTGCACT
>BGNK01000125.1:70500-181136 GCA_003297005.1 Symbiodinium sp. clade A Y106 | reverse complement strand
CGCCAGCATCAGCCTGGCACAGCTTGCATCCGCATCGCACTGCGTGACTCTGCATGGCGCCTCCATGCCCTGGCCTCGACGCCTAGAGGAAGCTCAGCACGCCATGCTTCGCTAAACAGAAAAAGCTGCACGGTTCTGCTCTTGTTGCTCAGGGAGCTTCTCTCTCTCTCTCTCTCTCTCTCTCTCTCTCTTCCCTTGGTTTGTGCACGCTTGCTGCGCCCGCAGGTACACCCCTCATCTCGCGCGGTGAGGGCAGTTTTTCAGACAGAAACAGAGATTGCGGGATGCACCTGAAGAAGGGGAATGGCTCGGCATCGCTTTGCCTGCCATCTTCCTTTCTCTTGAAGAGCAGTGCCTCGCTTTCGCATTGCATCCTACCAAGCAATCTCTGCGGAAAAAAGGAGAGCCGTTCGCACTGCTCTGCATTCTTTCAAAGTAGTTTAGAGAACGCTTGTTGTGAGTTGGTTTTTTGNAACTGTGTTTTCTAAGTAGTGTTGAAAGATGTGCCGCTCCGCGCCGCTGTCTCTGGCACATAGCAACTCACAACAAGTTACTCAGCATACTGTCGCACAGCATGCCTGATTCTTTTTCACCCACCCTCCACGCCCGGGGGAATGGCTCGGCATCGCTTTGCCTGCCATCTTCCTTTCTCTTGAAGAGCAATGCCTCGCTTTCGCATTGCATCCTACCAAGCAATCCTGCGGAAAAAAGGAGAGCCGTTCGCACTGCTCTGCATTCTTTCAAAGTAGTTTAGAGAACGAGCAAAAACCGTGTGATCCATCTTGCGGCTGATGAGTCGGGCAGCAACCTGGGTTGTGGCAGAGCCATTTCAACTCAGTACAAGCAGCTTCCCAGCAAGCCTGCAGTGATGCATCCTAGGTGCAAGCAGTGCTTCAGGCGCTTTTGAAACTAGTTCTTGGCAGGAAGCACCCCTTCACCGCCGTGCTTCGGGCGATTTTGGATGCACGTTCTGGAAGGGAGTACCGTTGCTGTGGAAAGAAAGCATGCTGCTGTTGGGACTGTGGCGCGCGGTTGCATGCCGTGTGGGACCTGGGAGAATGTACTGCACGATCGTGTGCCCGAGCCTCGCCGAGCTCAAGCAGCTTACTCTGAGTTCGCTGTGTGGTTTTTGTTGGCATTAGCAGCTTAAGAGGGAAGCGTGCAAGTGCTAACGTGTGTGTCGCTGGTGTTACTGTAAACACCCAGTGCTTGGGGTGGCAGCCTCTGCTCATGCCACAAGGGTGTGAAGGAGGTACACCACTGTGGGGCCTGTACCGCCAAATGCGGAGCACAGGATCACACAGCAATGTCTGATGCCCCGGACCTCAGTGGATCCGTTCGCGGAACCGGAATATGGGAATGGAACCGTCCGGACCGACCACAGCTTTGCAAGCGACCTGAACCCACGCCTTTTTCAGCGACGAATTTGCCCTGGCGGTCCCCCTTCTTGCATCGATCAGGACCACAGCCGTGTTGGCCTTTGGCGCCACATGGCAGGTCCATGACGGGCAAGGGCAACCGAAAGCAGCATGCTGCGTCCCGCGCAGCTGCTAAGAAGCCGAAGGCTGTTCTGCGTGGTGGGTGTCACCGTTGTGTCGATACAGTGCCCGCGGCTGCTAGGGCCACCTTCGAGGACCAGCTTTCCCGAAGCAGGCGTGCACCGCAACCGGCGCGGGGGGTTCTCAGTGCCAGCACTCAATCCAGTCAGCTACTTCGCCGAAGTACTTTCGCGCCTGTACCAAACCCTGGCAAGCTATCCCAACCTAAGTACGCACAAAACAAAAGCGTGGTCAAGAGCACAACCCGGCATGCAGCGGAGCTGCCCGTGCCTGTTTGCACGTCGCGCAGTGCACACGCCAACCCCACATGAAAACGCTCTCACACTCGCATGCTGCATCAAGCCGGGTGGTCCAGCGACCCGGGCAGTCACGCTCGAGGCGGCCCACCGTGGGTGGCTTCATACGGCGCGCGCACTGCCGGCCCTGGCAGCGACCCCCAGCGGCCACACCATGCCACACCAGTGTTTGATTTCCAAACTTAGGGTTAGCGCCGTACAACACGAAGGCACCAAACCCCTAAGCAAACAAATGCCGGAATCTCCTGCACTGCGGGGCAAGTTGTTTTTTTGCTCACGCGCCTTTTTATGCGAGCAGACAGAGGTCCGATGCACGAAAGACAACGGAAAGCCGGCGCGAAACCCGCGGAAGTTTCCTCAGGGACATTGTCACCTGGAAGGCACATGGAGCTGCGAGAGCACGTCGGCACGCAGTGTCACGCGCAGGCCCTGGTTTCGGCGAAGGAAGGAGAAACGCACGGCGGCTGAGAACAGAAAGCGCAGATCAGTGACGGTGATTGGCGGCTGCTCTCACGATAATTTTTTCGCGCACGATTTACGACCGGCACGAGTGCGATCCCAGTGCACCTGCAGTCTACGTTGCTCCTGCAGGCTAGGTCCTCCGCGAGGTGACGGGGTCGAGGGGAAACTCAAGCAAAGAGCCGGCGAGGGCCCTCTGCGCCGTGACGGCAATGATGCTGCTCCAACGAGACTGGGCCACATGCCGCCTGCTGTCTTACAGTTCGCCCCACTCGTCCTACTCACGAAGCAGTGACCATCCCCATTGCGGAGTTCCGAGACTTCTCCTGTGCCTGCTGTGGTCTGCTTGGCCCGCTCGGTGACCACCGTGCAGCCTGTGCGACCTCCGGGGCCGGGTCTGCCAGGAGGCTGGCGCTCCGGTCGCCCACAACGTGCGCCTTGCAGACATGAACCTCCCCCCCCGTGCCCGACGCGCGCCGGATCTGCAACGGCTTGCCCCTTTTGCATGGGGCTCGCTTGCTGTCGACACCACCTGCGTCATGTCACTCGCTCCGGCCAGCCGAGCTGCCACCTCGCTGTGTTCGCCATCGAGGTTGTTAGACTCCGCCTGCTCCGGATTCAATCGGACCTGACCAATGTGCGTTCATTACAATGACGATTTTTTTTGTTTTACGTGCCTTCCTTCTCTGCAAAAGCTGTTTTGGCCCGCAACTGCTCGACAGGACCCTACTGTACTCTACCTTGCTGAGGCGCTGCCACGTATGGGCCGACGGGCTGTGCGGGCCATGCCTGAAAGTTGGCACCACCACCGCCGCGTCCAGGCCGCCTGCGCTGCACTGCGCACCGCTGGCGGGGCGCGGTAGGAGCGGAGGCAGACGAGCTCGGCCCGCGAGAGCGGGTTGACGCGTGCGCAACACCGAGAGAGCGTCCACCCATGCAGCCCAGTATGCGGCGGCTGACCACGCAAGTCAGGCCTAAACCCCCCAATGCGGCAGGCAAGGATGCCACGGAACCCATGAGTTCGTGAGTTCGTTCGTGTGGTCGGGGCGTCCGAGACCTTTTTTTGGGGCTGATTTTGGCGATGCTGGGCAAAGACAACAAAATTGAACCCTAAAAAACGATTCTATTTCACACTCGCCCATAAAAAAGTGTATATATGTATAGGGATATCATAGTTTCGGCATATACTACACGTATGAATATATAGAGGCAATGAGACCGGTCCGAAAAACCAGTGTTTGCTTAAGCTTTATTGCATGTATGTTCTTCAAACTCCATGAAAACCCCTCCTGCGTAAAACCAATGGTTTGTCAGGCTTCTTCGAACGGGCCGCTGGCAGGACGGTTTCTGGCAAGTGCCGAAAAAGGTGAAGCCTGGAACGACGACCCGAAGTGCGAGGGTCGATGCCTGCGCCCTGTGGTGGGCTGGGTGTTTTTGTTGGTCGCGCAATCCGGCTTTGGTGGGGAACCGGGTCTGCTGCACCGGGCCTCCGGTCGGTTTCGGACACAAATCCCAGCGCAACGGCCGCGGTGGGTGCGGTGCTAGCGGGGTGGGGGGGGTGGTTCGATCGAGGCTTGCGTGGAGGTGGTTGCGGGTGCTGGGCGCGGACGCCAGCGGGCGGGGCCAGGGCCGTCCCTCAGGAAAGCCTTTGCTCGTGGTCGGTCGAGGAGTGGCTATGTGAGGCTATGTGGATGTTGGATGGCGCTTTCGCTCAATCGCGCATGCTTCGGATCGCGACGGGCTTCTGCTTCATGCCAATGTTTTAATGATTACAAGGGGACCTGCCAACCCGACGGCAGTTTTTTTCCACTACGACGACGGCTTTTGATTGCTAATGGCATGGTTTTTTCGCCGATGCTGCCACAGCCCTGCGGTGGTCCTGCGTCGGGGGGGTCAGCATCGCAGGTTTTGGATGCTGTTTGGCTCGAAACACAACCGTAGCTAACTCTTCGACCGAAGATTCTGAAAAACAACCGAGATGCCATAAAGGGTGCCTGCGGAATTCCCTGCTATGGCGCAGCACGATGATATAACATCTTTGGGCTGGACAGGCATCCTGGCAGGCCACGAGGTTGCAAATTCAGATCAGCTTGCTGTAGGTATGACATGGTTGCACACAGCATTTTTGTAACAGGGGGAAGCGTTGCTGGGTCAAAGAACTTGTAACAAGATCTGAAACGTGTAACATCATGTATCTCACGAAAAATGCGTCATGTGAGCACAATGAGTAGCGCAGGGCGACGTTCTTGGCAGCAAGTGATTGCACCGTGTGTGGTTGGTTATTTGCTACCAAAATAGACACACCAAGCGACACTGTAGAATACTGTAGAGGCTGGAATGGAGGTTGGATGAATCTCACTCGCATGCGGCCACTGTCGAGCGTTTTCATTTCGAGGCGGCGTGTTAACCGCGGCAGCTCTTGGGCTCTACCAAGACGGGAGGTATCGGAAGAAGGCAGTTGGACCGACACTTGCCATGTTGTTCTCCTGATGTCTTCAAGGAATTCGAGCTCCTCCAATCATTGGTGATGACTGGCCACCCAGCTGGCACTTGCTTGTTTCCGTTATATATTGAAACATCATTGTTTGAACGAATGTTTGGGTGTGGAGGCGTGGGCGAGGCATGCGCCGCAGCCCAACGAGATGGCAAGATGAGGAATGTGCAACTCAGCGGGGAAAGCTACACCGATGAGCCGTTGACCAGCCAGGTCCGATGACATAGTCACATAGGGTGCAGTACACCACGAGATCCGAGACCAACAGGCACCCAAAATTCAATCAAATTGTTACCTCAAATCCCTCAAAGAAGAAGAGCCTTGTGCTGTAGGGCATGCCCTGTTGCAGCTGCACTGAGTTTACATGGCTTAAATTTCGAGCCCGGTTACCTGCCGATCATAGGCCTTCCCGCTCGCTTTCATACCAGCTTGAAGCCTTAATTTGAGAACAAACCCTGAAGGCTGGGGCCCCGGCAATGGCAGTGCTGAGAAGAAAATTAGTAAAGTCAGAGGAATATGAATGGCGGAATGGAAGCAAGATTTTCGAGAGAAGAGAAGTCACCGATGAGCACGGTCAGAAGCATGTGAAAGAGGTGGATACGGGCCGTCGAGAGCAAGGTGAATGGATCCCACATGTGCGCTTCCGTGAGGTGGAAAAGAACACGGTGATTGCTCCTACTGGCGTTTGCTTTCGGCAGCTTGGGGCGGTTCAATCGAATTGGCAACTTTCTGCCACGCCCCAAATATGCTTGAATCTTGCGAACTTCGACGTGAACCGGCTTCTGCAATGTCAGCCGGAAACGGCAACTTTCGAGTCGCAGGAAATGGTGCAAGGAGGGGTCAGTGTCAATGTCAACGTCAAAAGTGACTCCAACGGTCGACCGCCACGACCTGCCAATCGTGTCCTTGGGGTCGAGACCAGGGAGCGTTTTCTGCCTGTGGGCCAAGAAGTCCATGCCTTGGGCGATGTGGTTTGGCGCTTCAGAGCTTCCATCCAGGGCATGCAGGGTGGTGGAGGAAGCCTGGCCGTGTTGCAGCCCAGCCAGGCTCGAGATGATGTCTCTTCGTTGTTTCTCGTTTTGCGCATATCTCGTATGACTTATGTATACTTCTACAGTACACAGTCGAGAATTGCTGCCCCGTTGTAGCGGCCTGCATCCTCGTGCCGCGCAGGTTGGGCCGTTTGGCTTTGCTTATGGCTCCCGGGACGATGTTTTGTTGAAGACAGCCGCATCGCTTAGGGAGTCGAGCAACAGTGCAATGATCTGTGGTGGATTGGGTATCTGCAGCATGGCTTTCGGAACCATAGCGTTGCTTAGTGCAAGCAGCTAAGAGGACAGTTGGATGCATTGCGACTCGCAAATGATGCGCGGTTCTTGTCGGTGCCACCGCTGAAGGGACTCTTGTCACGTGTCTTCGTGTCCCGCGCCAGCCAGAGTGTTCGCCTGTAGTTTATTTTCCGATCCCAGCATGCAGTAAATGTTAGAGCGATGCCAGTAGTATGGTCCAGCACCGAAACAACCTGTAAGTCAGCAACAAGAGGGATTGCAAAGCGTTCCGTCGTTGGCTTGTGCAAAAGCGGCATTAAGCAAACGATCCGACCAGTTTCGCGCGTTGAAGCTGAACGAGGCATCCTTCGTGTTGTAACCCCCCATGACCCACCTCACTGTGTTTTTCAGTCTCAAAACTTCCCATTGTTAGCAGTATGTTGGCTCATGAGGACGAGAGGTAGGTAGCGTGGCATTACGAAGACCAGCCGTTTCAGCGCACCTTTCCCACCCGAAAGTAAGACCGGCAGTAATCAGTGATCAGCCTTCACAATAATCGTTTGCATGCCGTCGATAGTCAGCTACAAAAGGTGGGCCCGCTGAAGTGTATTGCTGCCGCGAGAGTATTCGTTGTACACCGCAGGTGGCATCATGGCGCATGGTGAGGCTGGAAACTGTTGCAGGATGTGTATTCTGCCGTTGTCGCTGTGAAATAAGGAGGGGCCACTCTCCTTCTTGGACCGGTTGTTGGAAGAGGACTGCGTCAGCCTGCTTGACAAGCTTCGGCGTAGCTTCTGTATTCCACTCGCAGGAAAGACACAGCAACTTGCATTTGGGAGTTTGGGCCTCAGAGCTTCACGCTCGGCATCTTGTCTAGGATTGTCTAGGCCTATGTACGTCAGGTGCGTCTTTGTAGAACCAGACTGAGATGCCAAGGATGTTCGGTTTTGGAAGCACCTGGAACACATGGACAGCAGCTCGGGCCACGGTATATAGTGGACTGCTAGCACCGCTGTCGATGCTGTATTCCCGTCTTTCTGACAGCACCGTTTGAGAGGTCACATTTATCGCACCAAGTCCCTCGAGTACAAGACCATGAAGCTCATGTTCTGCGAGGCGGGGGTGCCATGCTGGTGTTTCGAGGAGATGCGTGATTTTGTGTAACTTCCATGCCGCACCAACTGCTTTCGGAAGAGCTTGTCCTCCAGTCGTTCCGTTTGGCTCAAAACAGTTTCAGTTGTACCAGTATGTGTTCAGAGTGATGTTCAAAAAGACGAAGCAGCCGGAGCACATCGTGGGACATCGTTTGCTTGGCGTGAACGCGAAGCGCGACCCGCTCTTGGATGAGAAGCTTGGATCTAACAAGCGCAGTCGAGCAGAGGATGGCTCCTCCTCGGTCATTTACAAAGAGACCCCAGACGAAAAGAAGGCCCGCCTCCAAGCGGAAAGGCAAGCAGAAAAGGATCTGAAAGCCCAAAGCCGGAAAGGAGGACTGGGCCCCAGCAAGGCGAGCATCCTGGGTCTTCCTGAGCCAGAAGAGGCAGAGGACGCTGCAGAGGTTTCTCCGGCAACACGGGTGCCTTTGTCCCAGAAAGAGGCAAAGACCACTCTGGCTTCGTTCCGCGAGCGCTTGCGGGGCTCCAAGCTGCCTGAGCAGGCTGCTGCGGCCGAGACGCGGCACAGGGCAGAGCTGGAGGCGGAGACTGCCAAAGCACTCGCTGCCAACGAAGAAAAGAAGGCAAAATCAGGTCCGCCTGACGCCGATGAACGCCTGACCATGAATGATATATGGAAAGCAGGCGAAGGAGATCGACATGCCTCGCATCCGCTGTCTTCTTGTTTTGCATGTGCATGTCTGATCGTTGTGTCCAGCCTTTTACTGTATGCGCTGCAGGAGATGATGAAGACGGCTCAGCAGGAGATTGGCTGGGTGGCGATGGGCTGAAGTTTCACACTACAGCGGACAAGGCCTTTTCAATGGCAAGCAAGCGCTTCAAAGACGCAGATGGTCCAGACATTGCAGCAAATCGAGAAGTGGCTGCTTCAATAGCAAAGAAGCAAAGTGAGATGCGGATGGCAGAAATGCGCCGACAGATGAAGAAGTGAACGCATTCGCGGAAAAGGAGTTCCTTGTTCATTTTGCATGCCAGCCTTGCGGCCTTGCGTCTTGCGTTTATGCTGCAGCAATGGCTAGTTCCGTGCAGGGCGTGTTCTTCGCCTTGTTTCTGTTCGTGCTCACCACTTACTTGATTTCAGAAAAAGCCGGCGATTTGTACTCAAGCCGCAGGCCCTGACATGATGTGATGTTTCGCATTGTGGGAACAGCTCGTATTCTCGGCACATAACCGGTCTGCTGCCTGCAGGCAGCAGCTGGACTACTGGGGCGGTTGCACCATGCAGGTTGTCGGCCCAGTTGGTTTCAGCACAGCGGTGTTGAGTCTGAATAGTCACTGTCTCCACCTCTGCCAGGCGACCACCCGCAACTGCAAGGTAAATGTAGTCTTCTCAGTGCCGTCCATTGTCTTTCGCTTTACCTGGATATTCTTCGCTTGCAGATATCAGCAGAAAGTGCTTGAATGAAGTTATGCCCAGGATGTCAAGGACATCCCCTCTCTCCTCTCATGGTTGAGAGATGATTTTATTCCATTGGCCTGGGGCTCAGATCAGTCGCTGTCCCGGGCTTCTGGCAATGGAGATCATGAGGCGTTTACCGACCGCACCGAATATCCTTCCGTTGTTATGTCCGGGGACTCAGTGCTGAAGGGCTTGCGTAAGCCGAGGGCAATCCGCGTCAACATGGCTAGCAGCTAGGTCGCCTTCCGTCTTCAGACTGCAGGCCAGCTCAGCGTAGTGTTTGGGAAAGCCTGGATGTTCCGTTAGCGTATGGTGCTCATGTGAGGACGGCACGATGCACTGGACACCACGTTACGTCACGCCCCCGAGTGTTTCGCAGCGTATTGGAGCCTGCTTGGCAGTCTGTGGCCATGGCCAAGGTTGGCGACACCCAAACCTCAGTCCTTATCGGGACGATCCGTATGCGGCAAGTCAGAGTGCAATACAGTCAAGTCGTGCTCTCAGCATAGTTAAGATTTGGCTTGGCATGCTTGAGATCACGACTGCCGGTGCGATTGTGGTGTTGCTGCATGGCAGGAGATGTCGTAGCGCGACGTTGAAGCTGTGCCATGAGTTCCTTATAGGGCCTGCTCAGGCCTGTAGCATCCTCGACGAGCTGAATGACATTGGGGTCACTGCACCAGCCTCAGCAAGAACGTGCATGTGTGGTCTGGGAAACATCAGTGGTTGCTGAAGCTGCCGAATCAAGGATTGCTTTGCAGACTACAGCGATGCAGTGCAGAGTCGCCTGCCATGGGCGCCGGCCTGGACCCCTCTCCATTTGAAGGCCACGAAAAGAGAGACTCGGACACTCCGGACGTGCTTCACAGCGCAAGCCGAAGGACCACTACCAGTTCAGGAGTGCTAATGTCACCGAGCAGCGCGAATTTGTCGGCAGGCGCTTGCAAGACGTTCTGTTGCATGATGCGGAACCGCTCGGGGCTTCTTTCCGCTTGATCGAAGGTACGCCGTCTATCCGGGCGACGGTTTCGTCCTCGACTTGGGGCTGAACCTCACTGGTGCACAGACCAGGCCTCCGCATTGGAGTCGCGCTGACATCAAAGCCTTTTGACGTGCTGCGTGCTGTTTTCAGGATGCTGGAGTTAGAGTACTGGAAGTGGTTAGACTTTCGCACCCGTGTTCTCCTTACGATGTGGCTTGAGATATTTTTTCCGACCTGGGCCTTCCAACAGACCCGCTCTCAGGTGCCTTCATGATTGAGTTGAATACCATCAACCCCAACGTGAACAGTTTCGTGCACAGCAGGACCATGCAGCAAACTAGTTGCATCAGCAATGCAAGTGCTTGAATGATGTTCAGCTCCGCTGCAGTTGGGAATGAATGTCTTCCAGAGGTCTGAGCTGTCCCATTGTGAGCTGTCCCATTCTACTTGCCAGCTACGATTTGTTGGAGGATACTCTTTGAATTCCCAGCAGCAGGTGGCGTGCTCATCCGCCAAGAGGCTGAAGTTTGAAACGTGCGAATTCTGAAAGTAATCGGCGATCCAGTGCAGCAGGCTTTTCCTTTCCGTGCTGTACAGCTCTCGTTGCCAGACCCTTTGGTATTCTTCGGTCTGCCAAGGGGTGGCTGCTTTGGATGATTCGAAGTTAATTCGAGTTGTGGTTGCAAAGGGCCCTCATGGCTGCGGATGACTTCGGTGGCAGCTTCGTATATCTCGCCCGAACCCCAGGAATCACGAACTCCAGAACAAATTCTGTTGCGACTGCCCGATCTTCCCAAAACCTGATGTGGAGCTCGTTTGCAAGTTAAGGTTCTTACTTGCGGCTTCAGCATTCTTTTCGCCATTTATGCTGTTAGCTGAGATGACAGCACCAGCTTGCAACTTTGTGTTCACGCCGTTCCAGTCCGAGCATCCTTCTGCCCAGAACATTTGGTTGATCTACAAGAACGGCGCACGTTTTTTCACATACTTCTGGTCCAACGTGCATGCCCCAGCATAGCAGCACTCACCGCTGCGTTGCAAGCCATGCGGCACTCTGAGTCGTCTTTTTGGTGCCTGTGTGGACCAGCTGAGGTGGATTTGTTGAGCCTTATCGTGAGCCCACCTGGCTTTCGATCTCTGGGGAGGGAGAAGCCTCGCTTTGCAGTGCACGGGGGTTTTGCATGCCGCAGTCTGTGCTCAGACATGCTCAGACTTGAATTCTGTCTTTACCCTCTAATCTCAGCCTTGACGCTGCCATGGGCACGCCTTGACGCGTGGCTGCTTCTGCCCGATGCCTTGTGCATGTGGTCGTGGCCAGTCTGCGCAGCTCTGCCGGCAATTGCCGTCTTGTAGATAGGCCTTGCGCTCTGTCCGTCTGCGACTTGACGTTGGCTTCGTAACGTGTGCTTTGCACCACTGAAAGCGCGAGTAGTCAGCACCGAACGGAATCCAGTATGCCTCACAATGAACGAACATGATCATTGCGACTGTGCAGCTTTTGTGGTTCATGCATGTTCATGCGACCTTGGCCGCTTGTGGCCGCATCGGGGGGACTTGCGGGGATTCTCCTTCAGGTGTTCAGGGAACTTGCTTTCAGCAGGGAGGTCTTTGTCCCGCCTGAGCCCGTTCTCGGCCCACAGCTGCCAGGTCTGCTTGAGGTTGATCGCTCCTCCTTGGCTAAGAGGAGTATCACCTTTCTTCTATACTCATTGGATTTGGCCTTGGAATTTGTTGCGGGCCTCTCTTGGATTTCCTGCTTCTCCTTCGCATCAGCCTCCTGAGAGGTCTCGGCCGTGCGAGCCGCCCTTTGTCCCGCCTTTGGAATGAGCGTTAGGGCTGAGTTGGGATCCCTTAGAGACGGAGCTACGTTGTAGGGCCCTTGATCGGGTTTGAGGTGGTCGAGCCTGGGACACCGCCGCGAAGCGGACTGCGAGGAGCGGAGCGTGGGTCTCCTTTCACACCGTCTGGCAATCAGGCCCAGGGCAGCACTCCCACCCATCCGGGTGCGGCCGCCCGGGTCTTTGGGGACGGGTCTTCCGAGTCCAACGAGACAGGCTTCGAGTGAGCTCGAAGTTCTACGTGACATCATTTGCAGAGACTATGCTGGGTTTACGCATTCGCCTCCGTTGGTGCTGACCAGCTTCGCTCGAGTTCGCGAGTTGTGTTTCAGTGCGACATCTCGCCAGGATTGCGGGGACGCGGTCTATTGGTGTTCCTTCTCAAGCCGAGGTGCGCTTGGTGCTGAGTGCTGCGAATCTCCCGTGCCCCAACCTGAGTGGCAATGGCGGAAGGTAGTGAAGCAAGCAGGGAGGATAGCCGCGCTCCGGCAGGGTTACTGGATTGCCTTCTTTGTGACTCGGGGCCGGAATGTCGGATAGGTGCTTTGCAGCTAGACAAGGGAGACGCTGTGGTCTCCTGTCAGTTGATTGGTATCGCTCCGGCCGAAGGGTCTTACCTGGTGGCAGTGCCGCCTGCCGCCTGGCACGGAGTGGGTGCCGGGCGATACTTGCCCGCCGACGCTCTCAGCAAGGCTACGCTGGCGGCCACCTCACCTTCCTTTCGGCCAACGAGTTCGAGGACACAATGGAGCTCGATCGAGAAATGCAGGGGCCCTACCTGGATTGGATCCGGTCGTCGTTCGGTCGGCTCGGCAAGCGGGGATTCCGGAAGCTTAGCTTGCCAAGATGAGCCAGTTGGTAGTTGCCTGCGGAGCCGCGGAGGAAAGTCCAGGACCCATTGGACGACGAGGAGGACGAAGTCGAAGACGCTCCAAGCCGCTGTACTGAAAATGAGTCGAATCCTTCAAGCCATGCACAAGGACAAGAGATCGAGCACCTTTGGACGGGCGAAGCCTCGTCCTCCAGCCAGGTGGGTGGACGCAGCAAGGCAGCAGCTTATACTTGAAGCTGCGAAGGAGCGCGCCTCAGGAGGTCTGGCAATGCATCGAGAGGTGCGTGCAGGAAGATTTTTCTGCTCGCCCAAACAGTGTGGGGACCAGGCCCTGCACCTGGACATTGGCGGGCATTGCAGATGCGCTCGCAGAAGGCGAGGCCCATCGTGCCCGAGCGATGGCGATGGCACTGCTCGGTTTAGCCGCCATCGACCAAGCAGCGGTGGACAGTGGGTCATGGATACTGGCCAACGGGCAGGCAGACGAAGCTCTTGGACGCCAGATGGATGACGGTGCTAATGGGCCGCACTCGGGAGAGAGACGCTTTTGATACGGCGAAGAGGAACTAGGGAAATGCTTCAGCGAATCCACCATCCGGAGGAGGAGGAGGAGCAGGAGGAGGAGGAAGCCCGAATCCCCACCATGGGGATGGGGCGTCGACGTTTTGGGGGGATGCCACAGGGAGGAAAGGACCCAAAGGAGGCGGTCGCGGAGACAAGGCAACAAGGGGGGGAAGGAGAAGTGACCTCGTCCTCCCTCAGTGTCAGTGCTGTGCAGGCCACCATTGGCGGTTCCTCTTTTGCTGTTTTGGCTGCCAGGGCCCTTCCTGTGAAGGAGGCGTTTGAAGCTCAATCTGCCGACCTGTGATGCGAACTCAGGTGAGATGCCCGCGGCGCCTGTTTCAAGTGGCCGCAATTCATCACTTGTTGTGTGTTGCACTACGCACGTCGCCTCTCCGTCCTACCCGGAGGCCCTCCTGGACTGAGTCGCATGGGCAAACTGGTGCCCCTAATCTCGCGCAGCGTGTAAAGCTTGCTGCTCCTCCTAGTTCTGGGTTAAATCCCTTGGGGTGCCCTAAGAGCCTGCCCCCTAATCCTTTGGCCGAGGCCGCCGCTGTAGGCTGTACTGGGGATTCTGGTCTTCCTTCTGCGAGCTTGCTTCAGCTGCCAAGGCGCAGCCCTGCCAGCCGAGGCCAGCTGCGATTGTCGGCGACTCCGGGAGTTGCTCTCAGGTCTGGGCCATCCGGCCCCTCCCGTGAGCAGTGAATCTGGCGATGTTCAGTGCCGGGGCGACGTTGCGACGTTCAGTCCGAGCCTCCCATTTCTCCTGTGTCGAAAGAGCCCAGCTTACTTCCTGGCGGGCGAGCATCGACTATTGTTGCCAAGGATTTGTGGGCAGCGTGGTTTGAAGCTCTGTGCTCCAGTGATTGTGGACTAGGTCCTAGGTGTGTTCTTTCGATCGCCCCGCGGTGTACCTCGCGATTCGCGGGGACCAAACTCGAGCTCTGCGGGTGCTTGGCGCCGTGTGTGGCCGATGCCCCGACCTTACCCAGAGCTGTTGCTCCCTGGGAGCCCCTGTCGTGACGCCGGTAGGCTGTCCTTGAATGCGATTGTGCTAGTGCCCAACTGCATGTTCCTAGGCCAGCCCAACCTGCTGAGCTAGGTGTATCCTGCCCGAGAGGGGCAGTGATGCTTGGATTCAGAGTAAATTTGGGTTCGCTTGAACAACTTCAGCATGTCTGCCACCGGGCTACAATACAACTTAGCCCTCTATTGTGAGGATCTTAGAGAGTACTATCATTCTTTTTGCGTATCGGAGGAGAGATGCCATCGCAACGCATTGGCTCTGTGCTTAACCCGTTCCGAAGTCAGGCAGCTGCGGTGCTGCAGCAAAGGTGCGGCTGATGATCTGCTTGTTCCATGCTTGGATACGCTGGCGCACTTTGCCGTCGTGCTTGCCTCATGTTGCGAGACTTTGTGACTTTGCGCGGGCGGCCCCCACGGGCTCCGAACCTCATTGCCGGGTTGCTGATTGACGATCTGATTCTCCTCGACTTTGTGCGAAAGGAGCTCCCGCGAGAGCCTTTTTCACCCAGGAGATCCGAGCCGGCCGCTGGGTTCTGCCGGCATGGGCTTCAGAAAGGCTTGTGGAACAGGTTGTTAGGTGAGGTGCCCGCCTATCTTCGTGACCGAGGGGAGGAGGACTTGGGATGCCGGGCGAGCGGATACGAGCATCACCCGGCGTCTGCTGCTCTCTTCTGCTGGGGCCTATTGTCCAAGCCGGGAAGCGCAGGCACATTAATGTAGGAGCGGTCCGGGCTGAGAGCTCTGTTGGGCAACGGTGGCCGGGGAGCCGGTTCTTGCAATTGCTGGACTTTCAAGTCGCCACGGCCTGCGTGGTCATGGGGCGGAGCAGTTCGAGAAGCTTGAATCGGAAGCTTGAATCGAGAGCAACGGAGATCGCTTCCCAATCACTTTACCCAGCTGACGCAGCCTAGGTACGGGTTTATTATTTATTAGGTCTCGGTTTAACCCCTCTGATGACCCTACAAGAACGTGCCGCTGCGAAAAGCTGCCGAAGCTGTTCCACCGTCGTGAGAATCGGCTGCCAAGGCGACTTCACCAAGCTTGATGCATGGCTGCAGAAGATTGGGCTCCACCTTGACCAGTTGCGGGACTTGCCACCTGAGTCCGAGCTTGCGCCTGATGCAGAGATCTCCATTCCTGACCCAGGCCGCGCTCGGCGTCACCGCCGAAAGGAGTGCCCGGAAGCTGTTGTTGAGCGGTTGCTCCGTCGGGCCGCCATTTCTGCCTCTGACCTTCTCGTGCTCTTCGACCGGTTGCCTGCTGAGGTCAGCTCTAGGAGTGCGCTGAGTGCCGAAAAACCTGGTGTTCTCGAGTGGGGCCTTCGTGCGTGGAGGCATTGTCGGATTGCGAAAGACGTGCAAGCCTGCTGTGAATACATCCGAGCTGTCTGCCCACAGGTGAAGTTTACCTCCTCGTCGAAAACCAGGGCGCTGCCGCTTTGCGATGTGCACAGCTCCAGTTTCGAGCCGAACGCCATCCTCGCCTTGAGCCATGTTGCCGAGGGAGAGTTGCGGGTTGAAGCCGAAGGTGGGAAGGTGCCACTTGAGGTCGGCCGAACCATTAAGTCTCATTAAGTATGGCGAGCTGTAAGATGTGCGGCGCGAGGGCCTAAGTTCTTCAACCCTCACAGGCTGCGTGCAAGACCTCCTCGGTCTTCCCTGATCTGAGAACGGCGCTCGAGGCTGGGAGGGGTTGGCTCGACTTGTTTTCCAGGCTCTCGGGGATTAGCGAAAGCCATCGCCCGCGCCGCGCCATGTTGGATTCTGTGTTATGATCTCCTGCGTGGCGAGGACGAGGACCTTTTAAATCTGGGCGTACAAGCTGAGATCGGCGAGCTGTTCGAGTGGGGAGCTTTCCGGGGATTCAGTGCTGGACCGGTATGCGCAGCTAGCTTCTCGCAAGCCATTACTCCCAGCTGGAGAAACACTGAGTACCCTGAAGGTAAGCAGGGATTGTTGCCCGAGCAAGCTGGAAAGGTGAGGCAGGGCAGTGCGATGCTCCGGTTTATGCTCGACCTGATTGATTAAGAGCTGCCTACGTGACGATCTCATCTACGTCGTTGAGAACCCCTTGAACAGCTGGATTTGGCGACAAGCTGGCTGGAATGAAGATTGGCGACGGACCGACTTCCTCGTTGACTTTTTGTGTTTTCGGGACACCATGGAAGAAGCCGACCAGGCTGAGGACGAATGGGCAGCTCGGTGGTCGGAAGATGCGTTGTGGTGGGACGTGTTCTCACCATCGGCTCAGAGGCCGAGAGCCTGGACCGGGACGAGCTATGACCAAACTTGCCGAGCCGTGCCCGAGACGACTTTGCATTCTGCTGGCTCAAGCTCTGCGTCAGGACGCTAAATGGATCGTTGAGCGCAGGCCGCTCGATATCGCCAAAATGCCCGCATCGGTGAGGCGAGCCATCCTGGGCCGAGACGGCGGGCTGAAGTCCCTCTAGTCGAGCCGACCTCCGCCGCTGCTTTGCAAGTTGCGATTTGGGCCAGGTTCATCAGCTGGGTCGTCGAAGGCGCTGGGGATGAGGCTGCGAGCAGTCTCACGCTGGTACCTGAGATTCTGGTTGAGATGCTTTGTGCGTTTGGGCAAGTGCTCTACAGCCAGGGCTCACCTTTGCAACATTAAACCTGGATGGGAGACTCTGAGTCGATGGGAACGGCTGGAACCTACCCAACATAGACCGACTTTACCTTAGCCGATCCTCGAGGCTATGATTAGTCTCGCAATGAGCTTCGGCTGGCTACGTTGGGCCTGTGTCACCATTGTCGGATTCTATGGCTGCTGCAGGATCGGTGAAGTCTTGAAGGGCAAGCGGAAGGACCTCCAGATGCCGAGCATTGCCGAGCGACCTTTTTCGGACTGACTCACGGTTCTTTCTGCAGATCGCCGAGCCGAAGACCAGAGGCCGTGGACCAAGGGTTCAACATGTCAGCATTGTCCTCGAAATCGGGATTGCTAAGTTCGTTTCTGATGTCTGCTCTCGAAGGCTGAGCAGATGTGTGCTGGGCCGCAACGAGGAAAAAAGGAAAAGCGGCTCTGGGTGCTCACCCTCGTTTTGAAGCGGAGCGAAAAAGACTGGAAGCGCAGGAAGGAGCCATCATGTCAGTACTATTATTCGAGGCTACCAGATAACCACACTACTTTCGTAATTGCCATGATTAGAGCGAGTAGCAGCAAGGTTCATCACGGAAGCACGAGACTAGGTTTCGGGCTACTCTTGCACCTTCTAGGAGTGGTAGAGCTTCAAAATCTCTGAGGAAGTTGTCATCTGCACAGCTCACGACAGCCTCTGGACAAGCATTTGGTGTCAGGTTTCGAGCTGCAGATCAGGGCAGTGACGGTGAGCAATCTGAGAGAGGTTGATGCAGCCCAGGCTGTCAAAGAGCATGGAAAGAATAGTCGCTGGCAGCAAGCTGTGTTTTTGGCGGAGCAGCGGCAGCCAATACCCTTTGACACATGCAGCGCTGTGATCGGTGCGTGTGGAAACGGACTGCAGTGGCAGATGGCCTTGCTATTTTTCTCAAAGCATTTGCGACAATCTCCGAGAATGAATGCTTATGTATGCGTTGCTGCAATCAATGCCGTTTCGAAGGTTTCTCAGTGGCGGCGAGCTTCTCTTATATTACGGATGATGCAGGCTGATAGCTTGCCTGCAAACCTTTATGCGTACAGTGCCGTGCTCAGTGCCATGCAGAAGGCGGCACGCTGGAAGGAAGCCCTGGATATTCTTGCAGATGCTGCAAGCCGGACTGTGCAGAGGAATGTTGTTGCAGTGAATGCAGCAGTGAGTGCTTGTGCAGCTGCTGGAGCCTGGGAGAAAGCAGGCTGTTTACTGGAAGAACTGGCATCCCAAGATCAAGCTGATCAGATAACACTCAATGCTTTCATGCATGCCCTGTCGCGCGGTGCACAGTGGCAGTTGGCATTGTCCTCGTTTGCCGAGCTGCCCGTGCGGGAGGTTGAGAACAATGCGCGGACAGTGGTGGCAGTAATGACCGCATGCCAGAGGGCAGAGCGTTGGCAGCATGCACTGCAGGTATTCCAATCCTGCAACACACAAGCCGTTCAGAGAAACCTTGTGACATACAACGCCGCCGTGAGCTCGTGTGCTGCTGGCAGCAACTGGCAACTTGCTTTAGCTGCTGTAGCTTTTCCTGAAGGAGAGTTTCGCGCAGACATCATCACATTCAACGCAGGCATGGACGCTTTGGCAAATGCGGGGCAGTGGGAACAAACCCTGCAGCTATTGATGCATCTGCATCAGCACGTACGAGCAAACCTGGTGACCTACAACACGCTCTTAGCTGCGTGCGAGAGGAGTGGGCAATGGGAGTGCGCCCTTCAAGTTTTCCACCGATTAAACCATGTTGGGATGCAGGCAGGCATCATCAGCTTCAACACTTTGATTAGCACCTGCTCGAGAGCGAATCGATGGCAAGACGGAATCACACTTCTGGAACTGATGCAGGCGGCAGGACTGGCGGAGGATACTATGATCGGTACTGGAATCATAAAAGCTTGTGCTTCATGTGCTCAATGGCAATGGGCCTTGCGTGTCCTTGATCTTTATGGCGAGCGCGCAGACTTGAGACTGTACTCTGCGGGCATGAATGCATGCCAGAAGAGTTCGGCTTGGCAAACAGCTGCATGTGTTTTCTCGCAAATACGAGGCAAGGACTTGCGTGCTGACGCTGTGGCGCTAAACTCTCTGATTAGCCGCTTGGTGGCAGTTTGAGGCAGAGATTTATCGCCTTTGAGTGATTCGAACCAGAGGATGTATGTTGCTGGGATCTTGTCCATCCGTCGAAGACGACTTGAGTTAGCCATCTAGTAAATTCCGTCAGCCAACACGTATTCCAGAGCCTTCCGGGCAAGACATGCCTCTAGAGTCGACAAACTATCATGCCAACTGCGAGTGGGGATCAGAGGTATGTGGTCGGTCAGTCATATGTCATATGCATAAAGTAGACATGCCATGGTGCAGCCAAATGCCCGCAGGTGCCTTCGAAGCAGCCGGAGAATGGGAGCACTTGGTCTCTGCTCTCGCAGAGCCAGGGGCTTTGTCCCTGGCTGACTCCAGGACCAGCGCTTCGGCTCTGTGTGCCTGCCTGCGATCCGGGAGTTGGTCGTTGGCCGTGTCTCTTTGGGAATCCTTCAGGCAGGTAGGCCTTCGCCCGGATGTCGTGGCAATGGATTCTGTTATCAGTGCATGCGCAAGCTACGAGATGTGGGCTCTTGGACGCTTCTTCCTCCTAGAATCCGAGGGCACGCGAAGTCGAAGTCCCTTGCAATTTCTGTGGGCTTTGGCGGAGCTTGGAATCTCTGACAAGTTCGTTATTGCAAGCACATGTCGCGAGGTTTTCCTCAGCTTTTATTCATCGCGGTGGACGGCTGCTGATGTGGCGCTTTACGGATGGTCGGCTGCTATGTTGGGTGTGTCCTGTGCAGCCTTATCCAAGTCCATGACCAAGTACCTCAGTCAGTTCAGTTGGCCGTATGTTCTTGCATGTCTCCCAGACAGATTATATACAAGTAATACAGTAAGATGGTCGGGCACTTCACCCTTTCGCTCAGTCCGAGGCTCGCGCTGTCCCAGGACTTCAGCCTCCGGCAGTTTGCTGAGCTGGCGTTGCTTCAAGAGCCGGAGCTGGTGGGCATGAGCCAGGAGACTCGGTCTGAAGTTTCAAGCGAAAAGGCTCCTGTGACTTCCCGTTGCTTGGGAGGTTTCGGCCCAGAAGCTTTTGTTCTCAGAGCAGCTCTCCTTCGCGGAGCACGGCCTTTTCGTGTCTTGCACCAGACAGCTTGGAAGCTTTTGTGTGACGCTTCTCAGGCTCCGGGTTTGCTTGGAGCGCTCCTCCTCAGGTTCTTGCCGTGCTTCGGGCATCTTGGCTGTGTGATCTTCTTCGAAGGGATTTCCTCACGTCAGTCCGGGCTGCCCTGCGGCAAGTGGGGAGATCCATGGACATCTCGGTGCCAGTGGCATCAGACCTTCGTCGGCGTCCCCGGCCAGTTCACCCCGAACCACGGTTCGCTGCAGGCCGGTTTAAGGAAGCTCTTGTTCCGGTGCACAGAGATGTGCTAAATCGTTGGGCAGTCTCCAGCCGTGTGGCAACACCGTAGGTTCTTACGTCTGGTGTAAAGGGATGGGATAGGCGAGGCCGTGAGGCGGGAAGTGGTGCTCCCGTCACAGTCCCGTGGGCCGTGGTCATTTGATTGTCAAATTGCTTGAAGCCTTCAATTCGTAGTCGCGAATTCTGGGGTGCCGATAGTGCTGGTGCCGCAGTGTGGTGTGCAATTTCAGGTCTAGGGCTCTGGGGTGGTTTTTGGAGCCTCAGATGTCCGCGTGGAACAGTGCTCGGCCGTTGAGGGCTGTTCGGCCCGCTGGTAGTCGCTCCGTCGTTGTTTGGGGTCCGCACTGGCATAATTTATGACCGTGGTGCCAGAGGCCAGCCGCTACTGTGGGAGCATTCGGTCGACAACGTTGTGGTGTACAAGCCCGCGAACTGGGAAGTTTACGGTTGGCACACAAAGCTTCAGCTTGCAGATTTTGTCCGGTCCACTTTGGGTGTGAAGCCCATTTTCGAAGATGCCGAACACAATTACGGCTTCTTGCATCGCCTGGATGTGCCAAGCTCTGGATTGATTCTGCTGGCTAAGACGTATGAAGCCTGGTACGATCTCCAGGTGCAACTCTACGCCGGAGAGATCGGACGCGAGTACCGAGTGCTCTGCCACGGATGGGTCCCTTCCTCTCGTCGTGAGATCCGTGCCCGGGTGCGGGAGGGAGTCCTGGAGACCACGAAGTCGGGGGGACGGGGGAAAGAGAGCATCACGAAGCTCAAAGTCTTGAAGAGGCTCGGGCCCGGTGGGCT
This sequence comes from Symbiodinium sp. clade A Y106, assembly GCA_003297005.1. NCBI lineage: Eukaryota > Dinophyceae > Suessiales > Symbiodiniaceae > Symbiodinium > Symbiodinium sp. clade A. Next base: position 160,369 of record BGNK01000125.1, on the reverse strand, counting down.
TGGGCGCCATGTTGCGATCACGCAGCTTTCTGTGGAGATCCTGACGGGACGCAAACATCAAATCCGGAGCCACTTTGCATACATCGGGCATCCAACAATTCGAGATGGGCTGTACTCCAGTGCATCCACCTTTAAAGCCGACTTGGTTTTCTGCGCCAGAAACTGGTTGCATAGGCACAGGTTGTCTTTCAAAGATGCAGAGGGGCTTCGGCACGATGTCTGCTGTCCCCTGCCGAGTGATTTGAGCCTCGGGCCAGAGCCCAGCAATAATGATTGAAGGCTATTTGAGTTGCGCGCGGGAGCTGATGTGTTCGTCCATAAATAGTGCCTATCTGTGATCACTGCGTGTCTGGCTCGAAGTGTTGGACGGTGCCATGAAGCTGTATGCACTTGGTGATGCACTAAGCTTCCAGGGCAGCAGTTAGCCTTGCACTTTCTTCAGCCTTGAATCTTGCAAAGCCTTACGTAGATGTTCAAGGATAGAGGGTGCGCCAGCAACGGGAGCAACCGAGGCTACCTCTTGGATCTATTGCCCAACACTCTGAGCCAGGCCGCCTCCTTCTCAGCTTTACTTCAGCCTCGGTTCAGGTTGAGTCATTGCTTGAGAAGAGCTGAGGTCAACAACACCGACTCCTGCCAGTTTCACAGCGGAGGTCATGGAACTGTACGAGTGAGCATCGCAAGCGACAATGTCCGCAGCCTCATCTTCGACGATGATCCAGGCTGGTCTGGGGAAGCTGAATTCCTATCGCAGGCATGCCCTGGCAGGCTATGTGGAAGCCTCGGTTGCTTGTGCCTGGGCAGCACACGCTTCGAGACAGGAATGTTGAACAGGAGCCTCGAATCTTCTGACAGGCACGGGCAGCAAGCCCCACCTCCTCCGCTGGCCTTGGTCAAAGGCACCGGAGCATCTGAGCTGCGAGGATCCGGCTGTGCGTGACAAGTATCGCTGCGAGGCTCGTGTTTCGCTTAACGGTGCTTCGGCCGTTAAGTCTTTGGGTTTTCTGCTTTGCCTGACAGGCGCCGAACATAGACAAAACAGACTGGCCTTTGCAGTGGGTGCCGTGGTTGGAGCAGTGCCGCATCAGACCCCAGAAGATCTTATTCTTGGGACTTGGAGGCACGTCGGTCCAGCGAAACCTACGTCAGCGGCACGAACCTGCCAATTCCTGTGTTGTTGGTTCGACTGGTTTGCTTGTTCCTGTCAGCCTACAGCAGTTTGGTACTGGCGGCTGCGTGAGGCGGCTACTACCAGAGTTATCTGGCAAGTCAGTGCCCAGCTTCTCGGACATTGACTCTGGAAAACAACGCCACCATCGTAGAGGCTGCTCGCGACTTCTTCGGCTTCCAAGGCACCCGACTCCTGACCGAGCAGAGGAGTTGACGTGTGCAACTCGATTGCTTGTCCTAGCTTTGTGTGCACCTGGCGAGGTGACGTGATGCTGGCAGATGCAACGTCTGGCATGAAGCACCTGCTGAAGCATGGTGAGAAGTTTGAAACTCGGCGACCACTGTGCGACCAGCGTGGCTTTGTCCCGATCTTGGGCTGAGCTTTGCATGTTTTCAGTGCGAGGATGCCGTCATTAGTGACTTGGGGCAGCGTCAGATGGAGTCCCGTGACCTGAAGCTGGCACAAAAGCTGCTGAGACCAGGCACACCGAGGAAATCGTCCATCATGCTTCTGACTTATGACATTTACTTCAGTCTGCACGAATCGACGATATAAGACGAGTTTGTGTGCTAAGCAGTGTCAGCAGGTGGGACGTTTCTCTTTCAGTGGTGTTATGGTGGTCTCCGCAAGCATGAGATGAAGCTAGACAAAATGATGGATGCTTGGCTTGTCATGGTTTGCCTCGTGGGGGTGGCATGGCCTGCAAGATTTGGAGCATAAGGTGGAAAGGTCTTAACAGGAAATGGTAAGCTTGTAAGCTTACATATGTCAGGCTTGCTTTGGTTCTGTCAAGTTGACAGAGGCGGCAGTTCTGTTCACACCTCTTTAGGCTATCTGGAATGCTTACGGTGTTCTGTTCAATGTAATCCGGGTCTGGTTCGTCATAGAATGCCCTTGCCTGAAGCACACCACCCCTGCTCAACAACCTGTTATACTGACATTTGGATGTTGTAGGCTTGCGAATGCTCTGCTCGTTAAGGACTACTTTGTCGATGTCAGTGCTGCTGCAGACAGAGACGGAGACCTGGCCTTTCAATCCAAAACAGAACAAGCCTCCCTTTCGGTATCAGGCTGGTGAATGTAATCATCGCTACTTCGGACATGCCGACCCGAGGACACTGCACCTACTATGCAGCTCAGAAAGCCGAAAGCGAGCCGGACACTGTTTCCGCCGAAGCGTGAGTATAGCTGACACCGCGGATGGCTCATCGCCTTCCTGACCTGCCTTTCCTGTTCGAGAAGAGCTGGGCCCCTGGGTCGCCTGCCGCAAGAGGGCCAAAGCTCGGAGCAGCTCCGAGGGCTTCAAAGGAGGCTGCCGTCCTTGTAGTTTCTCGTGTCAGATCAGCAGCTCTCGAGTGCGCGGCTCTTCAGCAGAAACGGCATGTTGTGAAAGAGCAGAGTGCGCCCGCCGGCATACCGGTAGATTTGCAGACGGCTCTTTTGGGGGCTTTGGCGGCATCTCAACATCCGGCCCCTTAACTTCATCGTCGTGCGGCAACTCCCAGCGCAGGTATGGGCATGGATGTTGTTGCTCAAGATCCAGATCTTCCAAGTGGCAGTGTCAGCCCTACATGACTGCTGATATGGGAGGATGTGGATGTCGACGTCAGTCCAGTATGCCCGTCTCTGCAGTATTTCATGGATGTCAGAGAAGCGGTTTTGATGCCTGGGGCTTCTCTCATGGCCATGCGACCAAGCTCAAATCCTGCAATGAAGTCCGACATAGAATCGACAAGCCGTAGGTCATTACTAACAAATCATGGTCGACATCATATGACATGATGCTTCTGGTACAAATCAAGGCTCCCTGTATTTGCACATGTTCGGGCGATGCGGTGGGCACGTTAACCTTTCCGGCTGGGATGTGCTTATGATCCAGGGCAGTCAGTCTTTACAAGCTGATTTCAATTTAGTTGCTTGGTCCGGGTCTGAAAAGCCCAAAAGCAACTGAGGATACACTTCCGAACCTGACACCGGACGTCATCAGCGACCCAGCCAGCAGCTGAGTCAGATGTCTGTGCAAGTGCTCGGCCCGTGCAGTGGTAGGTCTGCTGCTCTCGCTGTGAGGAGATGTTTTATCCAATTGGTACGCTGGTGATGGGCTTGGACAGAGAACCGGAGCATCTCAAAGCCACAACTTCCGTCGTTTTTTGTTTCAAGGTTCCCAACATGGAGCTTGTGATGGGGTTGCAGGCCCTGCTAGGACTTGTCAGCACCTTAGCAATCACCGAGGGCCATCGCGCCCATGACACGATGACACCCAGTGCGAATCAGCAGAATCTCGAAGCGCTTGGCAGCTTGCGCACGCCAGATCACTTGGCTTCGGGTCCTGAAGTACTTGACGCTCTCGCGCACGCCAGGGCCTAAGACACTGCGGCGTTACTGGGTCACATAGGCACATGGCTTAGAGGGGGTAGAGTCGGCCAGAGTAGGGAAAGTGTCGCACGCTTCTTCTGATCTGCCGAATGGCTTTCAGGTTCTTGCCTTTTGTGCGAGTCTTCGAGCGCTGTTTCATAGTATGGCTCTCATTTCGCACTTGTCTGCACTGTATTTGACTGTCGCTGGCAAAGTGTCACTGTGGAGTGCTTGATCCGTATCGAAGGCCTTGATCAAGTATTCAGCGCTGCTGTCCGTAGCACTCTTTGGGTTTGCGGCCTCTGGCTTAGACGTGTGAGGTCTTGGGAGACCCAGAAAGCTGCGGAGTTTTCGCTGACCCGAGGTGGCTATCTACATCGGCTTCGGAACTGAGGTGCTGGAAGAGTAACACATCAAGAAAGTTCGAGCTGCGCTGTCATCCTTTCGACCGATAGTGTCAGTCATCGAAGGCTGGCATTTACAACAGCATCTGGAGCACTTTCGCCGAGAACCCAGCAGACGTTGGAGAGCAGACGGCAAGCCTTTATGCTCTCGCCCGGGCTGCCTCTTTGGGATGTGTTGATGATGTTGTGATGGTGTCTTGTGAGGTTGCAGTTGCCGTGGCGCCAGCGGGTGGTGTCGACTTGGGCCCGGTGACAGTCGCTTCCTTAGCGTTTGCGCGACGGGCTGAAAGCTGCAGAGAGGCTGCTGATCTTCTGAACCGATGCCTGCTTGCCAGGACAAAAACAATAGCTTGGACGGAAGCTCAATTCTGGTTGTGATACCATGAGCTGGATCACAGTGTTGCAAGTCTGAATGCGCAGATGTTCCTTCCCGAATTGATGCTGACTTGTCGAGGTCGCTCCAATCATCTTGTTTTCTTACATCATTGTCGCTGCACGGTCGCATTCTTTGATAGGTTCGGTTTGCGATTATGAAGTGCCGCTTGTTGAACTTGCCGAGCGTAGCAGAAGTTTTTGTGTTCATCATGAGATGAAGGGTCAGCACGGTGGGCTACTTTGAATCCTGCCACAGGTTGTCCTCTTGGTGCTGACGACGTTCAACGCTATCCAGATAGACTCGTACAGTGTGACCACGCGGACGCCTCAGACCACCCTCCACCACTGCATTGTTTCTTGTCTTTTCCTGAATGCTGCACATGGTACTTCTAGTTGCAGCAGCAGCGGCAGGAGGAGGAAAAGTAGCAGCAGTGGTAGCAATAGTGGTAATAGGAGTAGGTAGTAGTAAAAGTAGTAGTAGTAGTAGCAGTAGCAGTAGCAGTAGCAGTAGCACTAGTAGTAGTAGTAGTAGTAGGGTGGCAATAGCAGTGGCAGTAGCAGTAGCAGTTGAGCAGCAGTAGTAGTAGTAGTACTAGTAGTAGTGCTCGTGGTAGTGGTGGTACTAGGAGTAGGCGTAGGAGTAGGAGAAGGAGTAGGAGAAGGAGAAGGAGTGGAAGTAGAAGTAGGGGTAGTAGTAGTAGTAGCAGTAGTTGTAGTAGTAGTAGTAGCAGCAGGAGTAGTAGAAGTGGTAGTAACCAGTAGTAGTGGTAGTAGCAGCAGCAGCAGTCGTAGTAGTAGTAGTAGTAGTAGTAGTAGTAGTAGTCGTGGTAGTGGTGGTGGTGGTAGTGGTGGTAGAAGTTGTAGCAATCCAGTCGTCTTTTGTGGTTCATTAAATACACACTAGCAACACAGCAATTTTCGGAAGAAGCCCCCAACCGTCACGGTAGAAATAGAAATCACACTTCAAGAATGAAGCCACGTAACTCGTGGCCTTCATGCAGAGGTCAGGCATACAGTCCGTACAGCACCATACCGTGCATCCGACATAGGTACGAGCTGTCGACTCTAAAGCGGCATAAAGCGCCTGGTGCGCCACTTGGGCATTGTTCCGAGTTCGCTGCTCCGCTGATTTGTGCTAGAAGTTGCTGTTCCGTCTGGGGATGCAGGTGCTGGCGGCGACCCGACCATCATATTTATCTGGACTTATTTGAACGCCTTAAAGGGTGTGAAGCTGGTCGGGAAGGCGCCTCATAATGTCCTGTCCACGAGTCTCCAGACCAGTCCAGACCATGTTCGAACGTCACCACCACTTCCATATTGTTGATTGGTTTCGTAGCGGACCACTTCGTGGCTCGCAGCGGGAAGAGCATGAGAGATCATGAGTAAGTAGACATGGTCTGGAGGCATTCCCACTGCTGGTGCCTGCCTCCTTTGCTCTACCATTGCGAAAACAGCAGCTACTTTCGACATACCAACAACTCAAAGCTAGCTAACAAACCCTGTTTGCGGTTGCATGCTAATGCTGCCGGGCGTCCTACGCGATGGGGTGCAACTCCACGTCTTGTACTGGGAGGTCCACCGTGAAAACAGTGGCAGGAAGAAGTTTCTGAGAGCGTTTCCTGATAGTGTCCTGATCAGGGCGACTGCAAAGAAACGTATTTCTTCGAGCCCGAGGACCTACTCAAAGAAACCAAGCACAAAGACGGACCTGGTCGCTGCTTCTGTTGTGGCCATGTCGCAGAAACTTGGAGGCCTGTTACTCTTCGGCAACGAGGGCAACGCTTAGCTTGGGAGTGAGCAATTTTGCTGCATGCTTTTCCGGTTTTCGGACAGACGTCAGGCAGAGGCTGGACAACATGCAGAGTACCTTACGAATGTGCTTGGATCCACACTCCTCGATGTTTCGGCAGGACCTGTGTTGCGAAACCTCCCGTTTAGTCGGTACTGCGTCGGGAGGAACGCTTCGGCCAGCAGATGCACTGGTGCACCTGTTCTGAGCAGGATGTGGCAAGCTTCCATTGCCTGTCGCCCAAGATGCGTATGTCTTACAGCCTCAGGCCGGACCAGGGATGAGTCTCTCCCCGACGTCCGTTTCAGAAAGTGTGAAAGTTACGGATTGTCGAGGAGTCGAGAGTCGAGATGGTTTCTGCAAGTTTGGATGCCCATGAAAACCTCTTGCTAGCTGCAGGCAGTTCTACACATACCTCCGGGCCATTGGTGCCACGGCCACGGTCACGGAGAACGATGTCCTGGGCACTGCCATGGCGGTTGAAAGGGCGGAGTTAAACGCGTCTGCCTGCGGGATAGAGGTCCAGAACTGGAAGCTTGATCTGAAGGGGCACAGCTGCTTTCTCACCTAAAGCAAGACCTATAGTGGCCTAGCGACCTAGCGGTAGGGCAAAAGGAGTTGGGAGACAATCCAGTTTCAAGATCGCTGCCAAGGAACGGGGTGCAAGCCAGCGACCCAAGGCCGCACGAGCAGTGGTTGCAGACCAAGGCTGGGCAACCCTCCAGGGCTGGAGCGGGGCTGATGCCAAAATGCTTCAACATGTGACTGTAGCACTTGATATCAGCATCAGCAGCAAAGCGCAGACGTTTGTGCCAGTGCCAGCACAAGCGCAAGCATCAATACAATCTTTGGTGACGACCACGCGACGAAGACGACGGCGGGACGAAGACGAAGACGACGAAAGCGGCGGAGGAAGAGGAGGAAGACTGGTTTGCGTGGTTTTCTTGTAGCTCGCTTTATGCAGCAGTTCCAACTTCTTGTTAATCCATGGTCTGGCAACAGGTTCAGGACATGAATGAAGCTGCGAAGAGAAGGGGTGGCAGCAGCATAGGACCGTCGGACCGAATGAAAGCTGCCATGTGCCGCACATGCGTGACTACTTTGGAAGTCCTCCCGCAGGACTGCTTTTGGACAAGGATGGCTGCGAGGTGTCTTCCTTCGGCACCAGCTTGCCCATGTTTACTTTTACGACTGAGCCAATCCGGGAGGTGCTCATCCTTCTGGGTGGGCCCCGGGGCATCGAATCGGAAGAGCTAGTGCGGCTCATTGATATCTTCTCTGGTGCGGGGACGTGGACGGGGCCCGGCTTCACGCAGGGGTTGATGAAAATCCGCCTTCCGGGCGGGCTGCACCATTCTTGCGTGGCTCTCAATGACCTCCTAAGCTTCCACGACAAAGGTGCGGCGAGGAATGCTCTGGTGGTTTGGACCTTCAGGGTACATGAATGAAGGGCAATGTAGGGTGTGGCTTTTTGCCTGGCATCGCATGTGCTGCAATGTTCTACTGTTGGAGGCTATTTGATTCCTGTTGTGGAAGACTACAAGGGTCTTGGTGAAGACGGTCATCGGGCAAAAAGTGCTGCCATGAACTTGGCCATCACAGCCTGGGCGACTTCCAGCCTTCCCGCGAAGAGCAAGTGTGAGGCTCGTATGCAAAACCCTGGAGTGTGCACACAGAGCAGAAGAAGGAAAGCTTTGTATAAGTTTCACGACTGCAAGCGCTCGGAAGGGTTACTCGTCTTTTTGCAATGCTCGTGAGGCTTTGCAGCGCTTCGCTTGGAAAGTGCAGCACTCATGCCTTGATGGTGCTGACAGCTCTTCGAATCAGCGTTTGGCGGTTGTGGCAGAGGATGAGGAGCTAGCCACTCCGAACGAAGTTTCGAGCTACCTCGACAAACTGCAGGCTTCTGGCCAGTTCCCTAGGGACACGCCGTGGCGGTCCCAATGGCGTCTCACGATGTGCTTGGAAGCTATCGAGCCAGCTCGGGCTTTGAAGGTTCTTCGAGAGTGCCACCGGCGAAGCCTTGAAGCTGCACGATGTGGCAAGGAGTTCCATCCATGGGAGGAGCTGGCTTTTGATCTGGACGAGGCTCTCAGGAGTGCCCCCAGCAAGAAAGACCATTGCCCCAGGGACGTCCGATCGGCACTGCTCAAGGCAAGACAGGAGCACGAGGTTGCGGAGGAGGAGGACCTTTTCCCTGACGCGGACATGATGCAGCTGCTAGGCGAACTGCCTTGCGAGCAAGCCGCGCAGCTCTTACAAAACTGTTGCAGCAATCCGCAAGAGTCAATGCTCTACCTGAGCCATTCCATTGCCAATGCAATCATGCGCTATCAGGGCGGCTGGCGTCTTTGTGGCAGAAGGGCGAAACGAGATAAGGTTGCATCTTGTTGACTTGACTTGGTCCAGTCCTGTCTTGACGCAGCCCAGGGAAGCTGATTCGCAGCTGCGAATAGCCATCAAGGCTTTCTTGAACAGTGCCGAGTACGAAGGGAGGGACGAAGAGGCTTGGCTGCAGAATTCTGAAGCCATGCGTAGGCACAACAAGGTCCTCGAGGTAGGAGAGGTATACCCTCAGCATGACTTGCTAGTTGTTGCTGGAGGAGGCACCGTTGGTACGGATTGAGGTGCAGGGGCTTCCTGCCAGAGCGATTTGTTTCCGGCTGATGCATGAAACGCTCCTACCGTATTAGCAAGTGAAACGCGATGAATCCCAGGAGGCTTACGAGAGACTGAAGCAGACTTGCCACAAGCCCCGGCGGCAGCGCTGGTGGCAGCCACCAGAGCAGCTGGCGCTGGGAGATGTGCCTCGCACCGTCCCTGAACTGCCCGCGGGGGGCGAGCTACCAGGCGAGGTCGATGGCAGACCTAGGACTCCCAGGCCTAGGCCTAGGACTTTCTTGCAGAGTACCGAGAGTGCCGCCATGGTTGGGTAGATCGGTGGTTGGAGTGCTTTGCCTTCTTGCCCTTGCAGGTGGGTCAGACGCAGAAACGAAGCCACCCAAAGTTATCAGGCCACCTTTCCGCGCCAAGGCACCAGCTGCAGCCAAAGCGGGAGCAAAGGCAGCAGCCAAGGCCACTTCCAAGGCAACGGCCAAGGCGGCGGCCAAGTCATCTGCTACAGCACAGGCCAAGACACAGGCCAAGGCACAAGCCAAGACGCAGGCCAAAGCGCAGGCGAAGACGCAAGCTAAAACGCCGTCGAAGCTGGCAAAGGCCCAGCCAAAAGCCTCTGCCAAAGCGGAGACGAAGAGGAAGCTGCCACTTCCGAAGAAGCTACAGCAGCCACCTCCTCCCAAGCGATCCATTTGGCTCCCTAGGCTGCAGAACCAGGAGGAGAGCAAAGGGAGAGAAGTAAAGATCGTCGTCGTCGTGCCTGCAAATGCACTGGTCGGTACGTTTGCAATTTGCCATCTGTTCAGTGGTCCGTCGTCTCTTCTGCCATGCCGAGCTGTTGCTGAAACACCTTTTATGTCTTTGTCACCGTGCTCTCCGCCGCAGCGACAGGGATTGAGTTCAGCACGAGAAGAAAACGTTTTGGGCAGGGCTGCCCAATGCAAGAGGAACAAGAAGAAGACAAAATGCAGAACATGCGAGATTTTGCGACCATCGTACCGTAAGACTGTGAGACGGACCGTTCGACAGCCAGCACAGCCTGCCACGACGAAGCAGGGTTCTAGACCCACTGCTTTAGGATTCGGCCATTCCAATGAAGACAACAACTCAGGTTCGAAGATCAGCTCTGATGCAGAGGGCGCATGGCTTGACAAAAAGTTGCATTGCATCAATGCTTGATTTTAGACCGCGGCTTGGAGCTGCCGCCTGTGAGTGCTTGCGACGGGGATGCAGTCCTGTCCTGAAACACCTGTGAGTCGATGGGTCGTGCGAAGCTTGTGGTTGAGCTTGCTCCAGGAGAGGAACGAAGACATTGGAGGACCAGAAGACCAGGCAGCCTGCTTTCAACACAACGTGACACAGTTTGCGAAACCATGTCATGCCAAGGCCCGGGGGGAGTAGCAAGTGTAGGGCTCTTCAAAGGGTCTGGAGTAGGCAAGCCACTTCGTCACACCTGCTGCGGATGTCTCATCACTGAGCTGCGAGCTGCCGTTCCTGCCAGATTATTGCGCTGAGCTCTTTGCCCGAGCCGGTAGCCACGCGGTACTATCGAATGAAGAGGCAGGTGGCAGATTGTGCCAAGTAGAGATCAGTTTGTGTTTGGGTGAATTTCACCCTCCCGATTTGTATCAGGAAGATGGAGAAAATTCGGGACGCAGCCCTGGACAGGCTGGAGGACGAAGACTGCCCATTGGCTGTTCCCACAAGTACGCCGACGAGTGTTTAGCTGCTGAGTAGCAGCGTCTTGCAGGACTTGAGGCGCCAGAAGCTGATCGAAGCAGGGATTGGCCTAGAGCACGTTCCTCGGGCTCAGCTCACGGAAAACTAGGCTGCGATGACATGTCTGACAAACAGTCGCTGAGAGATGTTTGAGATTTGGCCAGCCTTTGCCAGACTACGGGCGCCAAGTGGATTTTCGAAGCGGGAGCATGAGCAGAGCTGGTCGGGGACATTCGGGGACACACTTTTGCACTCAGGTCGTGAGTGCACCGGTTTAGGGTTTAGGGTTTATAGCACAGAGCCTGCGTTCAAAAAGGGTTTAGGATTGCTTTCGTGTTTGGCATGGCCTTTGTGTAAGGCAGATCGAGAACACCCGCCGCAGTGGACGAAGATCGTGTGGGCCTTCGACGGACTGATGCTGTTCTGAGTCTTATTACTACTACTGTTGTTATTACTACTACGATTATCGGTAATTATTATTATTCCTACTACTATTGTTACTACTACTGCTAATATGATGGAAGTGACAGGGGCTTTCCAGCTACGACTGGGTTTGAGTCCCAGCGGGCGGCCGTGGGTTTTAATGGCAGCTGTGGTTGTCAAAGAGCGGAACTGTTCTTCTTGCTGCTGATGCTACTAGTATTGTTATTATCGTTGTTATTGTTGTTTTTTGTTCGGAGTGGTCGTCGTCGTCGTCGCAGCTGCAGATGTGATTTGCAGTAGTGTTGTGACAGCTGGCCCGACTGTTAGGTCCCAGTTGGCGCTGGCTGACGGGGTCAGCCTGGCGCATTTGCCGATGCATGTGCTAGAGCTTCTGTTTGGATGCATCGCAGTGCAACCGTGCACGTTGGTTGCGTTGACGATGGGCTGTCCACCACTATACCCGAGCAGGAGGACGATGTACCGCACCAAGATGACGAGGACGTACATTCTGAAACTGTTGCTTGAAGTTCCGAGTGACTTGGTTTACGAGCATAGCCAGACCACGCTGTACGATCGTCGGGTGTGCCTGTAGGAGATGTGCAGTGCTGTGCCAGGACGACAGGATTCCCACGTCCTCGGAAATGGTGTCACCCCCAGCCACGCAGCCAGCAGGTGAGTTGGTGAAAGCAGCTCGGAGATGCAACTGCTCTCCTGCCGTGCGTATCGGGAACCGCGTGTCCCCCAGGCCACAATCATCGTGAATCGGGTGCACCCTGCGGAGCTTCGGGCCGTAGCAGCGACAAATTCAAGCAGGGATCGCAGCAACGGTCTGGTGAATCTGGTGGCTGCAGCAGTTCCCGTCACTCCAGCGGGTTCCGGCGCGACAGGTGCAGCTTCAGCGAATGTTGGACGAAGATCCGAGGCTTGCAGAAATCTGCTCGTCGCCGGCTTCTTGGAACAAGCCGAAAGTGTTGCTGAGTCGAGTACATTTCCCATGTGCCCAGGGACAAAGCAGTTGATGTCGTTCGACGGTTTCGGGTGGACCAAACTGGACGCGATGCCCATGTCGGCAATGGCTGTTAGTTCCTTTAGGCTGGTGAGGTGCGTAAGGCTCGGATGGGTCCCGATGGTCAAGAAAACGCACTGCAGGAGACGATCCCTTCGAAGTGGTCGCCCGGCTCCAGGCCCTTGGTTTTTTTGAGCTGCGGGGCGAGCGCTTCTTTGGAAACGCCAGCACCAGGCTTCAGTGGCCGAGAAGCTCAACGCCATAGAAAGTCACACGCTCGGACCAGCAGACGGCGTGTGAAGTCTTGTCGTTGTTTCGAGAGCTTGTAATATAAGCTCTGATGAAGCCCTCCGCTGTCCTCGAGGTATCGGCACTGATCTTGCCTTCGACGAAGTTGAGACCCTTCGGGTCATGTCACAGGCGTTCTTGCAGATTTTTCGACATAGCTCAACAGGGTGCCGTTTTCGGCAGGAGCTGCACAGCGCCCTTACCGAGTCGCAGAAGGCGCGCAGATCTTGTGTCAACCTCTCGCAGATAAGGAAGATTAATTACTTGGTTCGCTCTTGTGCGGCCGGCAGCAAATACAAGCAATGTGTAGAAGGATTGCAGGTGCCAGTGTTGAGGACGGATTGTTTTCCGGGTCCAGGAATGGCGCGCAGAGCTGCTGTCAGTCCTGCAGCTGGTGGGGAAGCCCAGTTGATGCAGTAGCTGTTGCAGTTTCCCGCATGCTTTTTTGGCTCCTGGCTTCTTGACCCTAGAAGATCATAGGGGCATGGCAGGCATCACTGCTGTCGAACGCCCTGATAGATCTGACCAAGAAGATCGAGCAGGCTGATCTGACCCTTTCCCCATCCAAGAGAGCCTGAAACTGGCAAGAGAGAGCCGGCAGCCGGCAGTCCTTGGCAGGTCCAACTAAACCACACCGAGCTGGCGATTCGGGACCGGCTGCGTCGATTCGTGTTGTCTCAAAAGACCCTCTGTCACTGTCAAAGCAGCAAGGCGGCCCCGTTGACCATTGGAAAGAAATGAGGGATGGGAATTGCCGTTTCACACATGTCTCACGCAGCGCATGGACATCGTCCCTGCGAGCGACCCGACGCTTGTGCACAACATGGTTATGCAGAGTAGGAGCAGCCTCATGGGCTGGCACACGCGTCGCCGAAAGGATGCTTGATTCTGGAATGCCAGATCTGCATGTCTCAGGCTGCATGGCAGCTCTTTCACGCATTTCCTTTGCAAGTGCACTGAATAAAAAGGTTGCGCCATCTGTCCACTTGTGAAGCTTTTCGAAGGAGTGAGTTGTTCAAACACCCCGTGTTGGGTTGTTTGTCCGCTTCCCTGCGGCCAACTCGTCGAAACATGTCGCAACCGTTTCTGCAGGAGCTTTGAGGTTTTACGGTTTAGGGTCGTGAGTCCGCCCGCTGCCCGGTTTCCCTTTTGATGTCGGCCCCTTCAAGGGGACTTGGCACCTCGAATCGCAGCAGGCGCAGTTTCGGACCACGGCTAGGATGGCATACCATGGTGTCCCGCGAAACGGCCCAGCATGTCAGACCAAGATGCTCGCAGGTACTCGCGGTGACGGTCCTGCAGGGTTCCTTGACACGCGAAGGCCGCTTGACAGCTTTGATCGTCGCTGACCCTCGTATGCTCCCGTTCCGTGTGGAACGCTCCTGTCCGGTCCTCCTCTGCCAGTCCTGCGGAAGTGTAGTGCCCTTGGAGGTACTGTGCCCGCTGTGACTTCGTGGCGTGTGCTCAGCCCTTGGCTGGCTGGGCTTCGAAATGAACACTTGGCGAGTGCGGGCTAGTAGCTTCAGTCTGCTGTGGATGCGATGTCGTCTGGTTAGTGCTCGGCGTCCCAGGCTGCAGGCGCAGGCATGCTGCAAGACGCAAGGAGCATGAGCCCGGCACCGGAGACGATCGGGTCGGAGGATTCGACGCAGGAGGCCGAGAGCGGGAGCTGTGACACCGAGCCTGAAGACTCAAGACCTAAAGATGGTCCGGGCAGGATGGAGCTTCCACCACCGAGTTAGGTTGTTTGGTGAGCGAGGGGCCGGTGTGGGGCTGAGCGGGATCGCCTTTTGTGAGCTTGCGTGGTGCCTCGGATGTGCCGAGACTCCGGAGACGCGCGCTGTGCCTCGCCCCCGCTGCAGCTGTCGGGTGCCTCCTGGAACAGCACCGCCGCCGAAAGCATGAGCAGTTTGAGCTGCAGGAGGCCGTGGGTGTGACGCTTCCTGCCATCCTGGCAACTCTGCTCTTCCTGCCCTTCATAATTGGGAGTGCTGTAGGCCGGGGTCTTGATTTGCCCGGTGGTGCATTGCCGTGTGCCTCCCTCATATCTTGGAGGTGCTCATGGCCTTCTTGGGGCGCGTGGAAGTGGACCAATGTGCCTTCTGGCGCTTGTGTGGCTTGGAATCGGCAGAAGTGGGGACGAAAGACACCGGCGAAGCTTGGCTTCATTTGCCATGGAGCTTGCCTGCAGGTGGGCTTCTGTCGCATCGCTGTGCCTGGCTGGGGCCTGTATAACGGGCAAGCGGGCTCTTGCAAGTCTGCTGCTTCTGGGATGCTCGACGGATGACGGAGCGTTTTCTCGGTGTGACTGCGGATTTCACAGCTGCGCATGTAGCAAAAGCCCAGGGGCCCTCTTTTGCTGTCGCATGCTCAGAGTTACCGTCTCCGGCACAAGAGAAAGTGGGGAATAGTTGAGATTAGTTCCATGTATTTCCCTTCTCACTTGCCTGGTAAGGCTTCGTGCTGCTGAGCCTGCCGGCCCTGCGCGTATTGCTCTCCTCCAAGTATTTGGCAGATGAGGCTCGTGATTCAGCACAGCAATGTCCCTGCTCCGAGTTTTCGAGCTGTCTGCCATATGCAACTTGGGCTGTTGAGACAGTTGTTTTGGTTTTTCTCTCTTCCTTCTCTCCCTCCCTCTCCCTCCCTCCCTCCCTCCCTCCCTCCCTCTCTCTCTCTCTCTCTCTCTCTTCCCCCTCACTTCGCTAGGGGCGCGGAGCATGAGCACCGCGGGGGAGCCCACACCCCATCTCCGATTCTCAGGGGGTGGGCTCAGCCGCACAACTCTGAGTTTTACCAACCAGCCGGAAACCAAGCAGGTAGATCCTGAGTCCCTCGCTCAAACTGTAGCTGCCTGAGGGAAAACGTTGCCGGAGTTTACGACCGCGTCAAACGAATGTTCTTGTCGTCAAGGATTTGTGGAAATTCCCTCTGGCAGCAAATTAATAGATAAAGGTTGGGTGTTCCTTCAATAGACAATAGGCATGATTGCTCTTGGATCCCTTGCTACTGGTAGCTGCTAGTCTCTCCTTCTCTCTCGCTGTGTCTACGATGTCGCTCTGATCAGATGTGTATTCTAGCCTGCGTTTTCGTGCCCTTGCATCGCGAGACTGTTGATAATGGCACGGCAGAGAGAGCGAGAGAGAGAGAGAGGGGAGCTCAGATGTGTGCCGTTGTGAGGGCTGCAGTTGACGTGCGCTGCTTCTCGGCGGTATGCAATCTTGCCGCAATTTTGCCACCAGTTATTGAACACATCTCCCTAGGTTGCAGTCACAGCAAAGCACAGCCCACAGAAAGGCTTTAGGCTCCCACTTACATTGTCCGCTTGCAAACCAGAGGCAGTGCTAGGGCAGAGCTGACCCGCTTAGATTACGCAGCACGCACCAAGCTTCGACCGCCACGTGTCGACATGACGCACCAGCGATCCGGCATGGTTGATGGGGAAGAACACATCGAGTTCATGGACACCCAGCATCTCGGCATGTGAGATTTCGAGCTGAAGCTCACAGAGGAAACCCCCCTTGGAGGTTCGTCACGGGGCACATCCAACGAACCTATCGTTTCTACATGTTCAGAACCGATGACGGCTCCTCGGATATGACTTAGACTTACCTCGTTCTGGACTCCTGTCGCCAGCGTGATGTCTTGTTCAGGGAAGCCGCACAAGACCATGTGGGTGACGGACTTGGACTATGTCAAGAAAGAGCGCGATCGCTGTTTGGAGCTCCTCACAAAGAAAAGCCAAAAGAGACAGCAAGAGACAGCGTGCCCGGAACGCAAGAAGTGTGCTGGTACCGCTTGCGCAAGTCTTGAAGAGTCTGTGTGGCTCAGTTTCCCAGGGGCAAATGCAAGACTCCAAGCTCTGTGTTCCATCCCAGAGTCGGCGAGGTGCCGCACGGTCCGAACCTCAGATGCCAGCCGTGCTTCCCTGAAATTGCAAGAGCTGAAGAGCGGTTCAAGCTGCCTACCCGGACCCTGCCCGAGCCATGCGCGTCAATATCCAGCCACACCTCATCAAAAGCCGTGCAAGAGCAACGATCAGGATTGGTGTTGTCATCCTCTCGGTACCTGTCCAACTGAGACCCTGATGCAGCAGTCTGTCGATTGCCGAATGGCCTGACCAACTGTGTAATTCGTAGGATGACCTGCTCAGGCCCCTCATTCTGCGATTCGTTTTGCTCAGACGGAACCCTAAATTCCTTAAATCGAAAGTCGTAAACAACAAAACGCAGATTCATCGATTGAGCAGCGGACTTGCCTCTGGTGGCTGTTCGGGCCCTGTCTGCAAAGCAGTCGGTTTCGGGCCGTTTATTAAGTATCTCGCCTTAGCCGCAGCCTCACCAGGAGGCCTGCCCTGGACCATCATCACTCCGGAACCGGAACGCGTTTGTATGGTCTGCTTGACCTGCAGTTGCGTTGGATGATCAGACAACGCTGACACCAAAGTTGCTCTTACTCTTGCGTGCTTGAGAAATGTCAGCGGGCCGAACACCAGGACACCTTCGCACAACTGCAGAGAAGCCGGAAGGCTCAGTGGCATCCAGCATCTATTGAGAACTAGCCCCTAGCTTCTGCACGAGCGTCTGAGACGTTTCAGAACATCTCAAGGACGACGCTCATGCTTTAGTTACCCATTACTTCAGCCGATCCGCATGCCGATTGGTCCGCCTGCAGGGACAACCTTGGTGTCCTTCCTGGCAGGTCCACCTGAAGTGTATCTCGATCCTTCTCATATGTTGGTTTCAAATTCTCGAAGACAATCTCTGCGGATGTGGGTCGACCGCACATGCAAGCAGGTTTTCCCAGAATTATCTGCCCGGTTTGCATTGTGCCGAGAAACAACATCGTTGCAGGCTGCCAGAGAAAAAGGGCGAATTCACGCGAGTTATGTGTATGTTCCAGCTCGCCTCATTTGCCACAACTTCTCGGCAGGTGGACAGATTGTTTCCCGCAAGTGTGAAAGCCGCACGCGACACTCCCTTCAGCTTTGGTTCGTGGTTGATTGGACCATTGGCTGCGGAGGACAGGCCGTCAAAGGAGTGCACGTGATTTCACGTGTTCCTTTCATGCCGACCCTCCACATCCCTAGGCCCCGGATGCCCCGGGCCCCAGCCCTGGTTTGCAGGTTGGTGTAAAGTCTTGCTGCTCTTTCGTGCAGGTCGGCAGCTGCAAGCTTCGGCCCTTGCACGTTTCCATACCGTTCAAGAGTATTTCCCCACCGCCCCTTGGCTGCAGAGGACAAGGTCTTTGCGGATGAAACCATCCAGGTTTGATCTTTTTATCTGGTCGAGCCGCGGCATGTACCGGTGTATAGAGCAAAAACATATGTCGGACATGTGAGGCCACACTGCTCCCTGCAGCCTTTTGTGCGAAGATGTGGTTCTGCTGGGCCCTTGTTCCTGGACGTCTACCTGCCCGAGTTGCGAGGTGGAGCCTTGGCTGGGACTTTGGAATGCAACCGTGCATTGACTTCACGTCCACCAATAGCATAACCGAGATGTTCGAAGAATCCCACGAGCAGGTGCACCTGGCGAATTGAGCAGGCCTCTGTTGTTCTTCGTCCATGGCGGGTGGTGGTGGAGCGGAGACCGAACCTGGCATCATGCTTGCTTCTTTGAGTATTTTCTGAATCGATGCTTGCCTCTCAATGCAGAAAAAGGAAAGCAGTTCAGTGCCAGATGGCCAGATGCAACCTGCCTAGGCTAACGTGTTTGCATCGAGGTGGCTTCGTGCTGGTGTCGGTGGGGTACCGTCTTACGCGGGACGGCTACGTTGGGACAGACCTCGTGGAATCTTGTCAGCAGTAGTGCCATGACTTGATACACTTGCATTCAGGATTCACTAGCGGCGTTTTGCCCAGGAAGATGTTGTTGATGGCCTGATGTACGTGATCGAACATGCAGAAGAGCTGGGCGTTGACAAGCGCAGTGCCTTGACAATGGATGCACGTTGTTGGATGTGTCAAGCCACGTTGACAGACGGCATCAAGACCCTGGCCGTCAGGAGTGATTTTGCAGGGCGAATCTGCTGGTGGCCATCTGGCGGTGTTGGCATCCTTGTTGGTACCATCCGGGCTCGTGCCGTGGGCTCAAGGCTCAAGGTGTGGTAAGCACATCAGGGAGACCTGAGAACCCAGAGGCGCGGTGTCGTGGACCTCTGGGGCATCCAGGAGCTTCGCCAAGGTGCCCTAAGCATGTAGGACTCGCGGCTGTTGCTGTGGGGTTTTCTGATGCTTGACATTGCACAGCAAGAACTCGAAGCCGATCCAGGCTACAGCTCTCATGTCCGTGACAACTGGCCCGAAGCATACACCCTCTTCTGCGGGGGCAATCCCGTGGCGAAGCCTGGTCACCTGGCAGAGATCGAAAGCTCAGTTTGTGCCCAGCTTCTCGCGCAAAGACGAAGTTCTGTTCCGTCCGAGTCCGTCTTTTGTATTGGTTTGGCCATGATTCTCACTGCTCAGAGGCTGCTTTCACAACATGTCGACGACAACCCACGTGGCGGAGCAGCTTGGGTCTTGGGCGGCGATCGGGGTGTCTTCGCAACTCAACATCGGTTACGCGAGGTCTCCGCCGATGCTGTTGCTCCATGGAACAGCCGCTGCTGGGACGTGTGTTCCCTTTGGTTTCAGTATGTTTCTGTGGGAGTGTGGCACATTCTGTGCCCGAGTTGAGTTGAGGACACGGTAGTTTCCTTCGACCAGTCTGTGGCTTTGGCGGGGGCACTGCACAACTTCCACGTGCCCAATTTGCTGGTCCTAGCACCTCAGTCCCTGGGCGTCGGTTGGTCTATCCCGCGTGCTCTTTCTGTGCCGTCACACACATGTTGCAAAGTGTCCAACGTCCCGACACTCGAGGCAAGTGCATGGTTGCTGGGGCGTTCCGAGTGGAATTTGCATCCAGTGGCTTTTGTTACTCGGCGATCCTTTCTTGATTGCTGGGATTGGCAGAGTCCGGGGGATGTTGGGTGTACAGGTAGAGTGTAGGTTCCAGTAGCTGTCGCAAACTTCTTCGCTGCAGTTGAGGTTCGTTTCCGAGCGTTTCTTTGCATGGACATTTGCCGGCACCCCTTCGAAAACAGCGAAAGCATATCCGAATTATGATGCTGGAATGCACAATGCTGCGGGCTCTTGGAGGGGGGGGGGCGGGGCGGTTCGAAATCACTAGTTTTTGAGAAGAAGTCTCATGTTGATCAGCGCGTGTGGCTCGCGAGAAATTTCACAAGTCATGATGCAAACCAGCATACGTTGACCTTGACACCTTACAAGTCTGCATCATAGCACTGTGTGCATACGATAGCGTGGCTTCGGTTGTCGGATGCGACTTTGAGCAATTGCATAAGGGCAACAGAAGCAACAGCTGTTGTGTTCGGCCATGCAGCGGAGTGACGATGACCACAAGGTTGCTGTTGGTGCAAGCTTACAACCTGGCACATTGTGCCCCTTGTGCAGGAAGTGCCACCGTTCTGGCTGTTGACAAAGCCTCCTCCGCCGTCAGAAGACGAGAAGCTTCAGGCCAGTTGCAGATGTGACAGGGAGGAATGTGGGATTTGTATTCCAAAGGCTTCAGCCGCGCCCAGTGCAGCTCAGCTTTACCAGCAGAGGCTTCGGATGCTGACGTTGGTGGCTGGCATGTGCTTTGCTATACATTTGGTTCAGCCGGCAGGGAACTTGGGAAAGTCGATGCTTTCGTGGAGACGGATACCTGCATCCTGCCGCTGGCTCCGAAGGTGCTTTTGTTGATTGAGACTGTGCCTTCAGTTCAGTTCTGGATTTCAGTACCCTGGAAGGCCCAGCTCGGCTCTGCCATTCATGATCGCCACCGCGTGCTGCAGGTGCCTCTACTCATGGCATCGCTGCGAGCGACAAGCTTGCGAGTCTGTTTCATTCTCTGACGTTCATCGTTCAGGTGAGCCTGGGCAGAGAGCATCTTGGCACAGATGTGTGTCTGTGCCGTGTCACAACTCGCACAGCTCCGACATGAGATTCCATATCATGACGGTCAACCGTGGGGGAAGAGGCATGTTTTGATTCAACATCGCGAGCATCGAGTTAGCATCGGTTGAACGATTTCGTGTGTTCCGATTAAAACGTTGGCTATCTATCCTACATACACACCAAGCCTTGATGCTCTGCAGCCCTGGAAAATCCACTAGCTGAGGCACGGCATTCTACTGTCTGATGCGGGGATCGCCTTCACCTGGGGTGACAATCGCTTTGGCCAGCTTGGCCGAGAGCCGGTGATCAAGGAGGAGAACGGCAGGCTTGGCAAAGACAAGAGTCAGACTGCAGCAAGGACAAGACATGTACTTACCAGGACACTTGTAAATGACGAAGTCAGCACGAACGGCGGATACAAACATATGTACATACACCGATACATACATGAAGTTAATGTGTGCACGATTTATCAATATGTATAGACAGAAAGGCTTGTGCACCTGTGCATTTAACGGGGGTTATAAAGGTCCGAAGCTTGTACGTAAGTTCTGGTTCGTTAGGAAACAAGCAGTCGTCTCCGAGAAGTTCGTGCTTGCGCTTTTGTGCAGGCCGTTTCCCGTGAAGGGCTTGGTCGGCTATGAAGTCACTCAGGCGTTTGGCGCTTTTTCCGATTCTAAAGGTCCTCTGTCGCCTGGCGGTCTGCAGCCTTTACTTGCAAGCTCTTCTCTGTCAGGTGTCTGCAGGAATGCACCACTGCTTAGCACTGGTGGCACCCGGCTTGGCCGGGTGCTGAGAGTCAAGTTGAGGAAGTCTGCCTGGTGATGCATGGTGGTAGCTGAGGTCTGGTCTTGGGGGCGCAATAAATCTGGACAGTTGGGTGTTGGTGACTACAGGCAGGAGTTTCAGAGTCCTTTTTGTGATTCGAAAGAGAAGTCGGACAGGGACCGGATTAACCCGGTGAAGGTCTGCAGCGGCCTCGGGGACGCGGGGCTCCTAATGGGATTCTCTAAAAATCTCGTCCGAGGCCATCCGCCCGTCACCGACAACCCGGACGAGTTGGGATTCCAGCGACTTGCTTGCAAATGCAAATTCCAGCCTTTTCGCCTTCGCTCCCTTCCGCTGCCCCTTGGCGTTTGCAGCCCTTAGGCTGGGTGCGAACAAAGACGGCCAGATCATTTCAGAGCCTTGGCGAAATGCGGTCCTAGCTCACGTCCAGTGCAGCTTTTGTGCTAGTAGCATAGAGTGGTTTGTTTTGTTGGTCCCATGGTGGATATCCGCGTGCGTCTGCAAAGGTCTCGGCCGGATGCCTCAGTTGTCCTGCAATGCAGTCGCGAGTTCGCTGGTGTTACTGTTGGCCGAAAACACTTCAAGCTTCAGAGTTCCGAAGCGAACTGTGTGTCGAAGCCTTCATGTGGAACGTTTCGCGTTGCAGTATCAGGCCGGCACAGACAGCTCTGTGGCTGCCGCCCTGAACTCCAACATATGGCAGTGTCGCAGTGGAATTATTGATGAATATTTGTTGTACGGGGCGGTTATTCAGAGCGTCCACATGGCACCACTCTCGCTCTAAACCGTGTGCCCAGGTGGGGGCAGATATCTGATGGCTTTCAGGCGCGAAAGCTTGAATGTGTGACTCCCTGCAGCTGATTGTTGCGGGCCAGGGCATACAATCACAACGTCAGTCTTGTATCTGTTACTGAAAAGTCCGAGCACCTTCTGCTTTCGATATCTTGCGACGCAACTAGATGGCACAAGGGTTCTTTTCCCATCTCTTGCCCATCAGGACCAAGTTGTCACCAGCGACAAGTCCAAGAAGAGCAGCATTGCTGTTGTCAAGAACAGGCAAGGATCAAAATAATGCAATTCGAGCTTTTTTAGAGTTCTAAGTTGCAGCGTGTCATGGTTTTCGTTCTTCTCCAGGCCCTTCCGGGTCTTTCAGAAAGACGAGTTCCGCTCGCAGATGCGAGCAGGCCAGGATGTCGCTGGTAGCTGACCGCACCGGCATGGGAAAACTGCAGTCCCCGAAGGACGAGTCTCCATTTCCTCGACCGGGTGTAAGGTCCTGCATCAGGCCGCGGAATCGTTACAATTTGGTTTGCCTCACTGGATTTTTCTGTGCAGGACACCTACACCGACAAGGTTCGAGTTGAGACGTTGGTCCAAGGGCTGAAGTCTATGCAGGAGAGCATCAACAAGGCGAGGCAGCTTCCTGTATGCCGAGGCAAGCCAAGAGATCCTGCATCATGTGACCTGTGTCGCAGGAGCGGCTGGACATTGCTGCTCTCGATGCTCAGCAAGTCAAGCAGAAGGCTGCTTGGAAGACAAGCGCTGGAGGCCGACTTTGCCGCAACCCATGCTGACCAGGACGGAGAGGCGCAAGCTGGTGGTGCGACAGAGAACGAGCTCGACACGCTGCAGGCAGTGCAGCCTGGCACATGGTTCTCACCTGCCTTCTCAAGTGTTGCTCCGTCAACCTATGGCTGCGAGAGGACACCATCGGCGAGCTCGAGCACGACATCATGGTGCACGAGCGGGAGCGCTTTATACTCTCATCACCTCATTCACGCAGTCGTGTTCTGATCACAAACCACTTACGTTGTCGTGTGAGGACATCGATGCACTGACCAAGAGCCTCGAGAGTTGTGATCTTCGTCAGGCTTGGGCTGGGGACTGGCTTGCAACTCTGTACGGAAAGCTCGGAAGTGATTTCGCGCAGACCCACAACCGGAAGCAGCTCCAGCAACTGCAGCAGCTGCTTGGATCATCATTGCTTCGCCAGATCACCGGACGGAGTTTTTGAAAGTCCCCAGCCCAGGCAGGGCACTTCCTTGCACGACCGGCAGGACCAGGTAGGCTCCAAGTCAAGTCCCCCAGGCTCGACCTTAGCTCCTCGCTGCGGCACAGGTCTCCCTTCAGATCTCCATGGCTCCGAAAGCTGGCGCCGAGAGGAGGTGCCCAGGGGAGCGAGGTAAGAAGGGCTCGAAAGGGAGAGTGCTACAAGCTGGCAATATCCCATGAAATGACTTCAACCCCGACCCAAGAGCGAAGAGCGGGCGATCTTTGGAACCCAGATGACTCCCGCGCAACAGGTTAACGGGTAAGACTTCGGTGCAGCATGCCGCCACCCCACAGCTCTGCCAGGAAGCTGGAGGAGCAGCTGGCCGAGGTCCCACTTCTGTCGGGTAGAGTTAATGTAGGAACCTGATTAAGCAACCCTGGGCCTATAACCCCCAAAATAGTAGGATTCATATAAGGAACAAATAAAGGCCCAAGGTTCTTAATCAGGTTCCTACATTAGTAATTTCTTAAGTGCTCGTTGTTATAATCATTGTACAAGATACGCAGAAACCCTATTCTACTTAACAGCCCCCCCCATATTACTGCCAGACCACACCCGCCGGTGCCATGCCGCGCCATGCCATGTCTTCTTTGCACATGCTCTAGAAGCGCCGTGGACCACTGGCAGGTAGAGGAGTTCGTGCAGGCGAACAAGAACACACGTGCCCAGGCAGCACCTATGTAAGTCTCGGGAAGCATTCCAGGCGATAATTCGCCGGAGTTTGATGGTTTGCCACTCCTGAGGCATGACGCTTCTGGACCAGAGAGCAGAGACCGACAAGGACGGCAAGTTTTTGCAAGGTTTGAATTCACAACCCTTGCGTGAAAATAAAGACTTCAGGAACATCAGCAGCATTGATGTTGTCTCAAACAGTAGTTGACAGAAGTGGCCGCGCTTCGCTTGGCAAATTAAGCTTTGAATGCTTTGCCCCAGAGATGCCGACAGTGGCAGGAGAAGCAAAGCATTGCTGCCCAGCTGGCCGACTTGCGCAGGCGCAAGCCGCCCTGGGTGTAGACTCGGCTCGGGAACAATGCCGAGCCCCGAGGCAGAAAGATCGATCTGAGCGCCGTCTGGGAATAGCCAAGGGCCGAGTCGGCGAAAGAGAGTTCTACGAACGTGCCGCTTGTGAGCTTGTGAGTCTTAAGCGGTGTTGTTGAGAGCTGAGCACTAGCCTTACTAGCCCACCAGGTCCGAGACCTGAGCAAATCGACGCAGGCGGAAGCCATGGTCATGGCGTAAAGCTAAGTCGGCTTTTAGGACTTGACCCTCTGCAAGCGAGGCAACCAGCTCCGGCGCGTCGGACCTCCTGATCAAGGCGGTTCTGTCTTGGTGCACAAAATTCGTTAGCTTCAAGGTTAAATGGGTGTTTCTCACCACTCCCACTCCGTGCTGCGTAATTTGCTGGCTTGGAAGCAGGGCTTTTGCAACATGATACACCCATGCAGATGGGTTTGCTTCGAATCTTGACGCTTGCATGTCTGGTGATATGCTGCCACGTTCTTGTGTGGGCGGTATTTCCAGAGTCGGAACAACTATGGGAGGTCCTGCACCAGCAATGCACAGAGGTGGAAGAGTGCTCCTGCCCCCATGTCAAGCGTGCGGCCGCAGCCCTCGAAGAAAGCTGATTTGCAGGTATTTTGAAAATCGCAAGGACACCTCCAAGGAGGACAACGACTTCCTGGCGGCCATGAAGATCCTGGAGATGGCGCGGTGCCTTTTTGTGCCCGTGCCCGGTGAATTCTGTTGCCTGTTGCCAGAGGACAAAGCTTTCCTGGACAGGGTGGAAAATAAGATGAAAGAGAAAATGAAGGCCGGATGATATTCGGTACGCTTCGCGAGTGGGCACCGCGTTTGCGTGTCCGTTCAGGAAATGATCGATGGGAATATGCGCAATGGTGACAGATTGCGCAGCGACCGTGCGCAGATGGTACGGAACCCGTCGTTCACGACCGCTTGGAAAATCGCATGTTTAGTTCGAGGCTGTTGTGCAGCTCTTGTCGCTCAGGTCTTCTTGATGCTGTCTGACCTAATACACCTCCGAAAGTCCTGGTGTGAAATCTTGCAGGTGCGGGCATGTGCAGGGGGGTTGTGGTGGCGCCGCAAGTCAGTTATTGCCGATACAACAGCATTTGGCTGAAAAACTGGACTGGAAGCTTGTGAGTCGTCATTGCAGGACCACTGGGCTAAAGATGGTGTGCAACTGAGCGAGCGTCCGACGCAGAAGCACAGCCAGCAGCAAGCGTGAACGCCATGTGCTGAGGCCTGGATCTCTCCTGCTTCTTCCAAGGCTCGAAGAAGCCGTCGTCGGAAATGCCCGTCTCGATCTCAGCCCTGTTATGTCATAACCAGTAACTGGTGTTTGTCCTGCTTGCTCTTCGTTGCTTTCCAGGTATTGGCCGAGGATGACCAGGATTGGACCTTTCAGAGAGCGCATCTTCCAGTTCGAGATCCATTTGCAATGCATGTGTCAGCAGAGCAAGCGACAAACTGGACGCGCACGTCTGTGTCTCCAGACTGTAGCATGTCTGTTGCTGCAGTTCTTCTCAGTTCCTCAGCCTGATCTCCCATCTGCCTGCGGGTCCGGCACCCCCAGCCCAAACCATCCGAAAGCTTTCCAGGAAGGGTCGGCATCTATGCTTGCAACGCCGGGGCCTCGAGGTCCTTGCGGCCTTACCCCACCGCGGTAGCTCTGGGAACCCACGTTTCTTTTGGCACAGTGCAGACCAGGGACCCCCTCACGGTTAGAACGCACAGCCGAAACCCAACTGCAACAGCGTCGACCGGTGTGGCACTGATCAGGCGGCGCACAGCCTCATGCATGTGGAACTGGTCATACATAGCTTCAGAAACTTGCGATTGCATGGGTTCCACATTGCATTGCTCGTGCAGTCTCAGGGATGTGTGGCATCATTGTCGTCGATGTGATAGGGATTTCTGGAAACTTCAACTTGCTGACACTATGGGATGTGCTGTATGGATGGGCCCGTCAGCGTAGCTTGCATGAAAGCGGTGCCACAGTGCCGAAGTCTCGACAGGTCTTAATTAGTGCCATTCCAACAAAATTAAAACAACGGAGGGAACGCATGGCAGAGGCCTATGATGCCGAGCCTCCTGCCATTCGGCGCATCTCCAGATGTCCCTGCCCCGGGGAACCTTCAGACAGCTAAGCACAGGGCCTCACTTCGGCTTCGGCCAGAGGCACTTTTTAAACGGTATTTTTGTTGTGTTTGACAGGATGCCATGGTCGACCGGCGGTAGCAAAGACGCCTTCCGCCAAGTGACACACGAGCGCTGACCTCGGCTTCGGCCGTCTCTCGAGGCAGCCCTCTCCGGTGCTCGCTTGCTCAAGCAATCCACTGTTCACTGAGGTTCTGCCAAAGATGCTCTGGAACTCTGACTCGAGAAAGAAACTTTGAAGGTACCCTCATGTCCTGGGTCTGGCAAGGAAAGGTCTGCTCACAAGAAGCAGGAGCCTCGAAGGTGAAAGCCGAGCGACAAACTCGGCAGATCACCATCGCTTTCAGAGATTCTGCTGAAGAATGCCCGCCTAAGCATCGGTAAGAAATTGAAAAAAAAGTTTGCTGGTTCAGCTGCTCCGTGACCCATAGCTTAACGGGCAGTGATGCCTGACAAGACGTTAGGCATCTTGCCTGGGCCTAGTGCCTGTCAACGTGTCCGAGCTGCAGGACCTTGTGGCAGCCAAAGAGTGCGAGACCAACGCATTGGAGACATTGCAGCCGTGTCATCTAACAGCCAGCAAACTTGCTTGCACATTTACATTGCGCATGTGCACCTGAAGCCTCTGGGTGACACAGGCTTTTCTTCCCGGGATTTCTGCTCACAGTCAGCAATTACAGTGTACCATGCATGCGTTGGCCCAGAAAAGGCAAGACTTGGTGTAATTTGCGAAACTTGCGGAGCTGATCCCAAGCATAACGGAGGACGGAGAGCTCTGAAGGGATGAGGCTTGCATGGCTCATCCAGAATGCAATTGGCGGCCTTCGCCCAATACAAGGTGGGGTGGTGAGAAGTCGGCAGAATCAGAAGCAAATTTTTCGTCGGCGTGTGGTACAGTACAGCCACGGGTTGCGGGCAGTAGGGGCCCAGTAGAGACACCATCGCCCGATTCAGCAATTCAGGCGCCGGGGCACGCGTGGTGCGGCGGAAAGGTGGCGCAGTGGGGCTCGGCCTCCAGCGCCGGGACCTTCTGGCGCTGCTGGAAGGCAAGGCTCCAGCAGCTTGGCCCTGCTACCCTGCCCGGCCCTGCCCGGCCCTGCCCATGATGGAGCTTCGATGTGTCTGCATCGTCATGACAGTCGAATGAATGACTGCTCAACATGGAATGCAGATGTCAGGTACGAATCACTTGTTTCTCTTTGCAGGGTTGTGTTTGGATTAAGGCAAATGTTGCTGATCATCATTAGGCTGACGATGCAATAATCTGCGAGCAATGTTCTTTCGTCGTTTTAAGGTGAAAGTGGGGATCGTTGTGATGATCACTGTCGTTGTTGCGATCAGTGTCAGGAGTCATCACTGTTTGCAGCAAATAAATGTCAGAAGAGGTAGTACTGTAGTTGTTCTAGTCGAAGAGTCATGGTAGTTTTCATGGTTAACAATGTTTCGGAATGTCAGGACAGGAGTTTCAGTAGCGTTATGTAGTCTTTTCCGTTAGCCGTTCCTGCTGCTGCTACTACTACTACTACTACTGCTGCGGCTGCTGCTGCTGCTGCTACAGTACTGCTACTGACTCCAATATAGTCGTAGCACGACTTCAACTCGTCATGAGTCAGTATCTGCATCTCGCTAAGAGAAGTTGTCGATAAATTCATCAAGTACTCTTTGTATACCTCTTCGTGCCATTATAGCTATTGGGTGGCAAGGTGCTGGTGCTTCCTGGTGCCATCTCAGATGAAGTCTGTCGAGAAGCCAGTGACTGGCTCCTCCAGCAGTCTGCAGCAGCGGAGCGCTCAGGCCAAAACCGGCGTGGAGCCTTAAGACCAAGAGCTCGTGCTTTGGGCCGCCTGTGCATAAGCCCGAGATCGAATGATCTCAACGGAATCGGACACTTCTCTGTGACCAGACTCGCTGGAAGAGGCGGCTCCTCGGCCCGGCGCTTCGCCGAGTGGCGCTTGGGCCGTGATCCGGCCGCATGGCTGCAGGGAGGAGCCTTCATAAGCTCAAAGCGAGGATCTTGTCTCCGCGCACGATCGCTTGTCGTGGATGCTGGAGCTTTGGTCGGGCACGGATGCTCAGCCTTGTCTGAGGATGCACCGGCTTCCGACTACAGCAAGCTCGGCTACACGAAAACTGATGTGCTCATACAAGAGGGTTCCGGCCTCAGCCCCTTGCAGGCTCCGTGTGCGAATTTCCGCGGACCAGGCTTCCGCATGAAAGCGTCGACAGCTGCCCCCGACTCCTACCTTCAGCGCGCCGAAGAGACGACAAAGAGCTTGCTCTCCGCTTTCCCACCAGGCTCGGCTATGCTCGGATCTATGCCCGGTTTGGGTTTGATACCCTTTTATGTTGCCTTCAGAGGCCAGTTCCCCTTGGACGTGATCCGGGAAGAACTTAATTCGCTGCCTGCGGTCAGCTGCCGGCTGGAGCGCTGCCCGCGCACAGCACGCGAATTTCTGCCCTGCGTGGTGCGGCGAATGGTGCCGGGCACGGGGCTTACCAGCTCGCATGCCCTCATCGGCGAGGCAGGGAGAAACAGGCATTGCAGATTTTTCCAAGGCCGACGCCGAGAAGGCAATGTGCACATGGACAGTGTCACACCTGGAAGTACGCTTTCGGTCAACGTGTGCCATGCAGCATGGTCATTGAGAAGGGAGCCTTGAGTAATTGAGTTTGCGGTCTGTGTGTTGCATCGGGCGCTCATCACTGCGCAACGTCGCTCGAGCTTAGGTATCTGCGAGTTCCTGAGGAGTCTTCTGGTGGAGAGTTGCTTCTGCATGCTGTCCAAAAAAATGCATTCCAAAGATTCTTGAGCCTCGGATTTCAGACCATTTGTATGGTTGCAAGCTGGTTGTGCACCCTCCGCCTTCACCCCCATTGGCCCATGCAGTCCCGGGCCATCTTGGTAACTGTCACCGAGTTTGGCACCTTACAGTTCTCGTCTTCTCAAGTCACGTCGTTTCTGGCACCTCAAACTTGCAATCCTCGTGATTGTTGTCGTTTCATTGGCCAGAGCGGGATCAATGTGTCATATGCTTTGATTAAGTCGCTTCAGGGAAGTCAGCTGACCTGAGGAATGCCCACTTCTTCGAGACAATTGACATGCAGAACTTCTATCCAGACCACAAGTTTTACACGCAGGAGCTGCAACATTCTTCTCGCAAGAACTGTCACTTCTGCTCCGTGACGAAGCCGTAAGCCTGAGAATGAGCTGCCGGGAGACATCGTTTCAAGAGCGAAGAGGTCTGTCCGGAATTCTCGCCGTACTGCCGGGCAAAAACCTGCAGGAGATGCTCGAGCGTATTGAGCCCATCGTTCCGGCCTCGGGCGGAAGCAGGACTCCAGCTCAAGGCTCTCAAGCAGCTTAGGTTTATCGTCCTCGTGTCGGCGACGTTGTCTTCATTGATTCTTGGTTGTATTTTTGTTATTGGTGAAGTCTGCTCGACTCTACTGCTTAGACTAGCCAAAGGAATGAATATCGGTCTCGGTTAGAACACATTTGATTGCACTGGCCGTGTGATGCTTTCGGATCAAGCGTGGATGTGTATTGACCACCTATGTCCACCTGAACTCTAGACTAGCCTTGAGCATGGCGATGGAGGCCGGGTGAGTGAATAGCATCCTAGCATCCCAGCACTAGCCTGCGAACCCCACTGACAGAGCAGATTGAGTCTCTTCAGAAGCGTCAGACGGCTGCTTGGGACATGCCGTGGTGCAGAGAGCTTCTTGCAGCTGGCTCAAGCAAGACTGTACGCCTTCTGCCCCTGGCTGCTCCTTGTTGCCAGGTTCTTGGACTGCAAGGGTTACTTTACAGTCGCCACAGGCAGACCAGTTTGCTGAAACGTCGAAGGGTGTGTTCTCAGACACCACCGACTTCACGGAATGGCAGCAACTCCTGAGCCTCTGGTGCCGCGCTCTTAGATGCTTCTCGCTAATTTTCCTGAACCCCGCCTGGACTAGCTGAGGACACGAAATCCGAAGCACTTGACGACATCCTGCAGCACTGGAAGTCTCGATAAGGCCAGTGCGCAGAGAGAGAGAGAGAGAGAGACACAGAGGCAGAGCTGCAGGGCGGTTCAAGAACAAGAAGAAACATATTCAATGTTGTGCAGGACATGGGCTGAATTCTGATGTCATGTTATATGTAGTCTAATGTCTGAGTAGTGTTTACATTGAGCTTATTCCACGACTAGAAAGGAATGCTCCTGACAATGATTGCTTTAACCTTGACAAGTCTTGCACATGGAAAGTTCTCCTTGTCGTGGTTAGAAATCGTGCGTCCTTATCGCGGTAACGGCTTGCCCTCGAAACGTGTTAGTGTTAGTCTTAGTGTTAGTGTTGTTGTTGCTGCTGTCGCTGTTGCTGTTGCTGTTAAAACTTACACTACCATTTTGTCATCGCGGCTTTTACGATTGCATTCAGGGTCATTGCAAGAGTGTTTACTATTCCACGTAGAATGGTAGCAGATGGTCGCAGTAATTGTGCCGATGCAGCAATACAACACCACCGCACAGAGTCGCACCAGAATTGTGACAGAATTCGGTGATCCCAAACCCTAAACCGTGGATCTGTTCATCGGTTCGCCTGCAGTTCTCCAAGCGTTCGGCCTCATCGCCGGCAAGCTCCATGGCCGGGAGCTTCAAGAGCCGCTCGGCGGCACTAACACATGGGTGGTTGTCAATATCAGGGTCCCTTTTTGGGTCCTTAGTATAATACGGCACCTGATATTTATGCAATTGGGAGTTTCGGAAAATTGGGGACCCTAAGATCCTTATATATCCTTATTATGAGGGGTGCCCCTAAAGAAGCACTCGCTCCCACCCTTCCGCCAATTCGGGGGAAGCCCACATTTTTGGGAAAACTTCGAGGTGGCTTCGGGGGATCGCGTCCCAGCTCGCCCACCTCTTTCCTGTCCGAATCTGGTGGCTTCCATCGTCGCCCTGCTACTGTTTCAGGACACGGTCTAGGTTTGACGGTTTTGGGCTAGGGTTTAGGGTGACTTGCCAATGAGTGCAGGGTGAAAGTTCTGTGGAGATCGGTTCCTTGTGCCGCAAAAGCAGCACTAGTGTTCTGACAGCCTTTCGCCGTACGCAGGAGAGAATACCAAAGGCTCGTACTCACTGATGTGCTGGCGGGACACCACGGACGACATCAGGAGCCAGGGGAAATGCGGCAAAGATGAGAGTTGCCTGTCATGGTTCTCAGCTCCTGCCTTTTGAGGATTTATCCTCACCGTGGGCTGAAAGGCAGCTTCGCCCCTCCTTCCTTTCAGCGTGCGATTATGATGCCAGAGCTTCGGAAGTCCGGACTCATGTACAGCAGCTAGGGCAGAAGTTATTTGCCTGCCATGGTCGGCTGGACCACATGCATGTTTCAGAAACATCGCAGAGCACCAGGTTGGCAATCGACAGACGCTCTTGTCGTCTTTCCGGTGTTCTGAGTGTCCAGGGCGTGGACCAGCCAGGGACCATTTTTCCGATGTTGCGGGCATCTTCCAAGCCGCCAGGGTGGTTTTATGCCCCTGGGGGAAGTCCAGAAGACCTCATTGAAAGGTGGCCTTCTGGCGTCAACCCCGGTGTCAGGTGGCTGTGTTGACTGCTTGTGATTGTGGGTGCTCCGGCTGCCAGCAGTCCCAAATTGAAGAGTCTCGCCGCAGCCTTGCATACAGTCATCGCACCCACTGTCACTCGCAGGGACCACCAGGCCTTCGACTCCTTAAATGTAGCCGGCTGTGTGAGCTTTGGTTGGGCAATTGTGACTCCCTGAGGTCCCTGCAAGATACTGCAACTTATCAACAGAGCCTCAGGCATCACGCGGCTGAACGTTGTACAAGACGATACACGGGCTCCGACACCTTGCCGCGTGCCGCAGAGCTCTCGTCGCTGCCTCTGTGACTTTGAGCCTTGTTGGGGGCTCCATAGTGCGGAATACAAGTAGTAGATATGGCAGGCATGGCAGCGTCACCGTTGTGGTGGTGGTGGTGGTGGTCTTGGTCATCGTGGTGGTTGTGGTCGTCGTGGCAGAGGTAGTACTGGCAATTGTGGTGGTGGTACGAGAAGTAGCAAGCACCATCAGACGTAGTAGTGCTAGCGGTATTAAGATGAGTACCCGACGGGTAGATCAAGTGAAACTCGAAGTATGTTCGAGGTGCTTCTTGGGTGTTGAGGCTCCTGCTAGTCTGGCATTGTTGAGCTGCAGGTTTGAGACCTAGTCACAGAAGCAGCTTCCCAGCCAAGTCGCCTTGAGACCATGAGGTGTGAAGTGCGCGAAGTAGGAATGTCGTCTGGTGTCTGAGTGGAGTTTTTGTCTTCGCCTAATGTTCTCATTTCCGAGTTGCGAAACGTACGCACTTGTGAGTGCGTGATGCCTGAAGCTGTTCACGACCTGAATACTTCTTTAGACTTCAAGTTTTGCGTACCATTCGCTTTACGAACTTTGTCATTCCGATGTGCGACATTCAACTTTTTGTCGTCTCTTTCTGTGAGACTGCTTTCTTGTACTCCTGGTGCTTGAGTCAGTAGCGCCGTGTGTGTGTGTGTCTCTCTCTCTCTCTGTGTCTGTGTGTGTGTGCGCGTGTTTTTCTGCATGACCCTCACGAGCAGAAACCTTTGCGAATTGCGCAAGTGCTGCTGCAGGTTTCGGGGTTCCTCGGAACGAAATGTACATCTAGCTGGTACGGTACGGGTCGCAGGGCGGCTGGCTGGCCATAGCTCCCGAAGGGAGCGGCGCATTATTTGGAAACTGAGACGACATCTGACTGTCCAACTCAAGTCTGACGCGCTCGACCACGAACTTGCAAGCCGGGTCCTCTTCTCCTTGGCATGTAGCTATGTCTTATGGTTAGCCCATGGTGCTTCGTCGCCAGTTCTCGGAGATTCGCGACAGGTTGGTTGCTCCTCTTCCAACGTATTCGTGATGAGAATCGGATGATTGATATTTGTGGTTGTCCCAATCCCTGCTTCCTCCGTGAACTTGTGGCGGCATGCGGCGGGTATCGTCGGCACCTTGTCAGCGATCAGCTCGGAGAAAAGAGGATGCGAAGTCTGATCGTGAAACCGAGACGTCTTTGATGACCTGACTGCCTGACTGCCAAACATCTTGCACAGGCGGGTGCAGCTCGTGCAGGAGACGCAGGTTGCCGGATGACGGATGCTTGTCGTCTTGAGGGATCCGTGGCCGTGGCGCCTGGGTCCTCGACGGTATGCAGTGGTGCCTTGTAAAGCGGGAGTGTTGTAGTGCTCATTGCAGATCACACTAGGACTAGGAGCACACCCATCGTGTCTGAAAGAACTTGAGACGATGGACGCCTCGGCACCCAGGAGCCAAACGATCGGTTCCCCTTGTTGCCACTCTGATGTTACCCGCCGATTCCTTGGTGTTGGCAACGTCGGCTGACAGTTTTCTGTTTCCAAGTCACCGTAGTGAGAGTCGTCTACACTCGGCGCTCTGAATTTGCTCTTTTTAGGACTTCATCGGTGCTTGAGCTGGCGATGCAAAAGGGTGCTGTGAATACTCTGATCACATTTCATGTTGTAAAGTGTACGAGTCCGGGAGCATGAAGAAATGGCGCTCGGTATTCAAGGATCCAGCTTATCCACATGCAGTTCGAGACTTCGCCCGCTGGCAGCATCGGGGTCGCTGGAATCGTGTTCCCACACACTTTGGAAGAAAGTGAAACGACTCTCCAGCCACAGGCAGGACTAAGACTTTGCAGTGCTTGTCCAGCGGGCTCCATGTGTGGCCTTTGTTCTATGGCCGTTGCAACGTTTGCAAGCAGCGGCTCCGAAGCACACCATCAGATGCCTTTGCTCTCAAAGAGCCTCCGGATAGATTCCTGCTAGATGGTGCGAACATGACTGCCTGCGATTTGTCATTTTCAGGTTAGTTGTCTTTTGTGCACATGCGAAGATTGATCAAGGTCGCTCCACCGGGATTCTGCCGGCTGTCGCTCCAAACTTTCATTCAGGCCCAGCCGCTGCAAGAGTGGTATGGTGGATGTAATCCTCATGCGCTGATGGCAGGTCTCAGGCGACGCATCAGCAGAAGGCCAATTCGCTGATCACTCTTTCGCTGTCATTTGCTCACTCACGCAGCCTGACACTCGCACCTTTGCAGGCAGTCTCCACCTTGAGTATGCCGTTTGACTTTGTCAGTTCGAGGAGCAGTGAAGAAAAGATGTGCAGTTGCTGTGCCCCGGCCGTGTGCCGTGTGCGTAAGCCTGGAAGTCAGTCGACCCGTTGAAGATGTAGAACTGAACCTCACCTGCGAGATTACCGTCGGAGTGTCGGTTCACTGGAACGACAGAGGGCAACGCAGGATCCAGAAGATCTCGCCAGCTTAGGTGGTTTTCTGAAGTAGAGTCCGCGGATTGAATCCCGAAATGTTGAAGACTCGTCGACTGCGGTGGTCTGGAGGGGGCTCTTTTCTGTTGACTCGCCTCTGCCAGTTACGAACCTACGCACATCCAGGGCAATTTGGCTCCCGGGCATCCATATATGTCCGTACACTTGACCAGCATGCTGTGCAGCGAGCGCTTCAATCACGTCCCTAGAGCTGCTGTTGCAGACGGAACCTTGCGATGCCGGACCAGCCCCGGCTTGGCATGAGCTCATCGCAGACGCTTGTTGGCGTCAGCCGAGCCGCGTCCCGGGCCGCCCGTCACAGCCGTAGCAATAGTACGCCTTCCGGGAGGACGTTTACGTTGTGGTCACGCCTCGTCAATCAAACCGGGCTCGGGCTTGCTGTGCATCTGTCGTGCCAGGATGATGAAGTCGAAGTCCGTGGATGGAAGGGCTGGGCGATGGGCCGAACTCTTGCGTGAGGCAGCCGTCGCAGTCGCTTCGTGCACCTTGGAGAGCTGTCTGCTGCTGGACGCACCTTGACGGAAGACCCATTCGCCGCTGGCGGTAGTGACACCCTCGCCGAACTCCGCGACCCGCAGCGGCGACCACAGGAGCCTCACGCATCCTCGTCGCACCTCCCCCAGCAGGCTTTCCTCGACAGTTTAAGGAGCGCTCGTCGAGGCTCTGCGGCCGGCCAGTCTTGTGCTACCAACGAGCTCTGCGTCCTGCTTGACGAGGGAAAGGATGCCCGCTTGCTGCATGGCACCGCTCCCCGGCCAGCCAATGCAGAAGTGCCTCTTTCCGTGCGTGACGGCATGTGACGGCGGCTCGTCGCGCTATGCAAGCCAAACCGCCGGTCCGTGCTGTCGGGGATGTGCCGCGGCGTCTCGTCGGCCGCGTGCTCGTCGCGCCCCAATTTCAAAGGGCATGCATGCCCCATCAGTACTGCCTGAGCACGCGCGCCGGCACGCAGGGCCGTCAGCACGCACCCTCGGAGGCACGCCCCCCGTGCCACCGCCCTTCCCGTCGACGCTGTTGGGGCCTCTGACCGCGTCTCGCGGGGATCCATGCTAGGTGCACGGCTTTCCCAATTTGAGCTGCAGCCTCTGCTGCCGTACGCGCGGCAGTTCTATGCCGCACCCAGCATTTACACTTCCATGATGGCCGATGATGGCCGCACGCACGATGTTCGTCAAGCCGAGGGCGGCGAGCAAGGCGACCCGCTGATGCTCGCATTCTATGCCTTGGCACAGCACGCTGCGCTCGCTGATCTTCAGAGCCAGCTCCTCGACGGCGAGGCTATCTTCGAGTTCCTTGACGATCCTTGACGACGTCGACATCGTCACGGCTCCCGAGCTCGTCCGCACGCTTGACGACGCCTCGCAGCTGCCCTGTGGCTCCGCGCGCCGTCTCCATAAGGGCAATACGACATCGAGTCCTTTGTTGTTCAATGCTCCAACGCTGCGCCCAAGCACAAACACATCATCCAACACCCTGGCAACAGACGCATTTTCAGAGTCTACTTGATCTTCGCAAGAGATGCGATGACAAACGTGAACGATGCAGACTTTCAAAGTTGATTTGCTCTGGTTTACGTCGGGAACTGCGCCGCAAACGAAATGCTCGGCGCCGAGATCGCCCGCGATGTGCCTGTCTCGGATGAGCTGGGCATTGAGGTCGTCGCTAACGGCCTTCCTTTGTGGCGCGCGCCCCAGACGCCACCATCGGGTGCTCGCTCACTTTTCGCGGCGAACCCCCACCCGCGCGCAGACGTCCAGCCCGGTACCGCCGTGTCAGCCGCAGCCCAGCGCAAGCGGCATCAAACGTAGGCAAGAGCTCGAGCGTGCACGGCGTTGCCGGCTCGTTGTTGTCGGCCTTGAGGTCGGCGGCAGGTTTGGTGCCGAACTCGTGTAACCCCTGCACATTCTCGCGCGACACCGGGCTGCCGCTGTCCGTGCAGTTGAGGTCCTCCGTTTCGAGCGAGTGCTAGGAAATTCGTGCGATTCAATGAGAAAGACTGGTTGTGGTGTGCTGATGCCATTGATATATGTGTCTGGTGTGCAGTATTTCCTTGAGTTTGGATATGTTGTGATGCCACTTGTGCCTCCAGATGGTGCTTGCGAAATCGAGCGTCTGCAAGGGGAATGGCTGGCGTCTAGTTGGGGATTCGTGGTCAGTTGACAATTTAGACCAGGGCAATGGCTTCGAATGATGTACCGCACGAGTTTTACTGGATACGAGTCCTGGCTGTTTATGGGGTTTGTATGGCACCACGTGCTGCCCGTGCAGCGTCACCTTGCGGAACGTACTGTCAAGCCATACAATCCACTACTGTGATAACATTTTGGACGCTTGCTTGTGCAGCGTTTCAACTCCTGTGAGAGCATCTTGCATGCTTCTTTGTGCAGCGTGACTTTGCGGAAACGTATATTGTCGCCCGGACGATGCTCAACTACTGGCTCAGGGCACAGTCCGTCGCCGCAGCCGTTGTGATTTCGCAGACAGCATGTACCATGCGGAATGCATTGTCGTGATGTATCCTGATGCTACCGATGTTTGTGTGTCTGTCGCGGGTGCTCCTGACCTGGAGCGTCTACATGGGGAATGGCTGGACGTGTTATATGACTGCTGTGATATAATGTTTGCCGTGCTTGCTTGTGGATTCGAGGGTGTACATTGGGGAACAGTGTGGATGTACCGAGAGTGTCCAAAAGGGGAATGGTTGGTTTGGAGTTTGGACATGCTGTGATGCTTCTAATGTGGGAGCCCGACATGGCGTATGCTGCTCGAAGGAGCCCGTCCTGCCCTGCCAGCGGCCCTTGGTGCCGGGGACTGGCCGCTCGGGCAAAGGACTTGGACACGCGACCTGACCAAAGCCGTGTATTTAACGACTTTGGATTGCTAGCGTTTAGAGGGCGTCCTATGGGGTTTGTCTATATTTGCACTGACCTTTCTGACTTACCGAATGCGT
The DNA here is from genome assembly GCA_003297005.1 of Symbiodinium sp. clade A Y106. Classification (NCBI taxonomy): domain Eukaryota; class Dinophyceae; order Suessiales; family Symbiodiniaceae; genus Symbiodinium; species Symbiodinium sp. clade A. Next base: position 122,961 of record BGNK01000125.1, on the reverse strand, counting down.
GGCATCTGCTTAGAACGGTGTAACCCGAAGACATTGCACCGATTTTCGCGGGCAACAGTAAGGTCTTGGCCGACTCCCAGAGCGACCAGCAGCAGACCGCTAGTACTTGGAACTGCTTTCGCAGTCGTGAACAAAAACAGATTCGTCCGCAGGCTTCTCCTTGTGGGCTGCTCTCACTTGCAACGTTTTGCCAATGGACAGCGTGGACACTTGCCGGTGGTAGACGTACTCAAACGGGATGCGCGGGTGTTTGTTTGAGCTCGGAGCCGAAACAACGCTTTGCGGCCCAGTGGAGTTCAAAGTATGCCAGGAGCCGTACCAGCACCCGACCCACCCTTGATGGCTAAGGCGGAAACGGGAAGGAACAGCTTCAGCACTCTGTCGCCGTAACTTTGAGCAAGTGCACGACTGCCTGGACGCGCGGGTGATGGGGCATGCTGCCGACTGCCGTGCAGCACGCCGTCGGCGGTACGGCCCTGGAAACACCGTGGCTGGTCTCCAACGCCGCCGGGTGCGAACCTGCCTTGGACTCGCTGTGCCAGCTGGCCCGACCCGCCTCATCATGATGGGCAAAACTTGAAGTCGCAAAAAGGTGCGATAAAAAGCGCACGCCGCCTCATGGACGACACCAGCATCACCAGCGAATGCAGGGAATGCCGAAACGCCTTTTGGCGAATCACAACAATCTGGTAACCGGAGACCAGGAACGGCACCGTGCCGAATCAGCACGCAGTACTGCAGACTACAAGTGCCCGTGTTGAGACAGGCAGGAGCACGCAAAGCCTAAGGAGAGCAAACTGCGACCAGTGCATAGATGCTCACTAAACCTATACCCAAAAGGCACTAGTTAACAAACAGGAGCCGAGCCAGCTAGCTTGCCCTCTCTGCAGAGCGGCGTTTAGCGTTGCGGAGCGGTGGCCGTGGGTTGGGGAAGCTCGCATGGCAGCGATATGCAGCAATGCCTCCCCCGCCCAAATGACGAAGTCGGATGAGCAACGTTTTCAGCACCACAGCCCAGTCGCCTACCGGCCTGGCTGCTGGCCGAGTGTTGGCCCCCGCAGTAGCCTGCAGCTCGCACACCGGGACCGTTTCAACTTGTGGACAAACTTTGCCGGCACGAAAAACACAATAGGTCGCGCTCACGGAGCCGAAGCTCGAACCAGATTCCTTACATCTTATAGAACCATGCAGCGAGGAGAACCGTGGCGGTGACACCATACATACATATGTGCGGCGATGAAGCTACCAACCAGTTCAAGCCCCATCAAGATGTGAAGACGTGGCGCCGGTCCTTGCAAAGGCACAACTGCATGAAGCTCATATCCCGCTCAGACTGTGCATATTGTGCCAAACATACGTTCTGAAGATGACAATTCACGACCAACTCGCACCTGCCGCATTGATGACCTTCTGTTATCGTTCAATAATGTTTTTGTGCAAGTGCGGGCGCGGAGATGCAACAGACGCGCATGGAAGACGGTGATCAGCAGCCGAAGGACCCTACTGAGCAGAGATGTTTGTTTTTTTTTTCTTCCGGGTTTCGGATGTCGAAAGCAGAGACCATCGAATTAGCAACCATAGGGATTGTCTGTTCCACGCGCACGGCTGAGTGAGAGCCGGCTTGGACGATGGATTGTCGAGCAGGTAGATGTTGGCTCTTCATCACCTTCGTCTTCCAGGTGCGGTCGATTGGAAAACAGCCCCCCGCCGAGTTGCCGATACGTGCTGGCATGAGCAGTTCTGCGCAGCCAGCAATATCTTTCGCAAGTGTGATGTTGCAATCATTTCAGCGCTTCGAGAGTTGCGGAGGGCTTGAACCCTAGCTGCCCTAGCTGTTGCCATGCGGTGCTTCAAGAATCGTTCCAGCACAGCTCTGGACGCTTTGCTGCATCCTTGACGAGGGGGGATGTGGACACACCACAGGAGTTCACCATCTTGTTCCCGATGTACACAGTCCTTCTCGATGTTGTGCTGCAGATGACCAGTGTCAGGCCACACGAACAACTTGTGGAGGAAGGTGCGTTGACGATCTTCAAAGAGGGCATGGGGTAAGCACTTTTCGTTTCACATCAGTGGGTCACCAAGTCACATCCCGACCCAGAGTTCAAGCAGTTCAGGGTATTGCAAGAAGCATTGCAGAACATCATGTCGGGTGTCAGCCAAGTTTCGACGGACATGATCACGGAGGCAATATTTGGCCTTACCAAGGCGATGTCGGCCTTTGAATTGCAGCCGGGCAAACTCTTCTTGTGGTACGACTATTTCTGCTGTCCACAGGATCCAGTCCTCACCCTCCATTGTTCGGGACAAACAGCCGGAAATCCCATCGAGAGCAATCAGCAGCGAGCAATCAGCAGCATTCCGGCTTACATCTCCAAGTGCAAGTTCTTCATGGCGCTTTACCCTGTCGTTGAGAGCCCAGACGAGTCCCAAGTGTTCAGCCAGTTCACGTGGGCTGGTAGAGGATGGGGATATGGGATTACTGGTTTAAACTTTAAACATGTTTGAACATTGCACAAGGAAGGATCAATGAAGGGAGAGAGTGCGGGACAGCGAAGAAGAAGAACAAGAAGAAGAAGAAGAAACAATCACAGATCGAAGGAGAGAAAGAGAGCGAGAGAGAGAGAGGAACATCAAGACCAAAGCACCATAGTTGTAATAAGTAGAACTTAGCCTTTTTGGTCACGACATCATCGTACTTTCGCTCCCTCCGAAGAGCCCGTTAAAGAACGGCCGGGCCGCGGAGCCCGGGGGGCCTTACTCGACCCTTATGCTGGGGAGAAGAAGAGGAACATCAACTATGTTGTCACCCCCACCGCAAAGCCCCACATCAGCGGGGGGGGGGGCATGTGGCCGAAGGGCCTGACAAGCCCTTTATGCCGTCACACACACACACAGACACACACTGACACACACGCACACACACTGACACACACGCACACACACGCACGCACACNACACACACACACACACACACACACACACACGCACACGCACACGCACACGCACACGCACTGACACACACACACACAGACACACACACACACACACACACACTCGCACACTCACACACTCACACACTCACACACTCACACACTCACACACACACACTCACTCACTGACACACACACACACACATTCACACTCACACTCACACTCACACTGACACTGACACTGACACTGACACTGACACTGACACTGACACTGACACTGAGACTGACACTGACACTGACACTGACACACACACACACACTGAGACACAGACACAGACACAGACAATTGAATACACGCACTCCACACAAAACAGAGTCTGAGATGAAAGGGCTGAATCAGAAGCAATTGACAACGGCAGGGATCGGATAACCGAAGAAAGTCAAAGACCGAGCCTATGAATCGACCCCAAGGGTGTGGATGATACAGAAAGGCGGAACACAAGAATAAAGCTAGAAATGCGAATCAGTTGCAATGCCCAGCTGCAAGTGGCGCCCCTGGCCAAACAAACCCTCCTGACATGTGTGACCCATGCAAGCAAACCCTCCAACCGGGAGCTTTGAAGCTTGTGTTTCGATTTTCGCAGATGTCCTGGAACTGAGAACTCTCGAGCGACAGACGTCGGTCACGCCAAGATTTGCATATCAAGCATTCCCCCCACCCTGCCATATGCATGCTTGCATCCGTACACTTCAATGAAGTTCGAAGCTCGGCTCGAAAGCACACCGTGGACGGTTTTGCTTGTGCAACAAGGAGGTTTGGATCCGAACGAGAAACATCATCCGATCATTCCACTTGCCCCCCCCCCCCCCCCCCCCCNCCCCCCCCCCCCCCAACCTCCTGCCTTGTATACATCTGATACATGCCTGGCATTCTCCGACCAAGATGTCAAAGATTTGGGTTGCTGCTTATGTTCGCTTTCAATCGCTTTAAATTTGTTTCTGTCATGTTTCGACCCCCCGCCTGATGGAGGATGGTGTCGCGTGGAAGAAGCAGTCCGGGTCCTTTCACGACATGGCGGGTCTTGGATATTGGTCAAGAGTGCCAAACACCAGGAGATCACAACGCCTTTGACAGTGGACTCACCAGGCGACGGCCAATTCAGTGTGGAGCAGGACCGTGCTGCTGTCGCCCCTGTCTTGAAGAGCGTTTTGAAGAGCAAGCTCCTCATGCATTTGGTGGAGGGTGACTTTGTCAACTACCGAATGCTACTGAACCAACAAAATGCTCGTCTACGTGGTCTTCCGGCAGAGAGCAACGATGATTTGGTGCCTGGGTTTGAGCCGCCGTCTCATGCAGGAAAAGCTGAAGCGGTTTTGGCCAAGTTTCTGCATCAGAACGGATTCAACCATCCACTTGAACGTGACACAGCCGGTTGGTCTACCCTGTGCTATGCATCCGTGAGAGGTGATCCGGACTTGGTGCAAGCATTGCTGAGCTGTCGTGCAAATCCCAACGACAAAATCACCAGGGCACAGCCCCAGCTTGGCATCGACGAGGGTACTCCGGTTCTAGGCTTGTGCACCAAATTCAAAAACCATGAGTGCATGAACCTGTTGATTGCTGCTGGTGCAAGGATCAGTGTTCGGGGCATTCTCCAAACCGCGTTGAGCTGTGCCTGCTATGTGGATGACGCAGAAGCAGTGCACATCCTCTGTGATTCAGGAGGTGATCCCAACGAAACGAATACCTTTGGGGTTTCTGCTTTGCGGCAGGCCTGTGTGACAGGGTCCCTTCACGCAATGGGGGCCCTGTTTGAGCATACGGACAAGTTGGACATGTCTCTGTCGCTGCATTGGGTTGCCATGGGACAGGGCGGATCTGCGAAGGCCATCGACATGCTAATCAACGCCCGGGCGGACGTAAACGGTATCGACCAAACATGTTCAGCCCTTTCGGCATGCTTTGGCGGATAAAGGGGCTTCAACATAACCCCGGTGGAAAAACAACCCAGCTTCGCATTGTCGGTTACCATCACTATGGAGCCACACCGCTCAAGATAGCCATCATCTGCGGAAACTACGAAGCAGCAGCAGCCCTCTTGGTGAGAGGAGCAAGGTTGGACTTGCGAAACTCTCGGAACAAAACCGCCGCAGATCTTGCTCGTGAGATGTCTTCGCCCGACTATCTGATGGCAGCTTTGCAGGGGCAGATGGCGAAATGCAACTCCGTAGTTGAACATGCGCAGGTGTGAAAGTACGAACAGCCCGGAGCTCCCGGAGCTCTGTGTTTGTGATTCTCGGTTTTTTGAGGGGCCAGTGGAATGCAACAGAACTGAGCTTGGAGACTCTTGCGTTCTGTGACCCAGCCTGCAATAAGAACGTTGCCAAAGGCAACGTTCTTCGTCTTAAATTACCAGCGCTGGGCTCAATGGGCAACTCATCCTTGAGCAGGGCCATCCATCTAGGAATTTTGATAATTAACTAACTCCGGGCAGAGGCTTTTCAAGCAGCTTGTGCCCATTTGTTTTAAGCCGGTCACGCCTCGCGTCGTGTTCTGTTTGGGACGCAGATGTCTTGGAGAAGAACATCCCAAAGACGGCGCTGGAGCAAGCAGAACGCGCACAAAAGCAGCCACCAGTATCTACCAGTTCAGCTGCAGCAGTGGTGGTAGTGGTGGTTTTTGTTGTCGTCGTCGTCGTAGTGGTAGTCGTGGTAGTGGTAATGGTGGTAGTGGTAGTAGTAGCAGTAGTACTACTGCTACCACCACTACTACCACTACTAGTACTACTACTACTACTATTACTACTACTACAACTACTGCTACTACCACGACTACCACTTCTACGACTGCTGTTGCTGCTACTACTACTACTGCTACTGCTACTGCTACTGCTATTACTATTTGTATTATTATTATCATTATTATTATTGCTGTTGCTGCTGCTACTACTACGACTACTACTGCCACCACCACCACCAGTACTACTTGGCAGCAAGAACATTAAGACTCGGCTGCAGCACCAACAGGAGTAGTCTAATGGTGATAAAGTGCAGCAACCACAAGAGCAGTGGTATCACCAGTGGCAGTCACAATGGCAATGAACATAGCCTTGCAGCAAAAATAGAAAAATCCTTGTAGGAATGATGGGAGCAACGGCAGTGACCTTGGTGTGAAGACTGCTTTGTTAGTGGTACTGAGTTTCTGCCTGCGGCATTCACAGCTGCAGCAGTGTAGTGTTATGCGTGTCAATGTTACTATACAGTCTGCTGAAAGTATCAATCGTAGTGCCGATGCGGCTCGATCTCCTGGTATGTGTATGCCAACATTTTAGACAGCACGAATCGCAGCAACAGTATGCAGTATACGGAAAGGTCCTCTGTGCAAGTCTGTCCGAGTTGGGTTGGACAGGCTGGGCCCGGACAAGGGCTACGATGGCTGCAGTCCGGCCTCTGTGAAGTTCACGCCTCAGAGCCTCACCCAGAAGCCTCGATGTCACGAGGGACAAGACAAAAGCATCTGGATGGCCGTCAATGCGTTCCTGGATTCCTTGTTCCGATTCTGACAGTAACCTCCCCCTACCGGCATTTCTGTGCCTTTTTTGCGATGGAGAGCTTTGGTCGCCGGTCATGCGTGGCCGCATGGAGCTGGCTGTCGCTGACGGTGTGCCAGATTGAAGCAGCTTCTGCCATTCCAGAGGTGGGTCGTAACCAGGGGCCGGAGGCTGCTGGATCGATGCTCGCATCCGTCGGAGCAGTGCTGATCAAAGCCGATGGTCAGATTCCAACATCCAAGGAGTTTGAGAATCTGGCGATGTCAGCTTGGCAGGCAGCTGGCCACCCTGGCCTGAAGCTTGGAAACTACAACAAAGTCGGTACTGTCCAAAGGGCAATGCTGAGCGAAGGAATCTACGATGTGGCAGCTGGTGCACCTGCGCATTTGCCAGTGTCACCACACAGTGAGCAGGCGTACCTGTACCAGGTTCCCCGCTTTTGTGGCTTTGTTTGCATGAGGCCTGCGGACGTTGGTGGCGAGCTACAGCTGTTTGACAATGTGCGGCTCGGCACAGAGCTTGGAAACCTGACCGACAAGCTGGCGAAGCTTGGATTGACATATTTCCGGGTGATGGGGGACCAGGTCCATTCAGCAAACTGGAGCTATGCCACTGGGATGTGGCAGGACAGGTTCGGGACAACAAGCTGGCCAGAGGCGAAGCGCCTTGCAAGTTCGGACGAGATGATGGGGGGGAAACCAGGGGCTCAATTGGGCCCCGGGTTGCAGGGCACAGTCGTCCTGAACTGGACGGTGCCAGCAGTGACGTGGATAAACTTGACAACAAGCTCTGACGAAAAGCCGAAGCCAACAAAAGCTGTTCTTCAGTCCATCCTCGATAGCCACAAATCTGTGAACTACGGAACTGGAATTCCGGCATTGCACTCGACGTGGGGGGATGGCAGCGAGCTCGAGGAGTGGGAGCTCGCCGCCTTTCGGGCTGCGGTCGCCCGGTCTCTCTGGGTTTCGGTGAAGCTTGAGGAAGGAGATGTGACTCAGCCAGCAGATATCGGGGCGCCAGTGTGGCCGGGTCTGATGTAGTGTGGTCAGGAAGGTCGGCATCTTCCCGAAACCGTGCCTCTCCAGCATGTTGGTATTAACAGATTTTTTTCAGCAGATGTCAATCAGGTGGTTGTCGTGGACAACTGGCATTATGCGCACGGAAGGCAGGATTTTGGCAGCTGTGCGGCGATTTCTATGTCCAGCTTATGTCTAACTGAGTCAAGTTGCCGCGTTCAGTGCTTCGAAAGTTTCGCAGGCTTCCCTATCAAGGGCCACGGAGACATGCCGCTTTGATCAGTGACCGGTTCCCCCGACAAGCGCAGCAACAGCAAGAGGCGTGTGTGTGAACAGCCACTCGTAGAAACTATGAATGCCCCCAAGGCCCTTGTATACTGCCACTACATGACACTACCAATACCAAGACGAGGTGAGTCACATGAATCTGTGTGCCTGCCTCGTATTGCCAGGCCTGTGCTCAAGTGGGTGAATGTGCTGCGATAGGGAAAAGATGTTGGAAGATCATATGGTATGTAGCATGGCATGGGCCAGGCAGATTTTGTTAGGACGGCATGTGCTCGGAACCTTTGGCCCCGAGCCCTTGTTGTTTTGTCTTCCAGGCCACCCGGCTTCCTGCATTTAATTCATTGTAGGCTGCCAGTTCGAGCTGCATTTGGCACTCTCGACGTGGCGTGCATTGCCTCAGTCAGTGGTTGATGCGCCGACGAGGAAATTTATTGTTTGTTGTGGCAGTTCTGGCTTGATTTGATTGCAGTAACCGCCAGCAATTTCCAGAACGGTGATTGTAAAGGTCCTGATGACCATGTTGTTGTTATTGCTGTTGCTGTTGCTGCTGTTGTTGCTGCTGTTGTTGTTGTAGTTGCTGCTGCTGCTGCTGCTGGTGTTGTTGTTGTTGTGGTGGTGGTGGTGGTGTTGCTGGTGGTGGTGGTGGTCGTGGTTGTCGTCGCTGTTGCTGTTTGTACTGGGAGGTTGTTGTTTGTTTAGCTTCCTCTTCTACTTCTAACTCTTCGACATCGTGGTTGTGGTTGTGATTCTGGTTTTGGTTGTACATGTAGTTGTGGTCGTGTTTGTGGTTGTGGTTTTAGTGGTGGTTGTTGTTGTCGATGATGGAGATGGCGATGGTGGTGGCGGCGGCGATGGTGATGATGATGCTACTGACGAAGAAGAACGGGATGGTGCCGACGGCGAGGCATACGATGAAGTTGATGCAGAAAAATGAAATGCTGATGATGGTGATGGTGTTGAAGCATTCGTATACGATGGTTTAACGCTGCTGTTGCCGCTGCTGTTGCTTTCCTGCCGCCGACGCTGTTGTCGTCCTCATCGTTGTCGTCGTTACCCTTGCTCCAAGGTTCTCGCCGGCAGGTATTCACGTGGCGCAGCCCTGAGTCTGAATAGGGGGCAGGCAAGGGGGTGCAGTTGCCTGTTGTGGCAGAGGGAGGATGCACACCTCCGACCTGCCTCAGCGTCTTGCGTTGCGATTGAGACTTGCCAACAGGACATGTCCGTTGAATAAAGCAGAATAGCCTCAGCTTGAAAAAGTCGTCGAAGTGTTCGTTGATGCTTTGCCTGACGCAGCGCTTTGCCGCTACAGCCTGAGAGCATAGGCCCACATAGCTGCGGCCTTAGAGATGACCAAAGACGCTGCCAGGAAACGGTCAGCTGCCGTGGCTGCCGGCGTGGCAGCCGTGCCCCTCGCGCACGAGCTGTTGGCTTTCACTTCCTCAAACCTGGCACCACGAGCCCGGTCACAGCCACAGCCCGCACAGCCCGCACAGCATGGCTCTGTGCCCAAGTCCAAGCCCAGCAGCCGAGGGCTCTCAAGCACGGCTGGAGCTGCGACACTCACCGGTTTGGCAGCGATGATGGGCCATGGTGCGAAGAAGCGAGGTGCGAGTGGGACAAGTGGGACCACAAAAAGCATCAATGGTCTGACCGTGTGTATGGGCCAGCCATCAGCTGTTTTGGAGAAGTCCACCGAGGCAGGCGACCCCGAGAAGGTTTTGGAGCAGTACATCAAGGACCTGGGCGGGAAGCGAATCTTGCGAAAGTGGCTTATTGCAAACAATGGCATGGCCGCCACAAAAGCCATCCTTTCCTTGCGTCAGTGGGCTTACTTGGAGCTTGGCTTGGACAATGCCTTCGAGTTTGTTGTCATGGCAACTCCAGAGGATCTGGAGGCAAATGCCGAGTTCATTCGGTTGGCAAATACCTATATCGAAGTTCCGGGAGGAAAGAACGTCAACAACTATGCCAATGTGGATTTGATCGTGGAGATCGCCAAGTCGCAGGGTGTAGATGCCGTTTGGCCTGGCTGGGGTCATGCATCTGAGAATCCCGAACTGCCGATGCAGCTGAAGGAGTTGGGAATCACTTTTGTAGGACCCACCTCGCCTGTCATGTCTGTGCTCGGGGACAAAATCGCAGCCAATATTCTGGCACAGACGGCGGGTGTCCCATCGATTCCTTGGAGTGGTGACGGCCTGCAAGCCGACCTTGGCCCGGATGGCACCATTCCCAAGGAGATCTTCGACCAAGGAACCGTCTCCACGGTTGAGCAGGCGAAGGAGGCGGTGAAGCATATTGGGTTTCCGGTGATGATCAAGGCTTCGGAGGGAGGAGGGGGCAAAGGCATCCGAATGGTGCAGGAAGAGAAGGATCTCGAGAGCAGCTTCTTCCAGGTTCAGAACGAGGTGCCGGGATCTCCCATCTTTATGATGCAGCTTTGCCAAGGAGCTCGACACATTGAAGTTCAGATTATGGGAGACGAGTACGGGAATGCAGTTGCCCTGAACGGCCGCGACTGCTCTACGCAGAGGCGCTTCCAAAAGATCTTCGAGGAAGGGCCACCGGTCGTCGTTCCCAGAGAAACATTCTTGGAGATGGAGAGGGCGGCCCAGCGGCTCACGCAGAATATTGGGTACATTGGTGCTGGAAGCTTGGACTGCGAACGACAAGTGAAGAACAGCAGTAAGAACATTCCAGAGAGACCTGGGCCGGAGAATCTCAGAATCCTCACAGTCGCGGCTACGGTTGTTGAGGTTTGACATATCACTTGAGCAATTTGAGGGAAGAGAGAGAAGTGTGCTTTGCACACTTTTACGTGGTGGCACTTGCTGAGTTCGGGATCCGAAAACGTGTTGAAAGGGCACCAGGGCTTCCAGGGCAAAAGACTACAGCCGAGCCCAGCCCATTCTGTGAAAATGACGGCCTCCCATGCCCCAGAGCAAAGCAAAGCAGAGAGAGAGAGAGATCTGAGATAAACATCGGGGGGGCCGCTTGCGGCCTGGGGGCTTCGAACACCCCTCATGTTCCGGGGAAGAAAAGATACCCGGTGCCGAAGTGTTGGAAGCCACGGTATTGAGAGGATCGACTGAATTGGTCCGAACCTCAAGCTAAGAGAAAGAGTTCCCGGCCCCCACCGTAGGGGGGTTGAACCTGAGCCTTCGAGGCGGGTTGGGGGTTTTAGTGTTCGGGTGTTGTGGTGGGGGGGACAGTTTCCTGGCCGCTTTTGTCCATTTGCGTCTCTCTGCACACTAATTCCCCAGTGCGCGAAATCGCGCGGGGGGTCAGCGCACTCAGACCTCCCTGGCTGTGCTGAAGAAGAGATACCCCGAAGCAAAGCAAAGAGAGAGCGAGAGAGAGTGGAGGGCAAAAAACCCTCCACCATAGGCCTGGCGAAAGAAATAGAGAGAGAGAGAGAGAGTGCTTGTTCTGCTCGACGAACCAAAGAAAGAGAGCGCCAAGTCGTGGTCATAGTAGCGCTGGTTTCGAAGCCTCAGGTGCGGGGACTTTGCAGGAGAGCTCCAGGGCTCGAAGCAAGCAAGAGAGACAGAGTATTAGCAGGGTGGCATCTTCTGGGGATAGGTCTGGCAGGCTCCGAGCAGGGAAGAGAGAGAGAGAGAGAGAGCGTAGAACATGTATTCTGGCACGCAGACACCCGTTTCCATATGTAGTCGATCCTGCCCAGGAACCGTGGAATACCTCTACAATTCCAAAGAGAACAAGTTCTACTTTCTCGAATTGAACCCGCGGCTTCAAGTCGAACATCCAGTGACAGAGGAGCTGACACGTGTCAACTTGCCAGCCACGCAGATGCTTGTGTGCAGCGGCGTTCCCTTGGAAAAGGTTCCCCAAATCCGACGCTTCTATGGCAAGAGCGACACGGACAAAACGTCTCCCATCAGCTTCTTGGAAGACTTGTACGTCTACCCGGACAGGCATGTCATCGCCTCTCGAATTACCGCGGAAAACCCCGATGATGGCTTCAAGCCCACAAGTGGCAGAATCGAGCGAATCAAATTCCAAAGTTCGGTTTCATGTTGGGGTTACTTCAGCATCGGCGCGAAAGGAGGAATTCACGAATATGCTGACTCGCAGTTTGGACACATCTTCGCGCACGGTTCAAACCGAGAAGAGGCACGCAAGGCTCTGATGCTGTCCTTAAAGAACATTGAGGTCGTCGGCGAGATCCGCAATCCCGTAGAGTATCTCGTGGAGCTTCTTCAGCAGGAGGCTTTCGTGGCCAACAGCATCGACACCTCCTGGCTGGACGGCTTGATCAAAGAGAAGTCGGTCAGTTTGAGATATAACATCAACGACGTGGTGTTCTATGCTGCCGTCTTTAGGGCTGTCCAGAATTTGAAGGCCTTTGATGAGGAAGTCGAGGCCGCTTTGGCAAAAAGCCAGCTTGGACCTCTTCGGGAGATGTCCAAGATGAACACCTTCCCTGTTGAAATCACCTTCGAGGGTGTCAAATACCAGTTTTCCGTCTCTCGCTTGGGACCGTCGCTCCTCGAACTGAGCATTAAAGCTCAGAAGTTCACGGCACAAGTCATGGCGCAGCCTGACGGCACCTTCCTCGTTTCAGTGGGTAAGACGGTGATGCGGGTAATGGGCTCCGATGAAGCTCTTGGCCTCCGACTTCGCTTGGATGGCATTGGCACGATTATGCTTCCTACCGTCTACGATCCATCCGAGCTTCGCTCGGAGTTCAACGGAAAGATCGTGAGATACCTGCAAGATGATGGAGGACAGGTGCAGGAGGGAGAGCCTTACGTGGAACTTGAGGCCATGAAGATGATCATGCCCATCAAGGCAACCGCCACTGGCAAAGTAAGTCATGTCCGAGGAGCTGGCAGCATTGTTTCTGCAGGCGAGCTGCTGGGCAATCTCCAGCTCTCTGATCCTTCAAAGGTGAAGAAAATCGTTCCCTTCGACGGTTCTTTCGCGATTTCGGCGGATGGGAATGGAAAGGACCGTTCGGCCAGCCAGTCATGGAGTCATAGATCTGGTCTGACGGAATGTCTGAATCATGCTTCTCCTGCAAGCTTTCAGTGCATTCAGAAACTGTAGCGCCCGTAGCCTTTACAGTGCGGTGAACCTCTTGATCTGTTGTGGGCCGGGAGGACCGCAGCCTGCAAGGGCAGCTGGAGATGGTACTGGATGGCTTCACTTCCCAAGAGGAGCCCGCGCTGATGGCCCAGAAGATGTTCTCCCAGCTTCCCGAGGCAGCTAAGACTGTACGGAAGCCTAGGCAGAGCGCGGCAGAGCATGGAGCGTGGACAGGCGTTCTTGTGTAAGAGACACGTCTCTCCGCAATCTCGTTTTGCTTGGGGCCTCGACCGTGGAGACGGTAATGGCTTTGGGATCTCCAAACCTCGTAGCTCGTGTCTATTTCAAGTGTTGGCTGAGTCTGATGAGTCGCTTGCTTCTGCTTGTGCTGCCGTGGTTAGCTTCTTTCTCTAATTGGGTTGCTACGCCTGCGAGTTCAGACCAGGTGTAAGAACAAGAGTTCAGCAACATCCGGCCAGGCTGAATGCGACGATGTAGCGTCGGCTCTGGTGGAACGCTATTTGGCAGTGGAGGAAAAGTTCTCGCCGCTCATCAAGGAGAAGCTGACCAGCGACCAAATCTATGCGGAACTGATCGCGCAGAACAAGGAGAGCAGCTTGCTGTTTTGTGTGAGTCCTGCATTTCTGTAAGCTCCCAACTCGGACTGTTTTAACTCGAGAGTTATAGGCACGGGGCACAGCCTTGCTTTCGGATCAAAGCACGGCCAGCCAGGAGAACTTGCCTGCGGTTGCCTCGCTGGCTCTCGCCCATGGCCAGCTCGGCACACGCAGTGAACCTTGCCTAAGCAGAGTGTTTCGCTGCGCGTGAATTTCGGGATCTCGGTCAAGAGCCAAATCAACACTCATTATGTCTAGATGCCTGTTGATGCCTTGTTGCGTGCCGAACTGTTCAAAACAAGTTGATGGCCTTTTCTGGCTGCATAAAGCGGCTGGTGTTTCGTTGCGGCGTCATGCAGCTTCATGCGGCAAATGCTGCCTTGGGGCTTTGTAAGTTCGGAAATCCCAGCGAGGAAGTGGTCCTGGCAGCACTGCGCAGCTTGCGCAAGCTCAACCCCTCACCGAGCCTGATGCAGAAGACCCGTGGTGGCATTGGAGAAGGTCTCATTCGCATATCAGGATTCAGAAAACTCTTGCTGACCCCAGGATCGGGCGATTGGCGGAGCTTGACAACACAGGCTCGAGAGCTGGGAGGGATGTTCCAGACGTTCCTTGTGCGGGTTCTTGTTGGGCTCATGCACGCGAGAGCTCTTGGCAGGGCTTGGCAGTGTGGTGCGGTATTGTATGCAGTGGCTGGAAGCTCATCTTTTCGAGTCCATTCCCGCCCCATCCAGGTGGCTATGGCGAGGTGGTCCTGGTGGCGACTCTCAGCCAGCACGAAGAGCTTATTTGTGCGAGATGTGCGGGGATCTTGATATTGGTATGGCGAGCTGCACCAAGTGCCTTCCCCCGTCAATCAAGCAGCTCAGGGAGACGACGATGGCACTGTTGAGCTCCGAGCCATTCGAGGACAAAGCACCGTCTTGCAATTTGTCAGCCTGGAACCCCTGAGATCCAAGTCGTGCGTTCTGCGGTTGGAGGACAGGAGTGCATCTTTGCGGGCTTTGCTGGACACCGACGGCCCTGACCTGAAGCCCATCTCTGGAATGGCTGCCAGCAAGGTGCACGCCGAGGGTGAGCGGGCTTTGCGGGATGTAGAGTCAGCGCAGATGGAGTCGGCACAGGCTGGGGCAGAACTTCTCTCCAACCTGCTCTTGGACGAATCTGCAAGGGTTGCCCGCCTGCACTTTACGGACCTCTGCAAGGGTCAGTTTCTCTGGCCACGAGAAAGAAACTGAAGCGGCGAAGGTTCGCAAGAATGCTCTTGATGCTTTGGTGAGACGTTTGTACCGGTCCTTCCTCATCAAGGACGGTTGCAGCTTGAGAGGTGCATTGCTGGAGTCTTGCATTGTCCCGGCTTGCGTTCCAGGACGTCAACATCACGGATCATGGTGCTGGAGACATGCGTTGCAACTTCAAGTTCCAGTTCCCGGGAACGGCAGATGCGGATGCTTTCCGCGAGGGTCACATCAAGGCGGGATGTTGTCACTCGTACAGCACCGGTTGTAAAGAGAGACTCTTGGACTCTTGGAGGCTTCCAAAACAAAGGTTTAAGGTCAACAGGGCAGAGAACGGGGTGGGAGACACGAGGCGGAGGGGGAGGAGCAGGAGTAGAGGAGGGATTCGCGGGCTGCCCGACCGCAGGTGGTCACCGACTTCGCCGCTGCAAGGGAGGCTCTGAAAGAGGACATTTGCATGGATAATGTCGATGGCAACATGAACACCATGAAGGCCAGCAGCCAGTTTAGGATCCTCGGTTTGGGCTCCTCGTCCCGGGGTCCGATCAGGTAATCGTGACGTCTCCCGGCGATACCGCCTTTGACAAGATGAGTTCTGAAATGGAGGGGCTCTTGAAGTCGAATGCGAATCTGCAATCCGTTGGCATCCGAGAGGCCAGGATGCTAAAAAGCTAAAACTTTCTAACGCTCAGAGACATTTTGCAGGTCGGCTTGGTGGTGTCCAATGTGCCGCATGCTTTGCGGTATGCATCCTTCATGGGCAGCGATGGCTGGAAGGAAAACTTGGCCACCCGTGCCCGGCCTGACACGTTTGCATTCGGCTGCTTGCAAGTCGTTGCACCAGAAACGAGCATCCGATGCTTCTGCAAGGTGACATGAAGCCGTCCTTGCCGAACGTGTTGGAAGTCTACCGCTTGGCCGAAGATTACAAGTTGGAGAAGGTGATGCCTCCCGTGGGCCGCAACTCGCAGGTGCGGTGCGAGGTTTGGGAAACATAACAAGTCATTCCATGAGCCGCTCACTTATGGATTTAAGGGAAGCCGGTGTGCATTCTTCATGGCTGCTGTGTGCGAGCGTGTCATTGTTCGAGGGTCTACTCCTCTGCCGAAGGTGTATATCGGCACACCCGTTGATGCCGTGCCTTCAAGGACGAATCCGTCCACGATCTTTGCACGTGACTGGTCTTGCATCTGTATACCTTCATGTACCCATTCATAGGAGGAGCAGTAGCAGCTGTCCGGACAACTACCGAGTAGAGTAAGCTCGGCTGGTGCTGCTGGTGTAGCACGGAAGGGCGAGGGGCCCACTGAGTTTGTTGGATGGTTTTCTCCAGATGCGCAGAGAGCCCTTCGACACGTCTGTGAAACTTCGGGGGAAGACGTTTCTTGCTCAAAACCCACTCGCATGATGCGATCACAGCATACATTCGGTGTTTATGCCTCTCTTGGTCGAGCCTAGAGTCGGGGAGCGGGAATAACCGGAAGGTGCTTGCAAGGCCGGAGCATGGACGAGCAGCGTTAGGTGTGTATGTGTTCTAGATTTCAGGCCCGAGCATGGGTCTCTGCTTCGGAGGGGGTGTTCAGATTTGGATGCTTCTGACCTAGAGATTTCGGGGAGTTGTGCGCACCAGAGCCTCAGAGCCTCCGGGTCTTCCCGAGGCATGATCAAGCACTCGATGAGGGATTTCCCCGACAACGAGAAAGCATGGACGGATTCGTTGGAGAACCTCCTGCTCAATGCCGTGGATGAAGTGGAGCGCGCCCGTCTGAATCCCAAAATCGGATATGGTCCCAACAGCAACATCTTCGCCCACATAGTGGCCAATGTCGATGTCGAGCCCTCGGACGCCTATGCCCAGCTGGAGGGGTTCCTCAACCTTTTCGTTGCCAGACACCAGAGCCGGCTCGGCAAGATGAAAGTCGACGAGATTGTTGTGAAGATTGGCCTCGGAAGTCAGATGGAACGCAAAAAGACGCTGCGGCTCACCGCAAGTTCGCTTACAGGAGAGTACTTGCGCACCAGCGGTGCGCTTGAAACCTACGACGCCATCACAGGCTCTCCGAAGGAATGGTTCGATATTAAGAGCGGTGAGAAGACACAGCTGGCTTCTGCGAAGGCTAAGAGCCGCTTGCAGCTGCGGAGGTCGCTTGCAAGAAATGCTGGGTCGACCTATGCACCGGACTTCCTCGGCATGTTGAAGATCGAGCTGATCAAGAAATGGAACATGTACCAGGAGGCTGGAGGCTCCCGGAAAATGCCAAGTGCCATCTTCAAAAGCACCGAGTTGGTGCTCAGCGAGGATGGGGAGTTGAAAGAGGTGGACAGGGATCCCGGCCAGCACAACATTGGTATGCTTGCGTGGTGCTGCACGCTGCAGAGCCCGGAGTATCCCGAAGGCCGTGACATCGTGCTCATCGCCAACGATGTTACGCACAAGGCTGGCTCTTTCGGAGTGGACGAGGATGATCTTTTCCAAAAGGCTTCCGAATATGCCCGCCAGCGTGGGCTTCCCCGCATCCACATCGCGTGCAACAGTGGAGCACGTGTTGGCCTGGCAGAGGAGCTGAAGCCTTTCGTGAAGGCCAAATGGACCGATGATGATCCTTCCAAAGGCTTTGACTACTTGTATCTTGAAGAGAAGGATGCTACAAGCTTGCCGGAGGGGGCAGTAGAGACGCACACTGTCACGGTGGCCGGCCAGAAGCACTACGTTATCGACTCCATCATCGGTGAGGGCTTGAAGTCAACACAGGGAGGTATTGGAGTCGAAAACTTGAGAGGTAGCGGGCTCATTGCAGGAGAGACGTCCAAAGCCTACAACGAGGTCTTTACGCTGTCCTATGTCACGGGCCGCTCAGTGGGAATCGGCGCTTACTTGAACAGGCTGGGGCAGCGAGTTATCCAGATGGTCAATGGCCCAATGATTCTCACAGGCTCGCGCATGTGCATTTCAAGCGAATGTGCTCCAGACGGCATATGTAGGATCCTTTCTTGCTGAGGCTACGCATGTGTTTTCTCCTTTCGTATGGCGGCGGAGGTGTTGATCGTATGTAAGTATGTAAGTAAGGAAGCAATCATGCAAGCATGTAAGTGTGTATGTATATCTATCTGTGTGTGTGTAAGCAAGTAAGCAGGTAAGCACATATGTAGGTAAGTAAGTAGGGAATTAAAGTCAGTAACTAAGTAAGTAAGCAAATAATAAGCAAGAAAGTAAGCACGTAAGTACTTGTACACATGTATGTATGTATGCATGTATATATATACGTAATGTAATGTAATGTAGGTATGTATGTATGTATGTACGTATATATAGCATATACATATATATATATCTCTCTCTCTCTCTCTCCCCCTCTCTGTCTCTGTCTCTCTCTCTCTCTCCCCCTCCCACTCCCTCCATTCCCTCGCTCCAGCGTTCCACCGAGCTAAATGTCAATGCTTTCCCTTCTCTCTTGTAATTGCTCTCGCTCACGCGATGGGTGCTTGGGTGGACGGAGGGATGCAGAGTGTCCGACAGCCGGAGCCATGGATGGATTGATGGATGGATGCATGGATGGCTGGGATAGGAACTGGATAGGATTTAGGAGATGGTTTCGTGCACATGCTCGGCGTCTACATACGAAATTCTCGCAATGCAAGCAAGATACGGATATATATGTGTGTATGTATGAATGTATGTCTGTGTATATATATATATACACATACGTACGTATGCATGCTTCGTGGCTTTTTGAAGGATTCTCTGCCCTGAACAAGCTCCTGGGCAAGAACGTTTACACCTCGCAAGATCAGCTTGGTGGACCTCAAGTCATGGTCCCGAACGGTGTGACGCACCAGGTGGAACTGCAATCAGTATCATTCTTTCATAGTCCAATACTGAGGGAATTGACGTGATCAGAGCCTCTTGCTCGCCACATGCAGCATTCTGTCTGAAGGTGGTGTCAGATGACACAGAAGGGGTCGCCGCAATCCTTGACTGGTTGTGACTTGACTCAAGGTTCACGTGATCCCGACAGATGTCTGCCAGAAAAGTGTCATGAATGGACTCCACTTGACGCAGAACTGCAAGGTCCTTTGTTCCCAAAGTGGCCTCGGCCAACCCGCCGCTCCTGGACCCTGTGGATCCGGTCTCGCGCGATGTCACCTTTGTTCCCTCTAAGACGCCCTACGACCCACGGCACATGCTGGAGGGTCTGCCTGGCGAAGATTTGTCATGCACCAAGCAGGTTAGGCTAGATTGTTGTTACTCGTAGGCACCAGCTGTTTCTCGAAGCGTCTGTCGAGGGATTCGACACCACCCCCTCCGAAGCGTGCCAGGTGTAACTACACCAGAGGGCAGCAAGCTCACAGGTTTCTTCGATGCGGGCACGTTTAAGGAGCTCCTTGGCAGAACCGCCATCGTCGCATCGTGCACGTTGCCACTCACTGGCAAGTCCATGCCTGTGTGGTGCTGAAGGTACCTGGCTGGATGGGGGCGGAGCGTCATCGTGGGCAGGGCCAAGCTCGGTGGCATTCCCATGGGCGTCATTGCCGTGGAGACACGAGCCCCGGCTGATGGGGAACGGGGAAAGGGGTGCGGGGGTCTCGTTCCAGCTGCAAGCATGAACAATTCTGGCGCGGTGAGGCAACATGGACCGCCGGATCCCGGCGGACCCCGCTAACCCTGCCAGCCAAGAAGTTGTGGAGCCACAGGCGGGTCAAGTATGGTTCCCAGACAGTGCCTTCAAGACAGCAACAGCCATCCGCGACTTCAACCGGGGGGAGAACCTTCCCTTGATCATTTTCGCGAACTGGCGTGGCTTCTCTGGTGGCACCCGCGATATGTATCAGGAAGTATTAAAGTTTGGGGCGCAGATCGTGGATGCGCTCGTTGAGTACAAGAGCCCGGTTTTTGTGTACATTCCTCCAGGGGGAGAGCTGCGTGGCGGATCGTGGGTCGTCATCGACCCGACCATCAATCCGGAGCAGATGGAACTTCAGCCGCAAGCAGGTTTTTTTAAGAAAGTGATGCTGCTGAGAATGTTCTGCCAGGAGATGTATGCCGATGTTGATTCTCGAGGCGGCATTCTTGAGCCACCCGGAATCGTGGAGGCCAGGCACTTCGGGACAAGAGTGGGAAAAGCTGTCAGACGGATGGGAGAATCCAAACCAACGAAACCACCCACCAGCGGCGAAGGTCAAATTCCGTGCCGCGCAGCAGAAGGACCGAGTGGCCTCGAATGACGCACGGGCATCGCACAAATTCACAAAACGGGTCAGGCAAGGAAGCCTTGCATGCAGGAACTGATGCATCGACTAGATCCCGAGCTTCGGAAGTATGATGCATTACTCGAGGCCGGTGCGGACGTTGTCGTGCTGTTGCATGCGATGAGATCGATCCCGCCTCTGCGCCAGGAGTCTTCATCCTCGGAGGTCGGCAGCGCAGCGCAAGACATCGAAGCGCAGATCAAAGCCCGCGAGGCCGCGCGAAGCCTGAAGCCGTGCTGATGCAATCGAACCGGACTTGCAGGACAAGCTGCAGCCCCTCTACACTCAGATCGCTTGCGAGTTTGCCGACCTGCACGATCGCACCGGGCGCATGGAAGCCAAAGGCGTGATTCGCAAGGCCCATGCAAGCATAGCATGCAAAAAGCTGCCATGTTCGGACTCGGCGTCCGCAAGAAAGTGCGGGGAGCCAATTCGAATCCCGAGACCCTGCTCCAGGGACTGGAATGGCGGCGTGCCCGGGAGTTCTTCTACTGGAGGGTCAAATGCCGATTGCTGCTGAAGGACCTTTCTCGGGTCTTCGCATTGGTTTACGTCCCCTCACGACCCAGCGCCGGACCGGAGGAAGTGGAGCACCGAATCCGCGAAGCGGATGCAGACCTCTCCTCCAAGGACCCTCGACTCTCGCATATCCGAGTTCGGTGCACTCTGTTTGTCTGTTTGGATTCGGCTCTGGGGTCCTCGTCCGTTTGCGTTCTCTCGGCAGGAGGCTCAGGAGCTTCTGTCCACGTGGCTTTCCGAGGCAGCGTCAGTGGGGCGGTGTTGGGATCGGGTGTGCAGGTTGTCAACCACGTGCGGGCGGCGAGCATTCAGTGGTAGCGAGTTCCAGTGAGTCTAGTGCCGATGCTCTTCATGCCACACGGGTTGGGACTGAAGCCAGGGCACGCAGAGGTAAGCCAGCTGGTAGCCATTGCAGGCTGGCGCGGACCAGGAGGATGAGAAAGCCGTCAGCTTCTTGGAGGGCGATCCCTTCGCCTCCCAGTGGCACTAAGCACGAATTGGGACTTGGACGCAGGGCCAGATTCATTCATGTATGACTTGTATGTATGCGTCGTGCATACATATTCATGTATGTATGTACATATGTGTCTATGTATGAATGTAAGTATGTAAGTATGCAAGTATAGGGCTGCATGGGCAAAGATTTAGGTTTAGGTATAGCATAGGTGCAGGCATAGGATTAATTAGTTAGTTGTATGTGCAATCATATACAAGCTCGAAAGACATAAGATCCTCAATGCTTGTGTCCCATGCATGTTGAAGCGGAGTGTTGGCCACCACGGATTCGCTTTCTGCATGTCTTTCCGCTTCCATGGCTCTTGCCGAGTGAAACTTCTCTGGCTCCCAGTTCGGGTATGGCAGATCCGACCTCTTTTGCGGTTCAGGGTTCTGAGTGGAGGAAGGAAGGCCTGGCAGGAGCTTGGCAGCGTTTTACACGAAGGCCCCAGGCGACCAAAGGATGCCACAAAAGAACAAGACGATGTGCCAATGCGAATGCTGGAACTCGAACAAGAGCTGGTCAAACCCGAACCCCTAAAAACTGCTAAATTCAAGGCATGTCCGAGTGGGCGTGCTGAAAAACTGCTAAATTGGCAGGCAAAAAATAACCTAATCCGGCGAGTCCAAGTCGCGGAGCTCAAACCCCATAACCCCACCGCCAGCTAGGCAAGTTGGAAACTGTCGTACAAATGCTTCAATTGTATGACAACCACTGAGTGAGGCTGGCAAAGTCGAAGAGCTGAGAGTCACAGCCACCAAGCGACAGATCCAGGCGCCGTCTGCAACAAACACTCTGCACTCGGGCATGTTCTGGGCTTCGTATGCACGGGACATTGTTTTACGTAACCTGCCTCACTGATCAGTACGCCCCTAGGTGCGTTACGTTGCTGTCAGGCTCTTCTTGAAAAGCTTCCGGAGAGCGAGCGGAGCTCTCTATTGCGGCCGGGCTGCACCAAGACCCCAATGTATGGACAAGATGTCACTATCCTTGCGTTGCAGTGTCGGTAAATCCAATTACGAGGCTGCTTTGCATCTTGTTCTTTACATTGCCGCGGAAAGGTGAAGTATATGATTTTCCAGTCAATTCTCAACGTTCCTGGGCTGCTATATATGTTGCTGGCCTGATGAGACTGGCTGCGGCTGCGCTTCGCGGTTTTCAGCCCACATCTGAGGTCGTTGTGCCACTGAGGTCTAACGGAATCCGGTTCCATAGTTGGTCAGAATGTAAGCAGTGCCTTTAGCCCTGCTTCTTTTGTGCCGCAGCTAGCGCTCAAAACAGCGAATGTCTCGAGCGCCTTTGATTGAATCCTGACGTGCTTTGCTACTGGGGGGCGCGGCTCCCACATTTAAGCTTTTTCCATATGCAAAAAATTCGGAGCACCCGAGGGGTTCCTGCGCATGACATCCCCTGCTCCATGGATTCCATTCTTTTTCAAAACTCCTGGCAAGAGTTTCAACTCACGATGCTCATGCGCGGTGTTTTGGATGTTAGGGAAGATGGTGGACCTTTGAAACGCAACGAGGAATCTGCCACAGTGTCTGCGAAGCCTGCCAAAAAAGCTATCTCATGCGCAGTGTCTTCCTTTCGCTGCCTGGGGCGGTCTTCGTGTTTGCTTCACTTGGTTGTAACCAAAGTCCCCTGAGTACTGTGGAAACAGTTTGGTTTTGTGTAATGTATAGTGGAGTATACTGTAGTTAATCGAATACGATACGGCATAATGTTATAGTATAATACAATAGAATATACAATAGAGTGGAATAGAGTTTGATTGTCGCATACTGTCGTATTGTATAGTACATTGACATGATGTAGTAAACTACAGTATGTCACAGTATATGGTATATCATAGTATGAGATAGTGTAATATAGTACAGAATCTGACTCAACTCTGAGGTGGTTCAGCGCTGCTCCAAGGCTCGGCTTCTTTTGGCCGAGTCCGAGGATTGGGCGCAGCCGCGGAATTTTGAGAGACCCTAAACCCTAAACCCGTGCTGCAAAAGTCAATTCTGAATTAGGTGCAAGCCTTGCATGCACTGTCTGGAGTGGACAAACAGCGAAGAGCCCCTCGGACAGAGAGCAGGGTATTTTCGATGCCTTGCTGCTCCGTCTGCTTTTGGCTAGTGCTTCCGGAGAGCGAGTGGAGATGTGCTTGAAGAGCGTAGAGGGAGGTTGTGCAGTGGAAGCCTTCATTAGTGACCATGATGGACACTGCAAGGCATGCCTGTCTGTTGAAGTCAACAGCCTGATGTAGTGCAGTCTTGTCATGAAAGGCTTCGAACAACGGAGCTTGAACGTAGTTGCAACTGTTACCCGAACTACCCTGCAATGCGGGCCTCGTCCTTGCCAAGTAGGAGGGAAAAAACCCAAACCCTAAACGGTTGAGGATTCAGATATGCGGAGGATTTCCTATCTTTCGTGGCTTTTGTGGCATTCCGTTTTGCCCCTGGAGCTTCTGTGCAATTACAATTAAGTCCGCGCACGCAGCTTTCACGCCTCTTCCTCCAGAACTCGTGGCATTCCGTTGTCTGTGGTTGGGAGGACAAGTGGACAGAAGTTGGAAGAGGCCTGGTCTTATATGCAGCTCGGCTTCAATCATAGCAGCAGGAGGTGGCCGGCAAATCTTTTAGAAGAGCTGGGCATTCACAGGTTTCCTTCTCCAAAGGTGCCGCTTCAGAGGCATCCGGATGTCCGGTTTCGCACCAGTTTAGCCTCTACCCGATCGCCGACAGGCAGGTGCTGACAGTGCGGGGCTTGGTTCTCCTGCGTTGCTGTATGTCTGAACTGTCAGAGCGACTTTCTTTTGGTCATTTCGCAAAGCCGTTTGAGGCGAAGTCGCCGCGCGGACCTCAGAACTTCGTCGAGAATTGCTCTCTTGCTCGGGGACGCTGGGGTCTCGTTTCAGTACATTTGTTGGACGGGCTGTCGCTACAGTCTCGGAAGGCTTGACTCGTCATCCCACGTCAGCTTTGTATCCGACACTTATCCGACACTTGCTACGTGCCCCTGGAACCACTCAGAGCACTCCCAAAAAGAACACGTCATATACTATGTTATGCTCTGTAAAACCATATTGTACCATACATATTTAGTTGTCTGTGCCGCCCCAGGCTCGCTGTTTGAAGCAAGCAGCGAAGTCGCTGCTGACGGCTCCGCTCTCGTCATCAGGCCAGGGCACAGGGCCCCTGAGGAGGCGTCCAAGCAGATACTGGGGAGGTGCAGACTCCTCCCGGCTAGGGCCTAGGCCCTAGGTCTCTCGAAGCACCACCTGTGGAAACCCAAGGTCTTCTTTTGAAAAAAAGGTGGCATGTCGCATAGAGCATAGAGATGTTATTTTGTGGGCGATATCAGAGGGTCGAGTCCACGAGGGGGCTTGTGTCCAGGACAGTGGCAAAGTGACCATGCCGATGCCGAGTCCGTGCTGAAGCTATGCTCCCGGGGCGAGGCCTCCACGAGCCCCTCATCACCCCGTGAGCTGTTACTTGTTGCTTCTTGCGAGAGATTTGAAGGCACAAAGCTTGCTGATCGTCCCGCAAGCATCGTTGGTTTGCAAGCTGGAGCTGGGTGACAGGTCCGGCTCCTTCTGAGCTCCGCGGGCTCCGAGCTTTCCGGTTCTGTTCTGAGCCCCTTGGCCCCTTGTTGCAGGAATCTCAAGTATCATCAGCAGTGCCCGCGGGACACTGCGGCCGCTTTGCCAAGAACTGAGTTCCATCGAGCGGCAGAGTGCCCGAGTCTCGCGTGGGATGAACGTGGGATAACGCGCTCCTTCGTTCGTCTCTGCTTTGCCCACAGCCGGATCATCCAATCAACTTTTGCGGCAAGGAATTGTTGCCCAGAAAGATTCATCCAAAACGCGAGCGCTGAGCAGCCCAGCCGGGAAACTAGAGGATGCCAGCCGGACACATGCCTTACCCAGTACATCCGACATTGTAGAGGGGACTGGTCTTTCAGCCGCAGGGATTCTTGAGATGTATGGAATGACCCCGGTTTTTCCCATCAGCGAAGACCCGATTCACACCAGTCTTGTCTGTTTGGGGTCGTGGCCGCTGAGCTAAACCTCTACACCGGCAGAGTCTATCAGTGTTCGAGTGTGAGAGCCAAGCCCAAAACCGCTGAGTCCCTAAGCCTAAGCTCCGAACCCTTCGGTTCTGGGCCATGGCCAGCGTGCAAGATCCCAATGGCCAGATCCTCCTGGCAGTGGACCGCTGCCTGCAGCAAAGGCGAGTTCGGGGCCTTTGGGGCTTGTGCTTATATATAATGGGTCAGGAGTTTCAACAGGAGACATCCGGGTTGCACCAGGACGTTTGGGGATTAACCTGCAGCGGCCAGGTTGACGCGGAACACAAAGGTCATGTTCTTTTTCCACCGCTATGCCAGCAGCAGGGACGCGATGGGTAGAAGGCAGGAACCGCTGTAAAACATCGTCTTCTTTGCTTCCGGGTGACACTGTCCGGCCGTGGCTGTGGGCAGGTCCTTAAGCTTGGGTGAGGCCATCAACTTCACAGCGGACCTGGCCCCTTGCCTGAGTTTCGTGTGCATCGACGCAGGGAGGGGCTGGAGTTGACGTGTCTGCTCAGCAGAAGGCTCGGCATTTCGAGCTTCCAGACTTCCTTTTCAGCTCCTCCGCTGCGCTTGGCTTGTGCCGAGGGAGTCCGAGCCTTGCTGCTCCCCTCCCTCCCCTTCAACCCTTCCTTCCTCACTCCCCTTCCTTCCTCTCCCTCCCCTCCCTCCACCTCCCTCATGCTAACTCCCCATGCCGAGGTACCCTTCCAGAGACGTTCTCCAGCTTTGACTTCACTGGCAGCGGCCGCTTGAGCTTGGAGGAGGTGCCGCTGGGCCCTGATCATGCGACGAAGCAGTGTACAGTGTGCAGATCTGATATGGTTTGTGGTGCCGGGAAACGGGGTTGTCTTCCCGGTGAAGAAGGGCATTAGACTTAGACAGCCGCTAAGCCCTAAGCTGATCGGACCCAAGGAGGGTGATGGTGAAAAAGACCTTGTTGGAATGGCGCTGGTCTCTCGCCGGGCCCGCGAAGTTTGATGAGTTCCCGGCGAGGACACTGGAGGCGCCTGGAGAGTGCTTGTCAGGTTCTGGACGGGTTTGCTTCCTTGTCATGAGGTTTTTTGGGGTCTCGGGGCCTGTGCAGTAGCCACTGTGTGGGATGCAGGGCAAGGAGAATGGGGAAACCTTCCTTCACAACGCCGCATGAACCTGCCAAAACAAGAGTGGCTACCACACGCACATCACGACTGCCGCGTTATCGGAACGAGAGGCGCTTGCACAAATGTCCACTGTCAATGGGTCAAAAAGCGAACGCGCAACAAGCAACAGCATTCTCTCCCAACATCCTCGTGGACCTTCCATTCCCGGTGGCGCAGTTGCAAAGCTCTGCTCCTTGCAACAGTAAGCTCCATGCCAGGACACCATGTGGTCTAACACCAAGCATTCGATTCGGACACCGTGGTATCAGTAAGCGGTTCTTGTGCTTCTGTGGTTTTTGGTATCGTCACCTCGTGTTGAGGGTCCTTCTTTCGGTTTTCATTAGGGCCTCATTCCCGTGTCCCTGCCGCCAAAGCCCGTTGTTGTCTTGGTTGCCCAGGACGGTGGCTACACGGTGGTGCGTGAACTTGGCCGCGGTGGCCAAGGTGCCATGGGCACGAAAGGATGCAGTACGTGGAATTCGGGGTGTACTCAGGAATGGAATTTAGGAGCTTAGATGAGGGGCTGCAGGGACGGATTCAGTTTCCCGTGCGGCAGCTTGCCGCTCCAGGAGTTCTCGCCGCTTTGGGTGGTGGGTCTGGTCCAGTGCCGGGGATTTCCCGGGCCTTTTGGCCTGAGGCATCATGTATTTGGCCAAGAAGGAGGACAACTTCTCTTGGCTCGACTACTGTTCTGCATGCGCCTTGCAAGCAGCTGAGGGTTCAGCATTCATTGTCCGAGTTCGGCCTCAGTCAAGATGATCGCAGGTCGTCGTCTGGCTAGACTCCGGCTAGACTTGAGTCCAGTAGCAGAACGGGCTCGAGTTTGGTTTTGAGACCGTCTCAAAGGGGATCGCCGCGTGGAGGTGAGCCCACTTCGTTTTTGCATGACCAGGGAATACCACCAAGGCACTTGTTCAGCTGTTCCGAGGTGGTCACAACAGCGGCCCGTCCTATTGCATCAAGTTCTATAGCAAGAAGAATTCAAACGCCGGAGGCAGGCTCGCAGTTGGTTGGGATGGTTCACGCGATGTTCGATGTCGGCACTAGATCCCGGGCAGGTTTGCAAGAAATTCTGGCCACTTGTCTCAGTTCTCAGATCCGCGCAGTAGCTGGCAATCTGCTTCTTTTAGTCATCTGAACACTTGGTTTGGCGAAGGGCTGTCAGCAAGCATCTGCCGCAGCTAAGGAAGAGTTTCACAGAATGAGAGAATTTGATAATGTGCACGTGGCAAGGACTGGACGGAGCCAAGCATCCACCACTGAAGCTGAAGACTTCACAGCTCGACCTGTCCTTTGAAGGACCTACGAAGCCTTCCACGACCAAGATTTCTTCTACCTGGTCAATGAACCGTGCTCCCGACGTTGTCTTGGCTCCTTTTGGCGCAACATCGGACTGCTTCTGAAAGCAGGCTGAGCAGAGAAGTGTCTGGAATTCAAGGGGTTTGCCAGGAAGCCATAGGGTGCATAGATGTGCATAGCGTGCCATGGCCATGTCCGAGCCTGCGAAGCTTCGATGCCCACTGGCTCCTTCCGGGGGTTGGGTGATGCCGACGTGGGAGGAGATCGATGCACTGGAGGAGTGGAAGCCGAAGCTGGAGCCGGTGGAGCTCTCGGCCTCCAGCCTCGGAGAGCTGAACGGCCAGGGGCCATTGAGGATAAGGGGCCTGATCGATGACTGGAGGTGTCGAAGATGGCAGATACGCGATTTCTGCAGCTGCTTGAGTGAGACGTCCCTCCGCACCCGCCCGTGCGCTTCACTACACGAGTATGGGAATCCTGGGCCGGCTCATCAAGTGATGTCCTTGAGCGAATACTTCAGCGCGGGAACATCCAAGGGTGTGATTTTCGAAAACGATTATCATTCGGTGCATGCTGCTTTACGGGGCACTTACGCCATTCCTGCACAGCTGTCGGGAATCCACGGGGCACCGATTTTCAGTGCCGGGCGTCGCCACACTGGGGTCGGATTCCATCATCACCACGAGAGCTGGCTGGCCGAACTAGTGGGCCGGAAGGTGTGGTTTTTGCTGCCACCTGGTTCGCCAAGGCCGCCAGCCATTCCACCCTGGTGGTACACCCGTCAGCCACCACGTGGATTGCAAGTCGCGATACTCGAGCCAGGTGAAGTTATGTACCTGCCCAAAGGCTGGTGGCATGCGACTTGGAACCTCGATGACAGCCTGGCACTAGGCTGGGAGGGTTCTCACGGAAGCAAGGCATGGACGAATGAAATGCATGCCATAGCTGACGGAGATCTCGGCCGACTGATCTTCTCAAGCCACACATGGACACCGGCAAGAAGTAGAGGAGCAGCATGTCTGGCCGCACGTTCAGGCGACGTGAACATCCTTGCACAAATTCTGGCAGCAGCTGCTCCTGGTTTGCATGAGGATTTTGAGCTTTTGTCTGACATGATAAAGATTGCAGCCCATCGAGGGCACGTGTCGGTGCTGGAGATGCTTGTCAAGATGGCCGCAGCATGCGGCATGCAGTCCACTGCTCTGCTGGGCAGTGCTTTGGTTGAGGCTGCGACCTACGGCGCCCAAGCGGTCGTTTCGTGGCTGCTGGCCCAGAAGGCCGACATCGGAGACCGGCATGCGCTGGCGCTGCAGAAAGCCAGCTTCTACGGCCACCCTTCCGTTGTGGAATGTCTGCTCCTGGCCCGAGCCGACGTCGAACATCAGGATGATCTTCAAGGGTCGACGCCTCTCTTGCACGCGGCCTTCAACGGCCATGCTCCGGTAGTAGAGGCTCTGCTAAGGAGACGCGCGTCCATGGATGCGTGTGACCGGATGGGAATGGCGCCTTTGCATTTGGCCTCGTTGCAGGGTCATGTGGGGGTGGCGCGCATGCTGCTTCGGTCCCAGGCGGATATTCTGAAAAAGGATTGCCAGGGCCGCACAGCCCTGCACTTGGCAGCCCATGGCTACCAGGATCGGGATCCATTTGGCTTTCGATCTGGGCCGGATGCCAACATGCAGGTGGAGCTCTGCTTAAGTCCATGTGGCTAACTCGGTGAGCATTAGGTTAAACAAGCGGCGAAACAATGAATGTAGGCACTGCATGTAGCCTCCTTACGCCTCGGGGCATGTAGCCATGTACCCACGTCAGCAAGAAGCAGCAGTTTAGATGATAACGTGCCCTGCAGGTGGTGTGGGTGTTGCTGGGATCACGGGCAGATTTGCAGAGTCAAGACCGGGCGGGTGCCCGGGCGGTGGACTTCGCACAGGCACAAGGTCATGTCGGGTTGCAGCATCTCCTTCGACCTGGCGCCCAAGCCTTCGAGCCTGCGGACTGAAGTTGAGATGCAAAGGAAAGGAACCGGTCCAGGGCCCTGGCATTACACCACGAAGGTGCAAAAGCTCCCCCCTCGCTCCCCTCCCCGCCGAATCCCACCGAGCCGGTGCGAGGCGCAGCGGAGAAAGAGACGAGTGTGCACGATCACGTGATGAGCGGGCAGAGGGCAAGTTCAGCCACAATGTCGCTGGAAAGCTGCAGGTACTTTGGGGGCGATCTCACAAAGCTTGCAAAGCGAGCTTACGAGACATGGCTTGCAATTCACCCACCTATGCCGCTACAGACTGGTGATGACATGCAGCTTGACACGGGTTACATTTGAGGACAAAGGTATCGAGATGCGAGAAAGCTGGTGGCGCGAAATTTTCAGACAGTGCTTGCAAGGCACGTGGGCTTGTAGACGGATGCCTCTGTCATGAGGAATGTAGTGCGGGCGCCAGGTCTGGAGTACCTTCACCGAGAGGCTCAAATGCACTGTGAGTCTTAGACGCACGACAGGCAGTCCAAGATTATCGTGCGGCGACTAGAGTCACTACAAGATTAGATACATCAATGTATTTGCATGTTTGTCTTATGAGTTCAGTTGGGTTTGGAGATCGGGTTCTGGGCAAGTCTGGGCGCAGCTGCATTGTGTTGTCGCTGACATCGGTTCAAAGCCAAGGACATCAAGGAGCCGAACATAATGCTTCGTCACGACGACTTCAAAAATCCTGAAGTTGTTCTTATAGGCAGGATCTGTCAACGATGAGTGCTCTCAAAACTGCAAGTTTCTTTCTCTGTTGCCTTGATATGCCTTGATCCTTTTGTCGCGCAGGCGTTGGGAAGGGTTGTTTCACTGGGAATGACTCCATGCAGAGCCACGCATGACGTGCACTGCTTGTCAGAGGGAACACACAGAGAAGAGACGTTGAGTGCAGGGGAATGGGAATAGCACACAGGAAACGTGATCCAGCATCAATCTAGCGAAGAGAAGACGAAGGAGCAGGCAGTCGCCAAAGCCTCTCAGAAGCTCTCCTTGCCAGACTTCGGACTTGCGCAGAGCATCTGCAGCAAAGTTACTGGCATCAGTGGCACGCCAGGCCAGGCTGTTTTGCTTCCATTCTATCTGGTCATGCGTGCGCAATGTGGCCTCGACAGGTTACATTCCTCCCGAAACCTGGAAGAGGTACCGCTGGCAACCGCAGGGTGCACTTCAGCTGCACTGATTTCTGCAGCATTTTCAGTCACCAGTCAGGGAACTCTCCCGTTGTGATTTGAAGTGTTGGATAACTGCAGCTGTTTATGGCATTCACGGCACCGTATGTATGACGGGTACAGCAATCACGGTGGTATGAATCAGTTGTTGAAGCACAAGTGTGCCGCCGCGCAACAGTATAAGTGATTGTATTTGTACTGCAGTAGTAATTATTAATGGTCGCAAGTTATTACACGTAGTCATAGTCGTAGTCATAGTAATGTCCTCATAGCTCAACGCATTCGGATAAGGACATCTTCTCGCTGGGCGTGGTCTTTTTTCAGCTGCTTGCAGCTCGCGTGCCTCGTCCTGGGCCCGACGCCGTGGCTGGCATTTTCCAGGCCAGTTCGTCGGGTGGAGGTGTGGGGGGTTTGGGACTCGGGGCCACTACCACCGCGACAGTCCTGCCTCTGATGTTTGTCGTAGCTTGGGAAACATTGCCAGAGCCAGGATGAAGAGGACGGCTTGATTGATGTTGGCAGGATCTGACTGCCTTTGGTAGCAGAGGGAGTCGGTGACAGCAGTTTCAGAGGCGCGTGCTCGAAACCCTTGAACAGGTGCAAGCCAAGAGCGTGCAGGAGCCCGGCGTCAACTCTTTGTGTGCTGCAGACAAACACAGACCTTCTGTGCTCTGAGCTTTTCATACTTTGAAGGCTGTCCATGTCGGCACAATTTCATCAGCCAACACTGCTTGGGCAGTGAAAACGTGCTTGAATTTTCAGGAGGTCGGACAACAGACCATCACGAACCAGCCCCCCTGGCAGCTGTTTCCAACACGGATGAGCCCTGATTGAAGCTAGCCCGGGAGCGGAACTAGCAGATGGTCGATGCTTGTGGCAGAGTGAAGCTTGGCTGTCTCACGTGTCTCCGCTACGTATTCACAGTTGAGGCATCTCCTCACTGAGCTGGTATCGTCGATGCTGCGAAGCCGGGATTGCATTTTTCCAGCAGCTTGCCTGCTCATTTTTGTTTGTGCTACGTTGCATGCCTCAAGGAAAGAAGCCAGAGGAAAGGCCACGGGCTATGCAAGCGCTGCAACATAAATGGCCGTCGTCTCAGAGACGGGCCGTTCGAGCCATCTCGCAAGCTTCACTGCCAAAATTGTGTCAGGTTCTTTTCCTCTTCCGACGACGAGATTCCGAAGGCGAGGTATGCGTGTCTGAGGTTGCAAACCCAGATGTGGGTATCTGCCACTCCGATCTCTGATGCGCATCAAACAGGACGTGCTGGGTGCGCTGATCAGCTCCCCGGTTTCATTAGACCTGCTGCCTGCACGTTCATACTTCATACAAAGGCTAGTGCAAACAGGATCTGCTGGGACTGCACTTTCGTTGCCAATGGTACTCGCTCCGTCAGCCTCGGCAATATCTCGAACGTTTTTCGTGGTCTGACATGACAGCCTACCATAGCCTACTGACCTACTGTAACGTTGAGCCAAAGCTTCAGATTTTGCAGCTATACCGCTGAGGTGGCTCCGCAAAAGCCTTCTTCTCCTCCGAGCTGCGAAACGAGCTGCTGGAGTCCCCTGCTGAAGAATTAGGTCTCAGAACCCTGCAAACTATAGGTTAGGGACGATTGGTTTGCTTCGGCGAGAGCCCATCGCAAGCTGAAATGGGTCGATCATGAGCACAACCGCACAACCTTTCTCCACGGAAGGGCCCTTTCTCATGTATAGCAAGAGTGGTAGTAGCGTCCTTGAGATCCCTAAACCCTAGATGCTGTTCTGGGAGTGCTGGGGCAGCAGTGCAGAATTCTCTGAAAAAGAAGCTTGCTTCGGACTTTCGGACTTTGTCACGTGTAGCATTCGTCCTTAAGCGTTTCGAAATGAGCCTGGACCCTATACATGTGTGGGGCAACTATGAGACATGCGCTTACGCCATATGTGATTTTAGTTCAAGCAGTTGAATCGACGAACATTTCTGATACTTGGGTTTGCTTACTCAACCCGTGTCACTGATCGTATTGAAGCGTGGAGGTGAGGCTCCAGTAAATCCCAAGAACAGCCCGAACGCCATTGTAGTCGCATGCTGATGTCTCGAAACCTCGGTTGGGCAGGTGTTGCAATCTAGATCAGCTGCGGCGATTGAGCGCTTCTTTAAATGCACCATGGCCGCAATGTGCAGTGGTTGGGAGGCCCCGACCCCTGGAAGGTTTAAAGCTTAGCTGGTATGTTCGACCCAACATGGCATGCTAGGATCCTGATTTTGCAAGACCATCCACGTATCCTGGAGGAGGAGGCAGCCCGCCGAATCTTCACCCGCCGAGTCCATGTGACAGCCTTCAGGCTTGGGGTGCCGGCTTGCAAAGCCGAGCCGCAGTAAGAGCACAGCTAGAAACTTGCAGACAGCAGAGCCACGGCTCAAGCTGGCATGAGCTGTGTGTACTGTGCGTGGGTTATCAACGATCAGTGTGGCGAAGCCTGTCGATGAAGCTTTGGGTTGGACTCGGTTGGGGAAGCGCTCGAATGCAGCCCAGACCCTTCGACGTCGGAGCACCAGCAGCACCATTCAGCACCAGCAGCAGCAGAGGTAACAGTCGCAGGAGCCGTACTACCAGCAGCAGCAGCAGCAGCAGCAGCCAACAGCAGCTGTAGTCGTCATGGTTGTCATTGCTGTCGTTGTTGCCGTCAAGCAGCACGAATGAACAGTCGCGCCAGAATCTGAGCCGTCGTGCTGATCGTTCGTAGAATCGTAGAATTTCCGCTGTACTCACACCCGAGGGCCAAGAAACATGTCGGCCATCGAACAAGTCTGGTAGGGTTTGGTAGGGGATGCAAGAAGCAAGAAGCAAACATGCCCTGCTTGCAGGGCCCTCTTGACTGACAGTGGGGTCAGGCCAGAGAAAGTGGAGGACTGCAGCATGCCGCAGCATACCAAGCATGCCAGCGTCGGTTGAAGAGCGGCAGCCTCCGAGTGATGTGAGTTGGCTGTGCTGTGTTTGTCTGCGGCCGTTCAACATGACCGATTCTAGAGACAGCTTTCAACACTCTAGAAAGCAGCAGCACCCGGCCGAGAAGCATTAGAGCCAACCGAAAAAGCTTGCCATGGGCCAGCAGCAGAATTGCTGTTGTGGGCGCGAGGACGCCTGCGGTGAACCTCGGTGGCACCCAAGTATTGGAGTTTCGGCTTGTTTCGGAGTGGGCCGCTTGAAGCCCATGGTGTGGTCCCACAGCAACAAAGAACGAATCACAGCAGCGTAGAGTGCCTTCTGCAGTTTTTTCCGGGGCTTCTCCTCGGAATGCCAGGCCGAAGCCGCAGCGTTTGAAGATGATGGTAGCATAGGTGCTGCGCTGTCGCGATGCCAGAGTATGGGTGATGGAGTGTACACACATCATTTCAATTCTTCTTACATCCACCCCATTCCATCGCCGAAGTTTTCAAGTCCAACTTCCCTGAGGGCCGGCACCCGCAGCTCTCGGGGCCAGAGCCGTCACTTTCTGACGAGGGCTTTCGACAGGTGCTTGATGCAAGGACTCCGTGCTCCTTTAACTTCAAGATTTGGAAGTACTGGTGATTCGGCTGTCAGCATTCGGGGTCTTGGAACTGGAGTATGAAGAAGGTATATCCAAAACAGCCTCTTTGGCGGTGAGACAGCTGGAAGAAGCCAGCTGTGCCAGGCAGCATGCGCCGTCGGACTGTTTGGGTGTCATTGCATGCCGCACGCTATGCATCTCCCTCATCCAAAGCTTTTTCCGAAAATACCCCAAGAAACTTTTCTCCCCATCTTTGGCAAGTTCATGTGTAAGACAGCGTAAGACTTACAACTGCATAGCTTCACGGTCCCCCCTGTGGAGTTTGACCCTGGCACCTGAAGGAACCCGTGCTTGCTGAGAGCGTTTCTCCGCCGACTAGTGCAACAGGGTGGGGGTGCTGCCCCCTGGCTTAAGCATCCGAAAACTGCGTAGGATGTGTGTGGTTGCTGTTGTAAGACATGGCCAGGTGTATCTGCAACGTGGAGCTATGATGCGGCATAGTGCCGCCGATGTGGGTGAGCAATCACAGTTACGCTAGGGTGCAAAAGCATCACACATCCCTAGAACCATGGGCATGCTACAGAGCAGTAAGCAGTGAAAGGAGAGTTTGCAATGTTGAGAGACCCATGCTGCTGCAGTCGATCGGTCCGAGTCAGCTTGCAGCTGAGGTAGGAAACCAATACCTTTTGGCGATGTTTGCCTCCAAGTGAAGCTCGGCAAATTGGAAGCTGCTGGCACTTTCGCATTCTGTGCATTGGCACCAGAACCAACTCGCACGATGGTGATCCGTGACCCAGGTAGCCCAGACGAAAGCTTCGAACAGCTTTTGCAAGAGCCACACAGCTGCATTTGCCCACAAGGAGCCAGGTCAGGGGATGCAGGGCAATGAAGCCTTCCCAAGAGTCAAAGCCCCAGCAAAGCTCTGAGATTGGCTTTGCAAGTCGGACTTTGTTTTGATCTAGGCCAGCATCTTTCTGCGTGTATGCCAAAAGAAAATTGCACAACGCTGTTGCTGCAAATGCATGTGTGCATGTGTATGCACACAATATGCCACTGCGAATGCTGGTCAGTCGCTCCAGTACTAACGCTGCGGCCTATAACAGTTCTAGCAGGTTTGCCGAATCGAAGTGACTCAGTTTCCTTCCTATGCTGGCTTCTGCGTTCATGCTGCTACTTCTCTGAGTCTCTGTAGCGTGAGCTCAAGTATCGGCCACAAAAGACACCAGTAGCAACATGTGGGAACTAACATCACTGCCGACGTATGCTGCGGCGGGCTTATTGGAAATCTCAGCAACAGCTCCTGGCACCAGTCTCATGGCGAGCGTGTCTACTTAGTCTACTTAATCAAAGGCTTAAGCCAATGCACTCGAAGCTAAGCAATTTCCAGGCTGGAGGACGCTTCATGGGCCGGTCACCCTCACTGGCCGGGCCTCCAAGAGAAGGCCCCCGTGTAGCACTCTAATCGCTACTCAGACATATGAGAGTGTCACCACACACACACACCTCAATTCCGAAAGTCTACCAGGCTGCCGTGGATTGGAAACCAATTCATTCAAGCACCCTGTAAAGGACTCCCGTTCACAGCCTTCGCACCAGATTCAAACTCTACATAGACCCATATCTCGCCAAGCCGCAAATCCGTGTCTTGCTTGTGTGGTATTTGGGCAAACGTGAAGGTGGGTATGGCAGTTGCCGGTGGCGCCTGATGCCTCCGAAGGCCACAAGAAATATCTGGATTCGGTGGTTCCGGAGCAACTCGCACAGGACCAGGAATGCGGTTTCGCCAGACCTCGAGTTCTGTCTGCAGCGACTGTTCCATGCCTGTTACTTGCAGGCATGCGCCACACAGGAGTTGGTGACTGTCAGCCCTCGCCCGCTCAAGACCAAAAGGGGTGAGCGGACCGGATCTTTCGATGAACTTTCGCATTTAGGACTTTTGTGCGTCTGCGAGGTGTCGCTCGCCTGTAACCCAGGCGAGTCTCGCCACGTCAAGCAGGAATCCCGGACGTGCATAGGCACATGAGTCATGGCACAACTTTCACTGGCAGACCAGTCGGGCGACGACGTGAAGAGGGTGGCGTTCATATCTTACAGGCGGTTCGAGTGATATGAAGGAGAGACGTTTCAGCGTGTCTTCCATAATTTCAATGCGGGGGATTCGCCGCCCAGTTGTGCTCATGACACTTCCTGGCAACAGCTGGATCCTTCGAAAGTATTGTTTGGTGTGTAGCCGTCCAGTGCAACGGGACTCGTGCTCAATACACGCTTTGCTGTCGGAATCCGACTGGCAGCACAAATTCAGTTGCATGAACGAAGTTGCGGCTGCAACGCGTGGAGGCGCGGATGCAGCTACAGGAAAAGTTGCGATAGCGGTGATATCAGCCTTTGACCTCAGCGTTGCACGATCTACTGGACAGTACCAGGACTTCATCCGTGTGGAGCAGGCGCATGGTCGGCCGAACGGGAGAGGACGTACGCCACTGCCTCGCGGCGATTTCCCCTGGCAGGCTTCAGACAACTTCATTGAGTACGAGGGCCTGCTGCGCGAAGCCTTTCAGGCTTAGTTCCACCTTCATGTTAAGCTCTGGAGACCATGCTCTGCGACTGCTTGCGATGAGAGGAGAAGGAAGAGTGCAGTCTACAGGTCGCTGGCGTCTCGGAACTGCCTGAAAAAGCCGTGGTATGCCTGATCCCAGACATTGCCTTCAGATCTCGTTCTGAGGTCACGTGCCTCTTCAACGATATGGACTTGCACAGAACTGGCCGCTCGGAGAGCTGCCGCGTTGATGCAGTAGCCCAGAAGGGGCCAGTGGCTTCCCAGGTGCTCTTCCGCTGGTGGACATCAAAGAGATGCTCCAAAGTGATGCGTGGCACGATGCAAACATTCATTTGCGCAAACCTGCCACGAAGGTGAGTTAGTCCTGTTGGGCGACAGAATTAGACTCGTAACTGTTCCGAGGTTTGAGTTTGATGTCGCTGGGCCGCACTCCTTCAGGGCGATTGACGGACACTAGCAACTATGTAGTAAAAGCGCCCGTGTCAATCCACAGGCAGGGATCAAGAGCTTGTCAGCCAAGGGACATGCTGCCGAGCTGCTGAAAAGGTTTAGAACACAGGCGCGGGCGAGCTAGCTTTGTGTGGTGTCTCCCACTGTCAGCTTCTGCGGGTTTGTTTACGCCTGGCAGGGCGGTGAAG
Source organism: Symbiodinium sp. clade A Y106 (assembly GCA_003297005.1). Classification (NCBI taxonomy): domain Eukaryota; class Dinophyceae; order Suessiales; family Symbiodiniaceae; genus Symbiodinium; species Symbiodinium sp. clade A. The sequence goes on along the minus strand of BGNK01000125.1, from coordinate 85,608 downwards.
TTACGTTGGCAGAGTTTCAACGCGTGGTTCTGGAGGACAGTAGGCACACACTTGGGATTGATTGGATCTGCGGGTCGCTTTGAGCAGCGGCAATCTCTAATTAAACGCCACACCCGAAATTGAATGGCCATGGTCAAACCTTCTTGGGTGCACAGATCACGGGCATGACATGATCGCCCTGCAGCCCCGTAGAAAAGTCGGAGAATCGCAACTCCGTCTAGTCCCTCTAGCAATCGTGATGTGCGAGATGACTGTGCTCTGATATGGTTAAGACGAAGCAGGATGTAGCCGGAATCCTGCATAGGACGGGCGCATTGCGCCAAAAGCCTCCGCGGACCGCGGCCGAGGACCTCGGCACCTCGGCAGACGGAAGAACGGAGCAATGTGGCTTTTTGGACTTGGGGATTTGTCGGCCTTAGCATGGCAAGAACAGAGATCTGCCTCACTCTCACGGGTTTTGTGTGGGCAGACAGGCCAGGATGGCCCTACACAGAGACCCACTTGAGAACAAGCAGTTGAAGGATCCTGGTCTTGTTCCGAATGCCCTGAGGGTCAGGCTAGTTCATTCCGGATCTTTCACGCTGAGAACCTAGCGTGGGTCTTGTGCTCGCTGGATGTGCGCATCATAACGGGCACTGACACCAAGGCGCCGAGAGGAGTGGAACTGTTGGTGGCCTTCAGCCGCTGGTCTTGTTTGGGGAAGCTTTGGAGCTTCGGGGTTTGGCTATGGAGTTATTCGCATTGAGGCTTCAGGCTTTTAAGAGAATAGAGTCGCTGCAGACCGGATGCAAAAAGAGAATTCGGAGGGGGTCTTGGCTTGTGCATGCCGTTTTGGCATCACTTCTCGTCTCTCCTTCTGCGACATGGACTACCAGTGATGGGACGCATAGAAATTCGGCGGTCAGGGCATTGGTAGTGTTTAGTTTCATTGAATTTGTCCGCGCAAATCATTGCGAGAAAGCTGCGTCTGCCAAGCGCAGACAGGCTAGTTCCCTCTGTTGAATTTCTCTCTCTCTCTCTCTCTCTCTCTCGCTCTCTCTCTCTCTATATATATATGTACATACTTCTTAGCACTTATTATACAGTATAACATATAGTAGATAACACGAAGCGGTGAGATGCAAAAAGGAGATCATGGCAGCTCGGGAGGACGTTGAGGAGTCCTCCTCTGAGTCCGGTGTGCGCCCTAGAAAAGAGCTCATAAGAGCTCCCTGAATACTGGGTGAGGCATACTATCCTGTTATAGCGAGAGGATAGTATGCCTGTTATAGTCCCTTTGAAAAGATGCGGCTTGTGGTGTGCTGGTGGCTCGGATTAGCGGCACTCTGCATGTTTACGGAGGGTCCTCTTGAGGTCTGGCGCGCTCAACCCCTTGTGTTTGAGGCTGACAGCCTTCGCACGGCCTTCGGCGGCTCGAGTATCGTTTGCGGCGATTAAAACAGAGAGACCGTGAGCACCCGACTTCCGACCGCTGCGCGACTTTTCACGACTGCAAGGCAGGAGAAGAGTTTGTTCGTCGAGCGTGTTTTGTTCGGAGAAACGGTGCAGACGATTAAGTTCTGCATGCTTCTGCAGCTGTCTGGATCAACGTAGGCAGTATGAAATGATTCGTTGATCTGCAGGCAATGGCAATGGCGAGCAAGATGAACAGCATCGGTGCCAAGGGGTACATGCGAATGCGACAGGCGCAAGTTGAGGAGTTTTCATCTCAACATGCGGAGTTCCACTTGCACCACCAACCGGGATGCCTTCCACAGATGATGGAGGGGTCCAACTTGGTGAAGTCCGAGTCCATGGACTTGCAGAACGACCCGAGGTTCTTCCAGCTGAACGTGCTGGACAAGCGGCTCTCCGCCGTGCAGCAACTGGCAGTGGTGTCATCCCTGATGACCACGGCCAGCTCGCATGTAATCAACATGAAGAAGGATCTCCATTTCCAAAATGTCCAAGGCTGCCTACGAAGCACAAGCTTTTTCATCCTTTGCTTCGTCTTGTTCCTGAACTTGATTGCCGTCTATGTGGGTGTCGCCCAGACCTACCACACGTACCGGCTCGAAACGGCGGGGCCTACCGGCTTCGAGATAGCAGCCAGCTATTACCTGAATCCCAATATCGTTGCCTGGAGACATCTTGCGGTGAAATGCTTGCTGAATGGGCTGGCATTGTTCCTTTTCTCTACGGGCATCCGGGTGGCCGTGAGCTTCGAGGCGGAAGCGCACCAGGAGCCTCAGATGGCAGAGACCACTGCCCACATTTTGGGCGTCGTCGTGCTCTTGGTCTTTACCGTTGGAGCCGCACTGTTGACATACATCCACTGGAAGCATCAGGCAGTATTCAGGGCAAACTATGAAGCTGCCAAGTATCAGGAACGGCCTTTCCTGGCCACTGTGCAAGACATGTTTGATTCGACGCGTGGTTCGCATCGCGCACCGGATGTGTAACTGTGGCAGATTTGATATTCGCGAGTGCAAAAGAAAGTAGTTCGGCCTGAATTCGACACAAGCCCGAAGAGTGGCTGTTTCGGCTGTTTCGTGTGTGCTGGCAGCAAAGTGCACGATCTGAACCCTGTTTGTAAAGAAAGGTTTTCACTCATTGTGCTACCGAGAGCAGGCGTGTTGCCAGCACATGCTCTTGCAGACCTGAGAGGCTGCCCGTCCTGGAGTCTGTGCAGTCCAAAACGGGGCTTGTCTAAAGATGTGTGCTTCCTGATACTAGCAGGACGCGGCCGTTTCTGCTCTGCAAAGGCAGAGCTGTGAACAATGGACCAGCTTTTGTGCTGGCTGATGCTGGCAAATGACCGGGAGAGAAGTGGTGCGCTTCGTTCGCTCCACCGACCGTGCACAGAGAGAGCTGTCTGCAGCTGGCTGCACTAGCTCTTCCAAAAACCGGCAGGCAGCCGGGAGCGGAAAACGAGCGTACCAAACTTGTCTTTCGCACGACATTGGCAAAACCACAGCATCCTTGTGTTTCAGAGACCAGACCGGGGCCAAGTGAGGTTCCACGGCTTTGCTGCAGCACTGCGAGTTGCCGTCCGAGGCCCAGGCCCAGGTGTCGGGTCTCTTCGAGCTGTGCAGAAGTCGAGCTGGGCGTTTTCAATGCATGGAGTTCCTGAATTTTGGGAAGCTCATGAGAATCTTTTCTGCTTTTCCCACCGCACGAAGGCACGTGTGAACACAAGCTGTGGTGGTGGTGGTGGTGGTGCTGCTGCTGCTGCTGCGGCTGCTCTTGCTGCCACTCCTTGCTGGAGCAACGACGAAATGCCACAAGAGCAAGAACTTGCTGCCAAAGGCTCTTCACTTCTGACGAAGATTCTACTACTCTGATTATGACTACGAGGGGACTATGTGGCCATGGCTGTGGCTCTGAGGATGACTGGGACTAGGGCCATTGCTGTTTGCTGCTTTGCTCAAGGCCCAAGAGCTGCTCTGCATCGCCCCTGCGAAGCAGCACCAAGAGGCTTACGAGGCGAAGCGCTTGGGGTTTATTGTAAGCGTGTAATATATATTATAGACGTCTGAAGTAGTAGTTCGAGTGTTCCCTTGCATGCTGGTGTCGACAAGTATCCAGATAGAGTCAGCCAGAAGCGGTGTCGCACGGCGAAGTCTCTACTGCCCACATGGCGCCAACTTAGGGGTGACACATCGCTTAAAAGAGCGTGTTGGAGAAGACCTGGAAGTAACTCTGCCATTACGCTGTGGAGCAGTCTGAGTCTACGTGGAAGCAGCAGGGTAGAGGCTGCGGTGGTAGTGGTTGCAAGCAGCAATTCAGTAGCTTATGTATATATATATAGAGCATGTATCACAGGTTATGTAAAATTACAGGATCGCATTTTTAGTTTTGTTTGTTGTTTTTGTGGTTCCCTACGCTCTGCTTGTGTCTTCCCGTTCTACCTTCTGCTTGTGCTTGCTTGTTGTTTTCTGTTTGTTTGTGCTTTTGCTTTTCAGTTTTCCTGCTTCTTTGCTTTTCCGCTTCTCTGCTTGGCTTTTTCCGCTTCTTGGATCGCCAAATGAGGGGGCGGGTTCAAGAAATGCGATCAACCGGGATCGCCTAGTGAGGGGTCGTGTTTAAGTAAGATATGTGACCAAACGGGATCGGCAAATGAGGGGACGTGTTTAAGAGATATGGGCTGAATCAGGATCGTCGGGCTCGCCAATGGAGGGACAATGGAGGGAGCGAGTTTAAGATATGTGATCAACCTCAATCGCCAAATGAGGGGTCGTGTTTGAGATATGTGCTCAATCTGGCTCGGCAAATGAGGGGCAGGTTTAGCAGTTCAAGAAATGTGATGAATCGGGATCGCCAAGTAGGGGGCGAGTTTAAGACGCTTGAGCGCCTAATGGAACCCTAGCTGCCGTGAAATTCGAACACATGAAGTGCGAACCATTTGGTTCTTGCGTACGAAACCCTACCCCTAGACCCTGGTTTGGTGGCGTGAAATGGGGATCCGTTGGTTTGGTATACCAAACAGGACCCTGTGTGCGCCTTAGACTGGCGTTTTGCCGAGTGCGCCTTAGACGTTTTACCGTGTGCACTCTAGACACGCTGGCTTACATCCAAAGGAAGACCCTAGATCGTATCCCCCAAGTACTGCTACGATTCAAGATGTTCCACAAGCAAGGCCGGTCCATATCTTTGCATTTATATACAAAGAGTCACGCCTCCGGCGCATAGAACCCTCTGTAAATGAAAAAACTGTGCCCCGCACCACTGCGGGAGACACACGCAGCGAGCATGTTTTGTGAATAACAGGACGCGGGGACCAGATTTGCACCAGGTGCCAAAGGAGAGTGTCCACCTGGCCATAATTTTTAGATGCTCTGGCAAACAGAACAAATAATACCAAAAAAGAACAAAACGCCGAAATGAATTTTCGTACCAAATAAAAGTCATATGTACCATCTAATACAACGAGAAAAGCTGTGTGACGTAATAAAACAAAGCATCACAACCTTGAGTATACATATATTGGCATACGAGATATCATGTGACAGTATACTGTAGAATCATGTACTTACCTATGACACAGTTCAACGTAAGGTATGTTATCAGGGTCTACTCCGTTCTGAGAGCAGATCTTCCGTGGCCCACCGATGATGTCCATGGTCTAATCCGTTCCGAGAGCAGAGCAGCCATGGCCCAACCATGACTATGTCCATGCTCTAATCATCCGTTTTGAGAAGGCCCAACCATGATGACGTCCATGGTTTAATCCGTTCTGAGAACAGAGCATTCGTGGCCCAACCATGATGACGTCCAGGGCATAATCCTTTCTGACAACAGACTCCTGGCCTTAGGGATGCTACAGTTCACCACGATATCTCTCAAAATAGGGCAGTGGCTTGGAAGCAAACAAATTCCGTCGGAGTTGGAGCCCTTGAAACCTCAGAGTTTCGCGCGCATATCTCTGATTGTAACTGCTGCGTTCCGCTGCCACTTTTCCTTCGCCCTAAATGTATATGAGTGCGAGTGTGCGTGTCGAAATGTATATGTCTTCGCAAATGCCATGTCGTGCGCCCTGGGGAAAACGGGGTGCGCGCGCCCAAAACATATAGCACATAATACATAATGTAGAATTCGTATGATTATATGTAAGACAAATCATTGCATATACATAAAACCTACAAATGTAATACATAACTCATAACATACAATATAGAACATCTAGTATACAAGATGATGTCATAGCATTGCCTGTGCACAGGCGCTGGCCGCCAAGAGAGCTCAAGCGGCGCCACAGACTCAGCTCAAAGAACTGGGCGGCTCCCTCGAAATACAAGGTTGTCGAGACAGGCTCAGCAGATGATAGTCAACATGTTGGCAGAAGCCACCGGGGGTCAGTTTCCGATGAATACTTTGTACCCCCAGCTTCTTTGCGTTTCACTCGGCCTGTGCGTTATTAGTTATACGCTCTCATGTCGAGGCTTGTCCCACCAGAGGACTTCTTCAAGCAGGGCGACTACGAAGGAAAGTGCTCCTTTCAATTTCTTGTGCTCGAAGCCAGGCTTTAGACCTGCCTGATCCCTGACGAACTCGAAGGCCGAAATCCCACAAACCATGCGCAAACCAACAGAGGTACTCCCGCTTTGACGATAGGGGCGTGCCAACGCATGCGGAGGCAGGTTAAGCCGAAGAGGTTAACAAAGGATCTGGATAGTCTGCCGAGGATGGGAGCGAGCTTCCCAAAAGTGCAGTAAAGAAGCTGGCTTTTTGGCAGCAGCTTCAGGTCAAGGAAAGTGCTGCTTGCAGTGCCGGGTCAATCGGATTCAAGCCAAGGTGAAAATCTACGAGGCGCAGGTGGGATGCTTCGCACCAGACCGTTGCATGGTGATGCCTGATGAAGCCGGTGGATTGATCCCGGCCCATCCCTAAACAACTGCATTCGGTTACCCGCGGCAGTACCTCGCGTGCCAGATTCAGATGGCATTCTGACCGTGGATAGCGACAGGAAAGAGGCGATCAAAAAAAGCTAAACCGCAAACAGGTCAAAAAGTACAGCAAAGCCACGGCAAGCGAAGGCGATGGCCAAGCAAGGCTGCCGCCGCTTGGTTGCACGGCTGACTCCGTGTGCTGCAGGCTGCAGGGAGCACGTCGACAAGCCAGACCTTCCAAGTTCCGTCTACACCAGCATACTTCACTGTGTAGTTAGATACTGAAATATGTTATGTCCAGTAATATATTCGAGCAGCATTTATGTCAAATTTACTACGCATGCTCTGACATGCTGTATTACGCTGTAGTATGTGGTATAATGTGGTAATATGTTATGACATGCTATCATGCGTTACAATCTGCTTTAATCTGTTGTAACCTGTTATGACTTGTTATGATATGGTAATATATGGTATATTGCTTTACAGCATGTGGTAACATGTTGTAACATGTTGTGTTAATTTGTTATGCCATTCTCAAACATTTTGTATGGTTTATTAGATAATGCGGCAATGCTACAATAAATCCTGTGACCGAGTCCAATTCTCCCCAAGTCTCGTTGCCTCCCAGTTCATTGCAGGGAAGCCTCTGGAAAGAAGGTGCGGCATGTGTTGCTTGCCTGAAGATAATTACAGGAAATTCCTGTGGTGCTCGCGCAGGACTCCCGGGCGGAGACAGGCGCTGAAGATCAGGTTCGAGTCCTGATGCCTTGTAGATGATCGCGTGTCTTCATGTTGCAGTAGCCCTGCGCTGCGTAGTGAGCAGCACAGAGCCGAAGATGAAAGCTAGCTTCGAGGCTAGTCGGAGCTGGTGTGACATTCAGTGTACAGTGACTGTATGTTGCTGTGCAAGCTGCAGCTTTCGGCCTTTCGCGTCAAGCTAGAGTTTGGGCGTGGACAGGGAGAGCCCCCCCAAATCTCGCAACAGGAGAAGCCCCCGAAAACTCCGGAAGCCAGAAGCCTCTGCAGCATCTGCAAGGCCCTGGAACTGCCAGAGGGCAGCTGCCTCCCCGACGTTGTGAGCGGCACCTTCGGAGGCGCTACCACTTTTCGTCCCCTGAGTTTGGGAGCCCTGGATCTTTCTAGCGCAGATCACCATACATCCACACATCCATACATCCATGCGCGCCACATAAGAGCGCACATAGCTAGATACATAGGTAGATAGGTAGATAGATGGCTTAGCTTAGATGGATGGGTAGGTAGGTAGGTAGACGGGTACTTTACACTTGGTCCAGAATCATGATTGCCCGAATCAGTAGAGCCGAAAGAGTGCAGGAGCTCAACAAGCTCTGTACATCCTGAAGGATGCCGATGCATTTCATTGCCATCGTCAACATCATCAGAGGGAGAGAGGGAGAGAAGGAACATGGCCAAGACACGTACTGGGTGATTTCATGCTTGACATGGAGGTAGACACGACTTCTGCCGCCGGTGTCCTCTTGCTGTGTTGACATTGCGTCGTCGGGACAATGTCGTGGGCGAGCCTCTGGTGTAGAGGGTCTCGAAGGTGTCCTGAGCCCCAAACAAGGGAACAGAAAGACAGAACGACCCAATAACAGCTGCGTTGCTTCAAGTCTTTGGTTGCCTTTGAAACCCTGGGAAAACGGATGCGCTTTGTGCCAAGGGGACTCCCATGACCCGCCCGTCAAGCCCTGAGAGAGTGCAGTCCACGGTAGCAACATGGGGGAACGTGTTCGGCGAGGGTCTAAGGAACTAGCCGTAGAGGGCGCCGGGACGAGGCCGGGACGCGGGCTAAAGTACAGGGTCATTTGGGGGTTTTTAATGCCGAACACACCCTACATGTTCAAACAAGCACGGGGAACCGACCAGCCCCGACTCCAAGGCCTCCTTCTAGGGAGTAGGGAGGCGGGAGGCGGGAGGCGGGGGCCTAGGCCCGGGTCTGTACCCTGCGACCTTTCCCCGGCAGAAGAAGCAGAGAGACAGGGAAGAAGGGTAGAGAGTTTTTTCGCAAGTACCTCCGACGAGGCCGCCAAGGCGAAGCTGGGAAGCTCTCGCATCTGTGCTTGGGTCTGTGCGTGATGAGGAGTTTACGGTAGAGGAGGCGTTTCCGAGGGGATGCCAGATGCAGAAGGTGTTGTGGCATTCGCGGAGCATATGGCGGTCTAGGGCGACCGTGTGCTGCCTCAATCAAAATGAGAACTTTGAGTAGCAGATTTGCAAGAGTCGAGTCTTTGAGATTAAGTCCAATGATAACAAGAAGCAACTGACGGACAGCAGATGGGCGGGAATCAGGCTCAGAAAGTTCATAGTGCATGAAGTGGCTTTTCACGCTTTCCAGCCACCAGGGAGCCACCATGGAGACCACATGCAGAAAAGGTAGGTTTAGGATTATGCATTCTCCGTCACCACAAGGACAGGGATTTTAAGATTCTACATGATTCTACGTAAAGGGCTCAGGCTCGAGCCTGACACTCTCCGAGTTCGGGATCCTTTGCGTCTGGCAAAAACGCCATGGCTGTCTTGCGATGTATCGCAGGGTTTCTGTCATTCTTAGTCCATGCGGCTGCGTACCCGGGGTCCATGAGTTGCGACTTCACGTGTATGGGCGGCTACACACCTGGAAGCTCCTTCGGGTTCATGGGTATCGCAAACATAGGAGCTACGTCGGGCGACACCTGCAAGATTGCCACAGATGTTCCAAGCGAGGGCTACACCGCTGGAGGGTCGTACATGGTGACAGTCACCTCGACCACTGCACTGGCACAGAAGCTGGTGTCCAACGGTGGAACCTTCAGCAATGGCATGGTCTCCGACAATTCGCCGAAGAGCACGAGCAAGCAACACGCTTGGACGGCACCAAGCTCTGGCGATGTCACGTTCCGGGCCTTGTGTGGTGCCGGTGGCACCATCGATGAGATGTGGTATGCTCAAGAGGTGATGGTGTCTCTCTCGACGACAACAGTAACATCAACAGCAACATCAACAGCAACAGCAACAGCAACATCAACTGCAACAGCTACAGCAACAGCAACAGCAACAACGACCGAGACGGACACGACAACAGCAACAGATGCTTCAGATGCAAACATGTCGTCTACGACAACTGCAGCGAACACGACTACGACGACCACGACCTCTCAGTCTCAGTCGGACGAGGACGGGGGCACCATTTCGGCATCTGCGGTTCTTTGCGCAGCACCAGCTCTCATCCTCGCCGCAAGCTTCCAGCTGTGGTGAAGGGAGAAACCCGCCGTGCCTGCCCACTCGCAATGACGAAGTATCATTGTGTGCACCACGANCTCATCCTCGCCGCAAGCTTCCAGCTGTGGTGAAGGGAGAAACCCGCCGTGCCTGCCCACTCGCAATGACGAAGTATCATTGTGTGCACCACGAACCCGGTAATTGCTTTGTACAGATGCCTGACCAGAATTTTGCAGAGAGCTTTCTTCCTGTCGGCGTGGTGCAAATCCACAGGTACCGACTTCATGAACAAGGATCGAGATGATCTCTTCTTCAGTCATTGTCCACTTCCGTGCGTCATCTTCATGTTTCTTGATGCAATCTGCCCTGCTATCCCGACATCCTACAACAATGACTGACTCTGCAATGGTCTCGTTAATTACTTGGCGTCCCGAACTTGGCAAGTATGATGTGCAGGAGACCCGCATACACCCGGCACTAGGTCTCTCTCGTACATTGTTTGTAATTGGGGGTTGTTTGGCAGTGCCGGGTCCTTTTCACCTCAACGATCTTTGGATTCAAGCTCAGAGTGAGCGCCGAAGACAATACGTCTACGTAGGCATGGCTCGAGCCCGAACGAAACATTGAGCTTATCGATAGCATCGGCAGGCAGGGAGTTCATCTGTATCGACTCGCCAGTGGCGTGTGGACTTCCGAGTTCCAGCCGTACCTTCGCGGTTGCTTTTTGTTGTCACACGGCAATAATCTGATTTTGTTCCGCAGGCCAGTGCCTTAGCCTCCTTAGCCTTCTCGTCGCCAATCTGATCTCGAGCCCCACGCCCACCTGGTAACCTCGCGGTTGTGCAGACTTGTGAGCACTATTGAGCACTGAAACCTACGCTCAGCCCTGAAGCAAGCCCATCTAAACCCCATGCCCGAGAAACCTCCACAAAAAGCGTGCCATGCAGGTTTCGAGCTGATTTCTTCGGGACCATTGACGCATTCTTTCGTCTTCTGACCCTGTCCTCGGTGCGGTCGTTCTCCAGAGTGAATGCCGAGAATTACTCTTATAGGCGCAATCTGTGCCAGTACAGTAGTAGTAGGCCAGTATGATGAATTGTTATTGTGATCGTTGCGACCATCTCAGTTTAAGTCGCGGATTTCGTGGACGTTTGCAGTGGCAGTCTGTCGAATCAGTCTTTCTGACTTGCGCTGTGTGAGTCCTGCAGCCGACGCAAGAGGGAGCAGGAGGATGCCTTCGAACCCCTCCGAACCCGAAGCCCTAAACCCTAAACATCGCTAGAACTGGAATCCTAGCGAAGGCTTGTCCGAGAGTGAGGGCTGAAACCCTAAACATCCCAAAATCCTAACCCTAAGCCCTAAACCCTTCAAGTGCACTTTCTGGATCATGCGAGACGGAAAAGGGCCGTTCAAAAAAAACCCTAAACCCCAAACTCCAGCCCCCAGCCATCTCGAGTTCGATGAGGGGCGGTGTCGGTCCGCTACAGGCGCTGAGACTTGTGGCAATGCTAGGGGACAGCACTTGTCAACGTGTGGTGCTGGCTCGGAGTTAGGGCCTCCATATTATAGAAACCTTATAGATCCCTGATAAGGACCCTATAGAAGCCTCATGGAGCCCTTGTCGTAACAGAGTTTAGGCTTAGAGACAAATGAAGAATGAGTCATGTACTCTGCATGTTGACTGTGTGCCATGGCGATCAGAAGTGGACCTGACGTTACGCCTCGGATGCCGGGTCCCCAGGAGCCATCATCGCAGAAACGAGACTTCCCATAACATCATTGTTGGACTAGGACTCGCACGGTGATGCATACTGTATGCTCAGCACAGAGTGCCAAAAGAAGCCATCAAGACCTAGACTGTCGTGACCCTAGAAGAANACGAGACTTCCCATAACATCATTGTTGGACTAGGACTCGCACGGTGATGCATACTGTATGCTCAGCACAGAGTGCCAAAAGAAGCCATCAAGACCTAGACTGTCGTGACCCTAGAAGAATGCCGATCAACAAAAAAGTAAGCAGTGTCAAGAACAAAAAAGTGATCAGCATCAAAAAAGGAAATTGTTGCTCCACTGCTTCCTGTCCGAACTACTGTGGCCCTTGTATTAGTCTCTGAGTGTACTGTTGCTACAATCACAGTTCTTACTATAAGCACTATTATTTCTACGTCCTATTGTTCTTACCACTATGACTAATCGGTAGCACTACAAGTACTGCTGGTATTGCTGAGGTTGTTGTTCTTATCATTGCTGCCGGTAGTTGTTGTTCGTATGGTTAGTATTATCAGTTTTACCACACCTGTGGTCATGTTATTATTAGTCTTACTAGTATCGTTATTTGATATTCTTATCATTACGGTGAGTATTGTTAGGATTATGGATATTATAGTGCCAGCAGACAAAGACCACACCAGAAGGATGTCATTATGACCACCTGCAGTGCTGGCGACAGTGTACGCTTGTCCGGACTTAACGATCACAATTGAGAGCACGACGACATCGTTTTCCACCAAGTACCGGCGGCTCGGGACCGCCAAAGTACCTTGCGCCAATTGTGCTTCTCGGGCGCACCGAGATCGAACATCCGGAATTGTTCCCTCCGAATACCGCTGCGAATCAAGGTTGTCGAGAGCAACAAGTGGTCCCTGTCGTATTACTTGCAATGAATCCCGGCCGCGGGGCAAGCGGCAGACAAATCCTGTCAGCGAAAACTATGCACCGTGCAACAGGGGCAGACGCGAAGCATCCTGTGCAAAAAAAGACATCGATAGGCTGTGCCTGCTGTAGATATAGGAAGTTCGGAGACTCTTTTTTGAATCCCGAAGTGGGACGTAATGATTTTTTTGATCCTGCTACTCGTGACATCTTTATTTGATCTCTAGGGGTACAATGTTTTTTGTTCCTGATTTCTTTTTTGATCCGGCACCCTTGTGACAATAGACCCCCGAAAGCCGCGGAGTGTTCGCTCGAAGACGGTTTTGGCATACGTCCAAAGTCCAAAGCTCCTCGAGCATCTGGTCCTGGCCAAGCCAGAGCCAGGGATGGCGCAGGAATCTGCAAACGAGCTACTTCGACGAATCGAAGGTTTGCAGGAGGAGCTCCGAGTGGTGAGCGATCGCCTTGTGAAGCTCGAGACCTCGGGGATCCACCAGGAGCTCCGTGTGGTGANGGAATCTGCAAACGAGCTACTTCGACGAATCGAAGGTTTGCAGGAGGAGCTCCGAGTGGTGAGCGATCGCCTTGTGAAGCTCGAGACCTCGGGGATCCACCAGGAGCTCCGTGTGGTGACCGACCGCCTTGCAAGGCTTGAGACTGGAGTGATCCAGGAGGAGCAAATCGCTTTGAGCACGGCTGAGCAAGAGCAAGTTGTACCAGAGAAGGGCGACATCGATCCGCAGCGACTCGAAGCCGGAATGCTTCCCGGTCCCAGCGAGACCGAGACGGAGCAGTTTCAAACGCGGAAGTCACGAAAGATCACGCACAAATCGGTCATTATCACGGAATCGGATCACCGCTTCAAGAGTCCTTCTGGGATGCTTTGCTGCTGGCAGGTCTGGACGAGATCGGCCCGGCTGGAAGTGCTGTCATCACCTTCGGCGTCCTTTCGAGCTTCGGGCTTCAACTTCTCTTCGTATGGATCGTCTTGACTTCCTTCCTGAGCAGCGATCCCAAGTATGACATACAGCATTTGAAGAATTGGCGTGTCCTCTATGGCCACAATTATGCCAACATGGATTCCTCCGGCGCCTCATTGGTGTCCAAGATTTGCGGTGGGGCTCTCTTCGAGCGCGAATGGTGGCACAATTCCCTGCTGGATGAAGTGGACGCTTACCTGGATCCCGTGTTCCCAGGCATGTTTCCTGACTTGAGCGTTGGGGTGGTCTTGTCCAGCGTGGCACTGGCAATCTGGGTCTGCTACATTGCTGCTGAGCTGCAAGATGCGGGAAGGTTTGCCTGGTCCATATACCGGCTTCCAGGGGGCAACACGGTCATAAGCATGGTGAGCGAAGACGAGCGAGTCTTTGAGAGTGTCAGTCGTTTGCGCCGCACGGCGGTGTCTTTCACCGTCTTGGCACGGTTGGGGATCGCAGTGACGCTGGGAATTTCTGGAGGTCTTTGGCTTGCTCACACCCGAGATGTTACCAACATCATGCTGAATGCGGTTGCCCTTCTGTTCATTCTGGAGATTGATGAGCTCTTATGGAAAGTCGTGGCATCCAGGCACACCACGAAGTACCTCTCCTCTGTTCGGACGCTCCAGCTAGGCCCACGCAAGACATGGGCCGGAGTTGACGTAGCTTGTATTCTCCGACTCATCATGATCATCGCGGCGCTCGTGATCTTCATCCAGGAAACCGTTTGCATAAATGCTATACAGGCCAAGACAGCCAAAGAGATTCTCTGCGGAGGGAACAAAGACTTCGTGTACCATTCCAGCCCACAGCTTGGGCCCATCATGGTCATGGACACCAAGCCCTTCGACATACANGCTATACAGGCCAAGACAGCCAAAGAGATTCTCTGCGGAGGGAACAAAGACTTCGTGTACCATTCCAGCCCACAGCTTGGGCCCATCATGGTCATGGACACCAAGCCCTTCGACATACAGGGAGGGAGCTGGCAGCCTGGAATTCGTTCGCTGGTTGAGGAGGTGGTCACGAGATACGACCCCAAGGATTTGGGCGCTGGAAATTGGATGTCGCATCTGGGGGATCGCAAGGTGGTCGCCAAGAACCCTCCGCTCAAGCAGATTTTTACAGCAGCCACAAAGCTCACGGCTGTGACTGCGCCAGACGACAACCTCGTCTATGGTAACTCTTGCGAAGATCAGCTCCCCTCCGAGTTGCTCACCCTCACCAGGCGCGAGTGTCGGTACTGGCCACGGTTTTTGACGAGTGAAGCGCAGCGCTTCTGTGACGACACCCGCTTTCCACTCGTGCGCATGGCCTGCCCAGAGACATGTGGTTGCACTGCGGTGGACAGTGGGATGTTCATGGACACTGGATGCCGGCAGAAGTGTCAGAATCAGCCAGCCTTCAAAGCAAGTCGAGAGAATGCTTCCTGTCTTGACTTCTCGACGAATTATTTCAATGACACTCGATCAGAGGCCTGGGCGCGGTACATGCGCGACTGGGACCGGCTGTTTTGGTCCATGTCGCCGAACATGACGCAAATGAAGGTGATGTCAGAGCTTTTTAGTGCGCTGGAGTTTGTAGACTCTGTAGACTGCGCCGGTTTGCAGGAGAAAGATATGTTGGACATGCTGATGTGCAAGCCGGACCCAGTTGAGATGTTTGGCGGTGACGGTGATATTTTCCCAATGACCCTCCGAACTGGAGCTTGGCTTTGTCCTGCATCCTGCGGCTGCAGTGGGCTAGATACGACCTGGTGCCCACAGTGCTCAGATGAAGACCCTGAGCCCTAGAAGGTAAATCGGCTGTAGCTGATTTCCCTTGGTTTGAAGAATTCATTTTATGGACCTCACAAGGATGGTCGTGCTTGCGTGCCCGAAAAAA
>BGNK01000125.1:2500-70266 GCA_003297005.1 Symbiodinium sp. clade A Y106 | reverse complement strand
AGTGTTGACCACGTCTCCACGAGCCGAGACAAATGATTCTGCAGTAGCCCGTGCTGTCAGGATGCCACGGCGGTCGTCTGAGACCCGGGGCCCGTGGGCAAACGGCTGTCCAGCAACTGTTGGACAGCCTACAAGTTCGGTTCAGACACCATCTTTGCAACTGTGATATCTGAGGGTCAGTGTCGCTGTAATTGACGGCAGGTATAGCTGTCGAGCACTGCAGCCGCATCGAAAAAGGAGCGGGCAGGAAAGGAAACAAAGGCCCGGACTGAACAGAGCGAGCAGAGTCGCCAACGCTGCGGGAAGTGCGATGCAGCATCCACATTTGGACTGTTTTGTGACAGTGATGCTTCTGATCGCGGCGTCAGTCAGGTGCTGCTCCCGGACAGCGAGGGAAGCCCAACCCACTCCTGCTTCAACAGTGCTTAAGATACCTTATATTCAGATCGCAGTTTTTAAAAGACTCGTACGAGTAACCTCTGAAGAGTTTCTTTACTAGCCTCTAAGAATCCTCAAGCCCAAAACGCCCCAAGCCCCAAACCGCCGAAAACCTCAAACCCCGAAAGCCCCTCGAACTCAAACTTATATTCGAGGCCGGGTCGCTTCCCTGCACCCTAACCACTAAGCTTATACAAGAGCCCTCGACAACAATCTCCAAAAGCATCAAGAAAATCCAAGGCCAGGTTGCTTCCTACTACTCCAAGAAGGTTTCGAAGGCTGCCGATGGCATCGGGAACGAGGACCTCGGAAGAAGGCGCACCTGGGCCTCTTGGCTTCCTCGCAGCGGGTTTAGGGTTTTAGGTTTTAGGGTGTTATAGAGTTGAGGGTTTTGAATTTTAGGTGTTGAGAATTTAGAGTGTGGGGTTTTGGTTTCGGCTTGGTTCTTTCGTTGATTATACGTTCTTTGTTGTTGCCGTGGTGCCGTGATGGACTAGAGCGCCTTTTTGTTTAGGAGAACTCAGGCTTTCCAGACCCAGGCTTTGTTAGTTTCTGGGAGGGGGGAGGGGAATGATGGGTTTCAGTGGTTTAGTTTAGACTGTGAATAAGGCATGTAAGTGCTCACAGAAGAGGGTTTGTGGGGTAGAAGCAGAGGATTTGAGTGACTCAGTTTGGAAGCAAGTCTGGGATGCAGCGTGCGTCGAATCTTCTCTAGATGTGTAGAGAATTTCAGGAGGTTTAAAACCCTGAACCCCTCAAGCCCTGTGATTGTATATACATTGCAGTACCGCAAAACGCTACGGTTACCAAAGTCAAAGATGATTCGAAAGCAGCTCATGTTGACAAGGTCTCCGGCTCTCGGCGCCATGAGTCTGATGCTGGTTATGGGCTCGGTTTCTTGATGCCAGAGAGAAGCGTTTGTTGATAGAGGTTAATTGCAGGTTTACGTGCTGTAGGGCCCACTGCAGGGTTTAGATTATTTCAGGACTGCAGGGTTTAGGTTATTTCAGGATTTCGAATTTCGGTACTTTGAGTTCTGGGTTTCACGAAAGGATTTGGGATGTGGGTTGAGGTTTTGGAAGTTAAAGCGTGCTCAGCCTTGGGGCACTAGGCTTGCAACCTGTGCTCCACCTCTATCGTTCTTGCTTGCTTGCACCCGCAGTAGGACGAAGCTTGCTATCAGTTTGTCTTTGGCAAAGGGTTTACTAATACTGCAGAGTCCTCATTGCATTCCATGATGTCGGGTGGCGATGTGGGTGTTGAGGTTCCGCGCGATTGGATAGCACCAACGGCGTTGCGAGCACGGAACGTATCAGTGGCAATCTGAAGCACTACTTTTTCGTGTCTGCCGATGTCCCACATGAAGAGGACTGCCTGTGCAGTGGGGTTTGTTGGGGGAGCCCCAAGTTTGGAGGACCGCGCGGCATCTCTCCCGGACATGAGCTTGGATGGCGGATCGGAGGAAGAATTTCAGTCCTACTGGGATTGGAACTCGCGAAACACGCGGGTGCTGAAGGATGGCTGGATAGAGCGAATGGCTCATCCGCAAGTGAATTGCCAGGCCTACTGGTACAGCCATTCTACAGACGAGACTACCTTCGAGCAGCCAGCCGTTTGTGAGCCTGGGCCGAGTTTGGTGCCTGCGGACCTTACGAGCGACTTCTCGCAGGAGGGCCCTGTGTGGACTTTTACTGCACCTGAGCTGCGACCCAGCTGCATCAAGAGCTGGGTGTGTTCGACCTTTTTGCCGAGCTTGTCTTGCGCTCCAGTTTTGTCAACGGTGCAGCCGTTTCTCGCTCAGGAAAGCTATCATGAAGGAGGGGCATGCCAGTGACTTCGGCTTTTCAACAGAGGAGTTGGCTCGCCGCGCGTGCTTCGAGTTTGAATCGTGGCTCCCCCGCGTGCTGTCCTGGCATGACTATCAATACCGTTGCTTCTGGTTCTTCGGCGGGAAAGACAGCGTGGACAAAAACCGAGATTCTGGAGGGAACGCTAAAAGCTTTTTCAGCGCCGATGCAGAGGCGTGGCTTTGTCCGTGCCGTTTTTGTGCTAGACTCTGCTACTGCGGATTTTGAGACGTCCTTCTCCATCTAGCCGAAGCCGTTGACAATGTGTTCGGGGCTACAGCGCACTAGGGGACTACTTCAGGTTCCTTTATATAGGATCTTCTAAAATGTAGGCTGAGCTAGACATTTGTGCAAAACATAGCCCAGCAGCTTAGCCAAGATTTGGGCATCCGTGCGAACTGCTCAAGCAGGCCAGTCGGCAGCTCTTTGCAGACGACGAGTTCTTCGAAGCTTGTACACGGCTGCTGTGCAAGCGGTGCCTTGGTGAGGTCATGTCAAATGCTGCAAACTCCATCACACCCCATAGAAAGCCCCAAGGACCCAGGACCGCCTCAGAGTAGATTTATCCAGCAATACTCCGAAACCTCGAAGTGAAAAAAACCCTAAATCCCAATGTATCCCTAGATATTTTCAAGCCCTGAAGACATGCTGGGGGACCAAGGCTGGACAAGATGCACCCGATCAATCTGAGCCTTTGCTTTGGGATCTTGGGTTTAGGATTTAGGTTTTCGGTTTCAAGATCTGAGGGTTTGCAAAAAAGGCTATTCTAGGTTTCGAGCATCGGTGCATCGCACAAGATCGGGCGGCGAAGCAAGAAGCCCGTTGCAAGAAGGAGTGTAGGGTTATGATGTGCCGCAAAGATGGGTCAGCAGCGTCCGGGGTTGCTACGAGGGAGATTCGAGAGAAGCCGAGGACTTATTTCGTGTGGACCTATGTCCGTGCAGGAGCCCGTGGTTTATCCTCCGCTGCTTAGTTACTTGAACCTGGCAGCCGACGGCCTGTTTGGAGGTTAAGGGCTTGTATGGGCTATTGTAGTTCTACATCCAGATGGTAGGTTCATTCATATGTTGTTGGTTTTGAGGATTCGGGACCTGTCTCCACTTGAGCCAAGCTCACTATGGCTTGTTGCACAAGCTAGTGAAACCCTGGAAGGAACTAAACCATAACCATGGAGCCCAAATAACTTATAGCTATAGCTTGTAAGTACTAAACCTGGGAGCCCGTAAAATCTGAAGGCTGGTAAGTTGTGAGATATGCTTCAAACCCCCACGCGCCCTTGTGGGCCTCAATAGACAGCTTCGGCAGTAATCCTTAAACAGGTTTCGGGCTTGGGTCTAGGGAATCTTGACCTCGACACACCAGGAGTAGTCCACCGGGAGCTACTCCACGCTGTGGCGGAGCACCTGTGCAAAGGTCAGGGCAATTAAATGTTATTTTTTGGTACGGGTGGGGTCTCTGTGGGAGCGTCGGACCACTTCAACCGGGAACGAGGCAAAACCGGTATCCTGTCACCCTGAACGCCACATAAACAAGTTTTTGCTTGCTGCCGCCTGGGAGTCAGTGACCCGTCCAGCCTTTAACGAATCTTGCCCACTTGTCAGTCTCGTAACCTCCACAACTCGCACGGCAATGGCACCATGGCTCCGAAACGCAAGGTTGGTAAGCATGCCAAGATCTATCACAGCCGGGGTTTGCCTCCATGGGGGTGACGGGGCGTTGGGGGGGAGTACTGTAAATTCTTCAAATCTTTAAAGCCTTTGGCCAAGTGACGACGATGCTTTCCAGCAGGTTGGCTCCCTTCCTTGGACCGCTGCTCGCTCGGTCCGGAGCTGAGCTCAAAAAAGGGACACGAATTCACACACCGGCTTCTGAGGATTAGGATATGATTCCTCTGTTTTTTTGCCTAGCTTTCTTTTACTGGGAAGGTCATTCGTTCGGGTTTCGTTGGATTGCCTATACATGTTACTAAGGGAGCCAGCCACAACAGCCCTAGTCCACTAATGCCGGTGTCCAAATTACACCTGGGATCGAACTGCTCGGCAATTTCCATGAAGGTATCTTGAGGTTCGTGGTGTAAGGCCTGGCAGGTGCAAGACTTTGTCCTTGTGGCGGTTCTAGGGCACAGGCATAGGACCGTAAATATGTAGCTTTCAGGTAAACCTTCGAGCTTTCATAGGGTTTAGGTCTTAGGTCCTTGGGTTCACGAACTACCCATGGCAATACCGAGGCACCATGCTCTGGAATTTCTCCAAACTGGAATTCCGGCACGATCGCTTCTTTGAGCTGTCGGCCCAGGACCGTTGTTTTTGACGGTTTTAGGGTCTTTGCTTCCTCTCCGCTTCGTGTTGCTATGTGTTACTTCTCTCTCTCTCTCTCTCTCCGTCCTACTGAGCAAGCTGTGGCTGAACCTTCGCGCCAAATGTTGCACCCTTCACACTCGGAAGTCCATGGGTCAGTGTAGGTGAGGCAGCGATTTGCAATAGCCCTCAAACAGTACGAGTGATGTCACGCACAAACGTAAATTCCTCTAGACCTCCTTGCATCCGAAATCTAACCTGGAACCTGAAACGATAGCCCTTCAGCCCGAAACCCAGGAATCACCGTGGAATTCTATAGTAGCTCTTTACCACCCCTTAGCCGGGTTCATGCCCTGTCATGGTAGCAAGTGGTAAGATCCGGACTCATCAGCCGGGAAACTCATTTCATGTGTGCATTGTGCTTGCAATCCTCGTGCACGTACTTAGGCTTCTCGTTAGATAGAACAGCTGCCGGTGGGTGTTGCGAGTTCCATGCTTGCCCTAATCTACAGCCCAAACTTGCAACATGCCAAATGGTTTGCTCCATAGCCGCCTCCATACCGAAACCGTGCTTTGAATTCCTCTTTGCACCACATGCTGGAAGGCTTGGCTCCCAAGTTCTACCGAATCATAAACTAAACGCCATAAACCCTAAAGGCCCTAAACCCAATTGAGCATGCATCCCTGCAGGAGCTCTACAGACCCAATCGGCTGCGCTCCCTGGCGCCCCGGAATTTCCAAAACTCCATGACAGCCCGGGTGGCGTACCTCTGGGGGTTTGTAGGTTTTATCGAGGCTTGCAGGATGTTAGGGTGTTTAGGCTGTTCGGACTTTTGGGATGTGGCTTAGACTTTCGGCGAAGCAATTCAGAACAGTCTCTACTACGAAGCGTAGTAAGTAGAGTCTACACGACGAATCGGCTGCGTCCCTGCTTGAAGCCTGCATAACTTCACAACTGACGACTCCAGAGCCAACCCGAAGCCGTTTAGCTTTTAGGACTGCGGTCAAGGTCTGCCTGACACAGCATTCCAAATATTCAAAGACGTGCCCAATGCTCGCAGCCTAGCTAGGGAAATCTCACCGAATCGGGGGCCTTGCTCCACAGTTGCCCCGTCCCCGCGCAGGATTGCCTACAGCAAGCGGAAGCACTGGAATGCGCGGGTCCTGGAAGGCTTCTGTCGTGGAATTCCGCGACTGCTGGACAATCATGACCCGTCCTATCCGAAGACGGATACGCACGTTACTCGATAGCATTACAAGTTCTACGGTGATTCTACAAATGCTCAAAACAAGACTCGGCCGCAATACCCTCCAAGCCCTGGCCTGGTCCTGAGGTGCTTTTCTCCTATACTTGCAGAGATGGCAGCCACCGGACCTGAATGTTGGTTGAAAATTTCTGCAACCCCCTTTGGCACGGGGGGCCGGGGCGTGCTACTGTTATCGGTTTGTCCCCAACTGCTAAAAGCCCCGAAGGCTGAATGCTGAAATCGCAGTGGCATGTCCACAGTTGTAATGAAGGCAGGGACTTAAACAACCCTTGCGATCGACGTGGTGCACCAGTTCGGCTACCCTGTGTTGATTGACTCGGGTGTTCTTGCGTGGAAACTGAACCAGTTCAGGGGGACCAAACATGTTATGAATTTCATCGAAAAATAGCGTGGTCCGTCGAATAAGCTTGAAGCTCATAAACTACAACCTTGTACCAACCATAGAACTCTACTATATTAGTCTTGTCAGAACATGACAACACCTCAAGCAAAGCCGAGATTGGAGATCGAAAAAGCAAGCCTCTCACACCCGGATCCTCTTCAAGGCACACCTGTGGACAGACGGGACAGAAAGAAGTTCCTCTTATCCAAGCGGTGACAGGGCACCGGGAACGGTAGCCGGGAACTTAAAAACCAACGAAAAACTAAACCTTCCGCACGAAGAACTAAAGTAAAGCTGAGAAACTCAGGGCTGAAGGTTTGAGTCTGCGTGCAAGAAGGCGAAGTGCCAGCAGATGCATTCCGAATCGGGTCACTCACAGCACCTCGGCCATGCCAGCTGATGCGTTTGTTCTGTGTCAGAAGTGTCAAAAGATGTTCCAGCACTTGTCCCAACGCTACAGATTCCAAACGTGTAGTGCCCAGGATCCCAGATCCTTGAGCTAGTTCTTAGACCGTGTGCTAAAGATCCAAACGAGATCATAGCTACCTGCCATAACGAATGCCTCATCGGAATCTACTTTCCCACTTGCCCGGGTTGTTCAGTCCCTCTCAGAAGCGCGCCGCAAGCCGACAAGCTCAGTCAGGTGATCACCAAGGCTTTCCATGACCTCCGCGCAACTGGGCCGGCTGTGGAAGAGTGCATGCCGCTCGGCAGCTGCAACTGAGGTCTGAATGTGTTGACATTCCGGTAAAGTCCCTGTATGATTGTTTCTACTTTAAGTATACCCCAACATTAAGGCCCTACTCTGTTTTTCCAAGAGCCATGCAGCAGGTTTGAAGGTTGCTGTCAGTGACTTCTGTGTTGAGAGCCTGCACCATTTCCAACCAGAAGCCTTTTGCGTTCATGCGCTTATGATAGCAATGAAGGCATGGAGGCGGGGAGAGAAGGCGGCAATCATGCCATATAATGCCGGTTTGATCCCCAGGATCGGGGTTAACAAGTTCGATGTGTGAGTTCGTCAATACTGTAGGGCAGGGAATACTTGCCAATACTGCTTGGGGGTTTCCTTATTATTATTATTATAGTATAAGATATCCCGAAGCCCTATCCTAATTCTGAAGGCCCTTTTTTCCCCTTTTCCACAGGTTCCGTCTCTTGCAGGCATCCTGGATGCCCTTCAGATGCGCCAAGAAGTGATAAGGATAAGCTTTCGAACCCTAAACTAAACCCGTTTCGGATTCATTGTCTATTAATTAAAGCCAAGTTCTTGGTTTCTGGATGGCCCCAGGACCTCCATGTTGAGTTACGTCGTGCGAAGCGTGGAGAAGTCTCCGCAGTACATGCGCGACTTGGCCTCGAGTCTGTTGTACCACAGTGACCGGGGATACGATGCACAAGCTGACGCACAACGTTTCGCCAGTGGTTCTCTAGGTGCTGGACTGTTACTCCGGACACACGGGTTGATGGAAGCTGTTGTATCTAGTTTTTAGAACCGGAGATCGGCCCTTATTTTTTAAAGTAGAGGTCGGCAGAGGTAATGGTTATCTCCCTTAAGCTTCTCAGTCCCGATAGAGTTTCTGTATGCTGGAACCTGTCCTTGTACCCAAACATAAACTATCATAAACTTATGTGTGGGATATCACCCGTTTATTAGTTGACTCAGAAGGGCGTTGTGGGATATCCCAACCTTATCGTTTTGGTTCAGCTGCTGTTTTGGTCCCCCACATGCCCCACAAATTCATTGTAATTGTTCTCAGAACTGGGATATTTGTGCTGTTGATCCATGAACTCCGTGGAACTCTGAGAACTACGTATCCGATTTAAAGCTCATGGTAGTCATCCGGCCACAGTGAGACCTCCCAAAATTGAAGGTTTCCTGCGATTTCCAAGGTGAAGCAGGTGATGCCTGCAACTTCTTGCGCCAACTAGGCTGGGGCAGCGTGGGTTCCTGACGATTACGCACTGATGTTGGGGGTATCCTGCATGCCGGACGGATGTACAGCTCATGCCCAATTCCATAATCCTGCGCTAAAGACTAATCTCTGCAAGATAATTAAAACAGACTACTCCTCCGGCCTGCTACGTTTTGAAAACCTATGCCGAGGTTAGGGCATTTTGTGTGAAGGTGATGCTTCCACATGTGTGCCTCATGTTGCGGCGGCACGTGAAGCCGAAGAATCTCGCTAACTAAGCAAGTACGAAAACTTCACATTCAATTCGTGCTGTGAAGAAGATAACTCAACATCAGGGCTTACTTCGAGCCGTAGCTTGACCCTAGACCCCAAACCGGAACCTGCGTGACCCGAAAACTCGTCCTGAATCCCAATAAACCTGGAACCCGTGTAGTAACCCTAAACGGTAGCGATGGGACCTTATGAAGCCGTGCCTGCGTTGAGCGAGTGTGCGTGTCGAAACTAGTTTGGTTGATCGCAGGCTTTTTCGCCGGCGACAGCGGGCTGGCCCTTCGTCTACGAGTTCGGGTTGAGTGGGGGCTTTTCCAAGTGTTGAGACTTACCTATAGGCTCATACCCTACCCCTTTTTTAAGGTACCTGCTTTTCTTTGTAGGAGATCCTAACCATAAACTAGGTACCCTACAACAGGGGTAGGGTATGACCCTCTAGGTAGGGTCTTTACAGGCACATTGTTTCATGTGACAGAGTCTTACCAGAGTCTTGAAGAGTTTTATTAGACTTTTGGAGGGATATCCCGTCTTTTCCCCAGTTTGCCTCGAGTCGGACCTCCCTCCAAAAACCCCTTGACCCCTGCCCCCTAGAAGGCCTGAACTATGCCCTGCCGTCAGAAAGGGATTAGGTTCAATCACCTCCCTGAATCCCTGGCCCTTAACCCTGGAAGAGCTTTCAGGATCTTGCCGAGATGCTTCGGCCAATCGACCTGCGGGCTATGTGCGACGATGCCCCCGACAGAGCTGTCGATCAGATGAAGGCCAAGCTTGAAGGTTCTTTGAGGGTTCTGCAGGGGTTCTATCAAGATTTTTGTGTTAAGGTTGTGCTGCGCTTTGGGCTCTGGGTCTTACTTAGGGTCTCGGCTTCGGGGCATAAGCTTTAGAGCTTAGCGCTCACAGTGCAGGGGTTAGGCCTTGAGGCGGCTGAATTTAGGATGTGGACTTCTGAAAGCCGAGCGTCCTCATAAGACTTCGCCCAAGCCAGCACCACGCAAAGGCCTTAGCCCCCTCCTCGAGCAACTCCTGGTTCTTTTGTGGTAAGATTATGGAAGAAATGTGTACACAAGATGCAAAAAAAGGTGTATTTCCACGTGTATGATTCTACATACATGCAGGGCAGGCACGATGGTGGTTCCCTGAAGACTCCGCTGGCTTCCAGCGGCTTAGCAGGAGCCCTAACCCTAGGTTTTTTTTCGTCGGGTCGCGAGATGGCCTCTAGCTAACATCAAAGATATCCTCGTTTAGAACACCGGGCTCGAGTAGTCAAGACATGAAAGGATCGGTGCCCGCTGCAGGCAGCACTGCGCCGAGCCGGTGTGGAGTGGCCCTGAGGGCCGTCTCATGGGTCTAAGTCTACTGGCGAGGAACTTGATATAGGGGCCTTAATAATTAGTTACCTATTCTACTATTTTAGGGGTTCACTAGTATAATTATAGTCTAGTGGGCCCCCAAAACCATCTTGAAAGCCATAAACCTCACAACCGTCAATCCTACTACCGAAACCTTGACCCTCAAGCCTCAGCACCAGAGTGCCTCGTAAATTCCACCTTGATGCTTCTGAGTCTAGGAGCTTAGACCGGTCCTTCAGATTTCCTCCATGATTACAGCGAACCCCGAGAAAACTTGTCGGAAGTGTTTGAGCCTCGATACAACCATTATAAACCTCTCTAGCAAGCTTTACGGTCTTCTTATTGCAAACCGTAGGTTGCCTTAGCATGACATTCGGGACATCAGAGAAGGGCGTCCGTGAGCAAAGTCTGCGGGCCCGTGCCATGAAGCAAAGACCCAGCGAAAAGAGTTTGCACAAACATTTTGGCTCATGGTTTGCATGACTGTAAGCACAAAACAGTGCTGATAAATAGTACCGTCACCTACTTCTGTCATCAGCTGGACCTGTGTTATCACCACCAGCAGTACTGATAACACCATGATTGCTCTTGCTTCTTGTTTTGCAGATAGGTACTCTCATTGTTACTGCTACTGCTACTAGTGGCAGTTGTGCTTAACTTTGTATTTTCGGACTTCTAGACTTATGTGTCTGGCCCCTATATGTTCTCAGAGTTGACAGTCTCCACTTGGACAGCCCCAACCATAAACCTTGGCACCAGCCAATTCCTGAATTACCTTGAGAACACATCCGACGGACAAGTTCACCGGGCGATTACTTGCCCAACAAGGGCGCTTGCAGAAGACTATGTCCGAACTCCCCTAGTACCACCGCTTCCACAAAGTGCGGCTGTGAGAATCCTGTGAGGTGCCTGAAACCCTAAACCCTAAACCACATGCCTCGCCTCGATTGTCCGAGTGTGAGCGCCGAAACCCCATGTCTTGTGAAAGCCTCATCCCAGCCCTAAGTCGTCAGACCGAGCCGTACGCGTGCAGACCACCAGAAGCCAGAAGCTTCACTCTACGGCCCGAAATCCGCAGTCCTCAGGAATAAGATCGGGGCCTAAATAATTACCAGTACTATTTTGGGGGGTTCCTGATAGTATAATGGGCCCCAAAACCCTATTCTAATTATGAAGGCCCCTATATTATAGAGCTCTACTATAGATCCCTTATAGAACCCCTTTAAAGGAAGCCTGGTCTAATTATTAAGGCCCCTATATTAAGCCCCACGGCAAACCTTAAGGTCTTAGCCTCGGGCTTGTCGTTAGACTATCAACTCTTCACAGCCCTTCTCGGAGAATCCGATATCCCCAATTCCCGGCTTATCAGGATCTCCTTGCAGTCTCCGAATCTTCCTGCAATCAGGTACATTCGTATCCTGAAAAAATGGCAAAAAATGAGGCCAGACCGCTGCGGTTGCTGGACCAAAGAGGCTGAGCTCTGAGACATACAGGCACCCGTCGCATTTACAGGGAATGGGGTCTGTAGCTTTGGCATTTGGGGTTTTTCACGGCTTTGGTTTTTTTCAGTGTTTCGAGGCACTTGCAGTGCAGCATTGACTGCAAAAAGCACCCTAAAGTCAAACTTCCAAACCCAACGTGTGTCAGGCGTGTGGCAAGTTGCGCACTGACTTTTGCCAGAGGACACTCAACCTGGCACTGCTTCTCGATGCCACCGCCCGTATCGCCATGCTGGCCTTGAGCTTAGCCTCCAATCGCATGATGGCGTTGCGCGGTTAGGCTAGATTTTAAGGAGAATTCGGTGCCGCAGAAAAGTGCAGGGACATGTGTCAATTGCTTAGCGCGATAAGGGCGACAAAACTCAGTCAGTTGAGCAGATCGCGGCAATTATTGGAACTTTGTCGATCTGCCATGTTGCCAGAGTCTTCCTGTTCAGACATTCAAAAACATCCAAATTCCTAGATCTAAACCCGCGAAGTTTTTAAATCCCAATGCTCGAAGGGTGTATTGAATCTCACAGTGCATGTACTCAAAGCCCACATGACTCCCAGGCACGGCGTACTAGCTTACTGCTTACTAGCAACCTGATCAATATGCGGAGTAAAGAGGGAAAGCCAAAGCTATTTCCAGCAGACATAAAGATTTTCAAGACCTACATTTGTGCAGAAAAGGTGTGTAAACATATGCTGCCTATCTAGTTGCATATATATATATATGTACACTCACCTACACGCATGTTTTACATGTATATGCATGTAGATGTTTACATGTGCTTGTTTGCCTGTTGGTTTGTCTTGTGTGTCTGTCTGTCTCTCTCTCTCTCTCTCTCTCTCTTCCCCCTATATATATATATATATATATATATGCTCGTGGTTATTAATCAGCTGCAATCCCAATCTTTCGGTTTCTGCACGGATATATACCTGTACGTACGTACATCTACGCATGCATGCAGTAGACATGTACATATATACACATTTGTATAGATAGTTGGGTAGATAGATACACATACATTTGCATGATGTGCCGAGGTAAGTTTGGGAACCCTCGAATCCAGAAATCCTCGCCACTCACTAGAACCTCGCCTGCTTTGAGGTGGCAGCCGCCAACAAGCCTTCTGCCCTCCTGGCCAGCGTTCTGGCTGGAGCCTCACGATAAAGTGAGCACGAGCAACATGACTTCATACCGCGAGTCACAATCACGACAAGTACACGCCGGCAAGGCAAAAGAAAGAAGCTTGCAAGGTACGGCACGGCAACATTGCGACCACGCAAAACAATGAAAAGAGAGGCACAGAGAGAAGCATCGTAGCAGTGCCTTTCAGAAATGAATTGTGCTCGTGTGCGGGTCATGCACGGGGGATTTGTTGACTTCGTGGTGCATACGGCAACCATGGATGCTTAGCACAGAGACAAGTGCCCCTGAAGGCCACCTGAACACGGACATTCAAGAAGACATGTTTTGCAAAGTTTAGAGTTTAGGGGTCAGCCTGCAGTATTTAATCCACATGCCTTAAGCAAGTTGGGGTCAAGACCTGATGAGACTACCCAGCAGCACTAGCCGCCCCGGTTGGATTACCTGGTCTCCGTTAACCCTCTTGCGCTGGAAAGCTCAATAACCAGGGCATTGCATCGCGTGATGATCATTGCCGTGGTGTTAACCACCATCTGCGAGCTCCACCGTCATATATGTGCATTCAACAGAATGGTACGGTCCGGCTGCCATGATACCGGCAGCCGGTGGAAATAAACACAAGCATGGGCAACGATAACAGTTGGAGCTCTGAGCCCTACATTCCTTACTGGTATGTCCTAGATCCCCATCGAAGCAACTCTCGAAGCTCAAAACCCTGGATCCCAAAAGTTCATATAAGGCCCTCAAACCTGAAACCATACATGTCCTACCGACTGGGTGCAGCATGTCATTATGGAATTCGGTCTTCAATCGCCATCCATACTATGGTGTGCAGGACCTACCTCCAAAATGGTAGTCCATATGGATGCACACTTGGACAGCCTTCAAACCCTATAAACCCTACATCCTGCACCCTAATGTTGGTTTTATTAAAATGGGTAGCGCTTCATCCTCTCTGCTGTTTCAAATCGGGCTGTGCGCCGTAAACCTCACCAGGCGCGTCTGAATATGAGAATCTCAATACTCTGAAAGCTGAACCCGTGAAGCCTGCAACTCCGAATATCAAAAATTTGAACACTATTTTGAAAGCTGAGCTCCAGGTCTTCCCGGCCGTCGATGCGTTCTGCGCCATGGGAGGTGACCGTTTGTGCTTCAAAATGAAAAACCGGGACGACGGAAAGTTTAGCCTGTATGCGGCTTAAAGGGTTTAGGATTGAGTTTTCCATAAATAAGCCCCCCTCGCTTGACTTCAAGCCCCGCCCGGCCCGCTATTGAGGAGGGGTCCCAGTAGCAGTAGCACTACCATTAGCAGTAGTAGTAGTAGTCGTAGTCCGTCAGTGGGCTCGCTGACTCTCTCAGCAAAAAGGCCGTCGGAAGCTCTCAAGCGGTGCCGCAGCAGTCACACATACAGTGTTTTTTGTCTCAGCAACCGCCTCTAAACATCTATGATTCTCGGGATCGGATTTGTGTATTGAGTGAGGTTTTATGCTTGAGTTTCCGGCCTCTGGTTGGGCTGTATAAAAGATAATTCAACATTATAAAGTCTACGTTGAGTGCGTAGCCTTGTTTACTTTGGCTGGACAGCCTCGTGTTAAGGTTGTGGGAAGTGTTGGGGTTTGGGACTTTTTGGTTTTGGGTTTGAGGAGGAAGGTCCGAGGCTGAGTCTGACTCGACGGCTCCTTCAAGTGCTGCAAGATTCATATAGAAGCTTAAATGATTGGTATATAACATTATTCCTTAGGGATTTAGGGATCCATACGATACTGAAACCCCAATTGCCCTGAGCTTTAGGGCTTAGGGTTTCCACTCAGCTGCAGGCTGGCTTGTGGGCAAGTACTACAAAGCTTGATTTCTCCCATCGGATCGGCCGCTTCTTATGCTGGCAAAGCCGGAAAAGCATGCAGCGCAGTGCTCGGGATTTGGGTTTTGGGTGAGAAGAGAAGGGCACAGGAGTTGAGGACATTTTGGAGCTTTGGTCGTCTAGACTTCTGACGCCATGTCAGACCTCTACTCAAGACCTGGCATATCCTGGTAGCACCTGCCAAGGGTATCTTCCCCGAAGGGTTGAAGGTCGTGGGCTCGGCATGGACCTTGCTCTGACCTGCCCCCTCTGAACCACTATCACTAATTGAGCCCTACACCAGGGTCGTCCTGGTCACAGGTCCCTTAGTGTGGAGAAGAGAGTCTAGGTAGGTACGATGCATACGTGCTTTCCTCGAAGAATTCCTGTTCAAGAGCCTCGGCGCACGGCCCTGCCAGCCCTGTGCGCTTTAGCAGTTCACGAAGTTTTCTGCCGCATGCAGGGTCATGCCTACAAATCGGTATCTACCTGTGTAGACATCCGCCATGTTTTCTTCATGGGTTCATACAACCACACAGCTCAGCTCCATTTGGATATAAGCGTTGATAACTGAGAGATGTCGTACGGCCGTACAGCTGAGCGATCGTGACTGACGAAACGCTGTGTGGATCGCTTTACTGGAGGAGGTAGTAGGTCTTGTCTGCGAAGCTTGCAGGTCCGACTGTGTGTTGTTTGTGTTTCGTATCTCTCGCTTCTCAATCTTGTGTGTTGTTGCTCTGGTCATGCTTGTAAGGCAGATGGGTGGAGTTCACCAGCACAAAGTGCTTCGGTGACCGTCCCAGAGCTGTTGTTTGGGTTCGTGGATGCTGTTCACATGGTGTTGTCGTTCGGCTTGCGTGGGGCTTTGTGGCGAATGATACTGGGATTTGTCGCCCTCGAACCGGGCAAGAGTTAGATGATGGTGCTCTGACATGGGTTGCTGACATGCTGGGAAAGCCGCGGTGGTGTATTTCTGTTCTTCGTCGAGATTCAGCTGTTGTGCTTCCTTGTCCGGAAGTGCCGAGCGTGACCGTCGAAGCCTTTTAACAATGAAACCCAGAATAAACATCCCAAATCGAATCTAGTTTGCCCAGTTATGATGGCGATGCCTATGTATTAGCTCCCTGGCCTGCTCATTCTCATGTGTCCCTGATGTTCATAATCTGTACTTGCTGTGCGGCTCTTGGCAGATCCGATCCATCGCGTCAGCACGAGACAATTGAAGCAAGCGCACAAAGCAAGTCTTGAGCGATAGAGGATAATATCGCCAGAAGGTGCCCTGGCGCAAGGCAGATAGATAGACAGATACCTGTTCGAATCTTTCGGAATCAAAGTTGTCTGGCATACTGTATTGCGGCTACGATTTGACCAATCTGGCTAGTTTAGTGGACAGCTGTTTTTTCACATTTCGTGCATTAAACCAATATCAACCAATCTTCGCACGATGACAAGAATCTACCCACAACCTTTGCAGGTGTTCCTGTGCGGCAAGCGTTGCCACATGTAAGGTCTCTTCACATGGTATACACGTATGAAGCTGCACGAAACCACATGTGCATCAGCCGCTTTAGTGCCGCTTTATGAATAGTAGCTTGCTTACGTTTGCACGGATGCAGATCGGCACCGAAATGGCGGAGGCCTCAGTCGTCTTTGTTCCTGCAAACATGAGTAATACGTTAATCTCAGGCATGCAAAAGAAACTCTATATGAAGATTACCACCCAAAACCCCTAAACCCTAAACCCCTAATACGTCTGCCTGGGTCTGAACTGCACCTCCAAACAATGCTGGTGCAAAAAAGCTCCTTTTGTCGCAAAGATGCAAACTGACAAAGCTGTTTGTTAAACGACTGGAGAGGGAGCTAATTGGCATTCGAACGGAATGCCGCTGCTGCAACGTCGGCTGTGCTATCAACTTACCCTGCAATGCGGGCTTCGTCCTTGCTAGGTAGGAGGGAAAAACAAATCCTGAAGAAAGGGCTTGCCTTCCGAATCCGTTGTGTGCCAATGCAGCGCAGGATGATCTGCTCCGCCCTGCAGAACTGGGAGCACTCTTTGCTATAAGTGATCTATAGGGGTTTAGGGGTTCCTATAAGGATTACTATAAGGGATCTATATAATTCACTTCACTGCCATGATCATCTGTTATGAGCAGTGTGATCCTTGCAGAGATCCGCCTTCTGAGGCAGATCGCTCCCGCGCAGGCCAAGGCGCCCGAGCTGTCGCGAGTTCCGATCGACATTCACTTTCAAGGGTTTAGGAAAAAGGCGAAAAAGGGTTTAGATGATGAAAGGGACTCGTTGCAGGGATCTCGGGCTTTCAGAGTTGAGGGCTTCTCGCTTGGTGGCAGGAGCCCGCGCACTCGGATGTAGGACTTTTGGTCGAATATACATGGCGTCGCTCTTCGATGCGCCCAATATCATTGGCGCAGAAAGAGACAGCGACAGACCCCTCGATCTTCGTCGTGTCTTCCGGGCGAGGCCCCAAGCCCGAATCTGAACCCGAGAACTCGAATACCCGCACCCTACAGGCTCCAGCGCCATACGGTAGAAGCCCAAAAGTTGGAAACCCAATAGCCTCAATCCTTAAGAGTAATGCATATAGGGAATCCCAGCACTATTTGGCCTTAATCCGGTTTCCAACTTTATGGGGTTTACTGTAATCGAAACACGAGCAGTCTTGAAGCCCTTGCAAGCTCCAAGCCGACACTTGATTGAAGGTCGCTCAGACTCGCAGCTGCCATCCCAGTATGGGGAGAGGGTGTTGGACAGGATAAGTGTGGTTCCTTAAGACGCTAACATCCGCACTGCGGAAAAGAACAATCAGGGTGTGCAGCGTTGTAAGGGCATCTTGGCTGATAGATTTCGCAAAATTCCAAGGAAAGTTCCAAGGCTACATGTGACCAGAACCGGAGTGGCGAGAGGAGAAATAGCAGGCAGAAGCAGAGCATGAACCGTGATGTCAGTGATCGTCACAGTCTCAGCAGTTGCTGAGATGCAGACTCTGCTCATATTTGCTGAGACTTCGAACCTTGTTGTCCTTGAACTCCTCACAGTCGTAGAGGTGGACACAAGTTTGGAAAGTTAGTCGTTTCGCTTCTCAGACCTCGAAACACATGCCTCTCGTGGATTGCCCCAGTGTGAGCGCAGAAATCCAGGTTTTCGCATCTTAGACTTTCTCAAGACGTCAAGCCTTGTCCAGCTCTACGGCTTTCACGGTTTCCAGGGTCGTAGCGACCCCATCTTAGACCCTCGACTGTTCGCACACGAAGAAGACAATGGATGAATCTCACACCCTCAAGCCGTCAACCTTGCACTCTTCAACTCAGTCAGCATTTGTCTGGAAGGCGCTTCCGAAGGCGACAATGTCTCTAGATTCCATTATTGTTTAGAGCTACTCTGGGATGCAGTTGCCACCAATCCTTTAAGCTCTGGACCGCAAACCCTAGAGCTAAGGGCATCAGTCTAGGGCTTCGAACTTCAGTGTCAAAGCCCAGGCAAACCCAAGCCTAAGCCTTGAGCCCCTAGGCCAGGGCCTAGACCCTGAACCCCCCAAATTAACCACTTGCAGCCCTACAAGCCCAAAACCTCCCAAAGCCAAGTCGCAAAGCCCCAGGAGCCCCTTGCGTTTCTGAGCAAGCGTTCTTTTCGAGCTGGAAGTTCGACCCGAAGCTCAAACTCAAAGGCTCACGGTACCTCTGAACCCTGTAGCATCCATAGAAGCTTTCTGAAAGGCTTGTGGAGCCTCTTATGTAACCCTTATAGGAGGCCTTATAGAAGCCGCCAGAACCCATATGAAAGCCTGTGTAGAGCCTGGATAGACTCTAAACGCACGAAGTCCTTTCGGGCATCGTTAAACCATGCAAAGGGCAGCGACCTTCCACTGCGGTCCCGTTGCGGATCCGGCACCCTGGATGCATTCTTCCTGTAGTTATATTCGGGCTTTGATAGGGTTTAAGGTTGCAAGCTTATGTCGCAGAAGGCCCATCACGGAAAGGGTTTGGGGTTTGTTACTCCCTTCTGTTGCTTGGGTCTCATGCATAGTAATCGCATTAGCTGGCATGGTGATTGTAGAATTCGCGTATTTGACAGATTTTTTGTCGACTGCTGTACGACCGCGGGAAATGAGACTCCTGTCTTAAGTACGGCCAGTGCTTTGCGTCTTCGTTTTGCTTCGAGTATGACGGTATGCCGATCGACAACGCTTCTGGGTGCGATGGGGATGATGGGGCAAAGACGGTCACAGTCATCCTTGTGCTGATGCTGGCAATGATGTTGTTGTGATGGGAGAGGAGTTGTGGCAATCCATAGCAAACTCAGCTCCGTTTCGTTGCTGTTCTGCTGCCTGACCTCGTCTGACAAGTTACCGTAGCGTGCTTCTTGCAGTCAATACACGGTTATCAGCGGAAATGTCGATTCAGCCGCTTCTTGTTGTTGTTGTTGTTGTTGCTGTTGTTGTCGTTCCAGTTGTGGTGGCTCCACAGACTTCGCCAGGTTGCCTCAAAACGGTTCAGTTAGACATCCCACGCCCTAATTTCCAAACTCGCCAGAAAACATCCAGCCTCAAAGCACACGCCCTGCACTCCGAGGCCCCCAACACCAGGCTCGCGGCATGGGGCTGTGCCAAATCGTGGAACAGGATTTTGATGGCTGCTATGAGAATGCTCGCTGCAATCCTTGGTGTTACTACTGCCGTTATTGGCAGTTGCTGCTCTCCTCGTCAACAGTCTGTGGCTCTAAACGGAACACAATTGTCAGGGTGATGATCACTGTTTTTGTTCTTGCTGTCATCGCTAGTTTGGGGTATGTTGCTAGAAAGTGTGTCACTAACCTGCAACGCGTTGACTACTGGTTTTGGTCATGCTGGCAGTGGTGTTAGCGTTGCCACTGCTATGGCCATTCGGTGATATCTTTGTGGCTGGAATTCCCTCGTTGTCAGCATGACTGTGGCGTTGGCGGCTGCAGGACTCTAGCAGCACGGGTGTTCCGATTCAAGTGAGTTCAGTTGCAAGCTTACTTACGTGGATAACTTTTTTTAACTGAAGGGGTGGGTGTACTTCCCTATAGCCCGAACTCAGAACTCCCTTGTCTTCCGAGCATCAGACCCGCGGATTTGAGTGCAACACCTGTCTTCATGGATGCTTCGGTGAATTGTGGCACATGCCCTGTATTTCTGCTCCAGCTTGGATCGTTTCACGCGGAAAGTCATATATTATATACAATACCAGCATCGCGCGATAATGGTGGCATATCATCCAGTACAGTTTCTAAGGTCATATCTCGGCAGAATGCCACGAATTTCCAAAGACTGCTGTCTGAACAGCTCACAACTAATCCGCCCGTAAC
This sequence comes from Symbiodinium sp. clade A Y106, assembly GCA_003297005.1. NCBI lineage: Eukaryota > Dinophyceae > Suessiales > Symbiodiniaceae > Symbiodinium > Symbiodinium sp. clade A. The sequence goes on along the minus strand of BGNK01000125.1, from coordinate 50,685 downwards.
TATAGCATAGGCGGAGAAGGACAGATTAGTTCAGCCTGTTCGTCTCGAGCACGACGAGGGCAGGAAGATTTCTGGATATGTCGGCTGAGACATCCGGCACGGTACAAGGCGCGGCTTTCAAGGTTTAGAAGTTTAGGGCGGAAAGTTTAGCAAATGTCTCGCAGCTTTGGATGCAAGACAGAAGGTCTGCGGTCAGATTGAAAGTGGATGGTGAGTTGGGACCGGTTTCGGCAGCGCGATACCTCGGTAGATTTGTAGGCATGTCAAAACATGAAGCCTGCTGGGCGATCGCAAGTGCAAGCTTTCAGTCAGACTGATCCGACGGATTCCTTGGGGTTCCGTCGTGAGCGTATATGAACGGGCACACACACACACACGCACGCACGCACGCACGCACGCACACACACACACACACCATACAACATCTTCAACCTTCTTCTCTACATTGAATTGGGTCATATTGGGCCTGGGTTTTGTGCCAGGCTCTGCGGCCTCGTCGCCAAAGGGAAAGAAATCCTCGCGACGATCGGATCCCAGCCAAAGAATGAAGCAGCTTTGCCTGTCGGCTGCATGAGATACGTTCAGGGCTTAGGGCAGCTTCGCGTGTTCTTTGTTCAGATAGTTTTTGCACCCTTCTCAAAGACGCTGCCCGGCCTCGAAGCTCGTGGCAATCAGTTGGGGACTTAGTGATCTCCAGTAAAGCACGTAGCTGCAAAAGCAATCTACCCCCCGGTTCTGCAGAACAAGCCACGAAGGTAGCTACGTGTTTACAGTTCTTCTTGTTGTTTCACCCGCGCTTGGTAGTTAAACTTGAAGTCGTTGGTGGGAACTCGCTCTGTTCGGAATGAAGCAAGTGCTTCTATACCTTGGCATGGTCCCTCAGGGATGTCTTGACGGCATGGTGCATCCGGCGCTGGAACTTCTCACACCCCTGCTTGCCGTCATCAACGCACTCCGCAAGACCCCTAAAAATCAGCGAACCGGAGCTCAGATCCACAAGATTCAAGGTGCAAGTTGAACGGGTTCTTTGTGGCTTGTGGTTCCCCTGTTCGGGGAAGAGCTTCGCGGAGGCCAGCACGGCGCCGTGGCAGCGGCTTCTCCTGCAGCCTTGAACCGTGTGGCTGTGCCGGGCCCAGGCAACTTGGCTTAACTTAGGATTTAGGGTTAAGGGAAGGATGTGTTGAAGAAGGAAGGGCGATGTAGCTTTGAAGGTGATGCGTCCACTGCATTCGATCGGGGGTTTGGGCTTGCCGGTTGTCAGCTTCCAAAAATTACGCAGGTTCAGCTCATGCCTTTGAGGAACTTGGTTTCTTACTATTTTTTGGGAGGTCGCATTGTAACTTTCAAACACGTTCCTCTTTCTGGGGTCTCTATCAAATATGCCCGGTGTGTGTTGCTGAGAGGTCGCGGAGCGGGCGGAATACTTCCTTCCCAAACTTGTCGATTGAATGTTAGTTATCATGTTTGGCGCTCGGAGCATCACATGAGGTCGATCCTGAACCCACACAATCCTGTAACTCGATCTCCTGGTGATGGTGTCGGCGTCCGAGGATCATACACCACAACACCACGGACGGAAGAAATCACCAAGCCAGTCAACTGACTCTCGGCTTTGCACAGTGATGCATGACGCTGAAGCCAAATGCGATATCGTCCATTTCTGTACGTGCATGCATACACTATTTGTGTGCGCATATGTATGCATATTATATATATATATACACATAGATTGTGTTTATATTTACGATGTACCTATGTGTAAATATAGACACAAAGTTTCACACATCGGTGTGTGGTGTGTGCGTGTGTATATACATGGCAGACATAACGAGCTGACATTGCATACATATACCGTCGTATACCTTTACACGTGTGTATACAAACTATGCATATACAGATGGTATCCTCCTTACAGGTACCCAACGTTTTGTTTGTTTTATCTTAGGTCCCCGTGCCATAAGTTCAAGACCTGGAGCTCCGAAGGTGCATTCGACGAGCAGCAGAGGAAAGCATTCCAAATGATGGAGCTCATGGTGTAGGGAAGAGCTAAAAGCCCGTCACTAGTCTGTAAACCGTGCGCCTTAAGGTGAAGCCTCAAGCCTACACCCTAATTGACCCCCAACCAGACATCCCGGAACCTGATGTATAGCAGCTATAGAACCGCAGCACCACAGAGGCCGGGTACTGATGGGGCGGCGGCCACGGTTCCAGAAGGAGGGGGCGCTGCCTCCTGGATGGAAGTAAATAGGTCAGGTAGTTGGAGGCGCAGAGTTAGGTGCTGGTTGAGTCCGGATGCAAGGCTGCAAGGAATCAATTTCAACTGGATACGAAATCCCGAGCTGGAACAGACTAGGAAACCCTTGCAATGGCCATGGTAGCTTCACGTTTGTAATTAGCACATGCTCTAGTAGCAATGTAGTAGCACGCTTCCAAATGGACATGTGTATGACGTGGTCAATCGCAGCAAAACTGCACCCGAAGGTGCTAAACCCTTCTCCGAGTATGAGCACCGAAGTCAAAAAGCCGCGGGAGTCCCCTTGAAACCTGAAGCTTCAAGTCCTGAAAGCACCCCGGAACACCTCAGGTCCCCCAAGACTGAGATTCTGAGATCCGGTGTCTCCAAGATGCCAAAGACACGCTCCAGAGCGAACAAATCAGCAGTGCAAAAATTCTCCATCCCTCAGATCTCATGCCTGAATCACACATCTGCACACCCCAAGACCCCAGGCGCTGAAGGCTAAGACTGTCAACTCCGTACACACCTCTCTGTCCTAGCCCCGGGCTGCAGAACCCAACGCCCTCTCCTAGACCGCACCCCCTCAGCCCTACATCGTAAGCCCCAAGTCCCCTGAACCCAAACTCCTGAACTTAGTTTTTTCCTCTAAAGTTGCCATTGAAGGGAAATAGAAGATCAAGCGTCATTCCATTTTGGTTTCGTAAACCCTGCACCCTTAAACTAAACACCGTTAAAGAAGCCCTAAACCCTGTAAACTCGCCGCAAACCCTGAGCCTGCATTGTCCGAGTTGCGAGCGCCGAAACCCTAGAATCCGTATGGTACCCCCTATACCCTTTTGAGCCATGAAGGATGCCCATAAATACAAATCACCAAACCCAGGTTCAACGCCGGCATAGAGTCGAATTTTCCTGGCCCAGGGGCGCGTCCTGGCATCGCTTTAGATATTCCGTTTTGGGTTCCTTTACCGATCTTTATCGCTTTCGGTCACTATCAGGCTCGGGGTGCATGGCTTGGGGTTCCCTTACAGGCATGTCTGAGCTGTGTCAGAGCAATCTTCTACTTCATTCGCGACTCTGGCTGCTCCCTATCCGTAATGCTCTTAGCGGCACAGAGCATGGGCAGAGCTGAAACCCAGCTCGAGCAGCTCCAGGTTGTTGCAACTTTGATTTTGAGATTTCGAGTAGGTTCTCCCTGCCGATTCTCTTACTGTATATGGGTAGTTGTCAAAATTAGGGTCCCTTTTTGGGTACCCTAAACAGTAGGTGCCGTATTATATTAAGGACCCAAAAAGGGACCCTCATTTTGACAACCACCCATATAGCTGGCCGTTTTGGTTCTGATGCGTCACATATGAGGATGTGTTAGTTTTCAACAATCAGGATTCGCTTCATTGCAAGCTTGCAGTGATAAGGGCACCACATATTGCAAGAGCAGTTTCAATGCATCAGTTTCAAAAACCTACTGTAGCCGATGTGTCACAAAAACCGAGATCCTATCCTGAATCCCAAAGCTACCGTGACCCGCTTTCAACAAAAATCAGTACCTGAATCTGGTCAGAAATCCACAAAGGTACGACGCAGACAAGATCATGAGCCTGGGAAGATGCAAAGTCAGTTGCTCGGCAGACAACACCAGGTGTGCCAGACAACAAGAACAGTAGTTTTACTTCCAGTAATCATAGTGATAGTGGAGGAATGCTGGGGTCAAGTTCTCACCTCCAAGCGCTTCGCTGCTCCTCATGACACCTCTCTTCGGCGAGGCTTGTGCGAGCCAGCCGTCACTAGCCCAACATCACGGCCCTGTAAGATGTCTCTGACAGGTGTATTTTCATGAATATGTGTTTTTCATGCTGTGCGCATAAACATACTTTGCATATACATATATATATATACACATACACGTATACCTGACGTTTGTCTATACGAGCACGTGTCTGAATGCACAGGTGTGTGTGTGTGTTGGCGAACTTACATCCATCACGGTTAAAAGGGAAACAAATGGTTTACCAGAGGTCGGCTCCTTTGCACTACAACCATCGGGAATGTCAACCGCGGGCTTGGAGGGATCAGACTTCCCGCCATGCTCACCTTTTCCTTTCTTGCCCTTCCCCTTGCCCTTGCTCCCTCCCTTCGGAGGCGTGTAAGGGGCAAGTCGGCTTGGCTTAGGCTGCGGGATCATGAAGAATTGTGTGTGTGTGTGTGATTGTGTGTGCCGATGCTACGAATAGACGGTCTTTAGGCCAACTAGCTCCTGCACGCTCGAGTGCACGGTCTGTCCCAGGCAAGGAGAAGGATCCGCCAAGATGGACCATGGCGAAGAAGTCCATCATGGAGTTTGCAAAGACCCACTGCTGAGGCTCGCAAGCTGGGAAGCCTAGCACCTCGGAACGGGAACACGGGAACATGACGGGGCATCTTGCCAGGCTGAGATTTCATGCGTTTTATAATACCATTCATCAGGAGGGCGGCGTGATGCATCATGATCACGTCTCATCCTGTGACTCTCGCCCAAACTAGAAGGAATGCTCAATGTTCTATTGTGCTTCGCCTCATTGGAACTGTCAGGCTTCGGTATCCCTGTTCGTGCGTGAGGGAGCTTCTGCACAAAGAAAAATATTGCAGAGTGGGCGATCGCGGCCAACATCTTGATTGCATTGCTAGGGGCAGTTCGTTTTCCTAGATACTGAATCAAGACCCTAGAAACAGATTCCGCAGTGGTCCACCTGCAGTTTCACCACTGAGCGGAACAGCCGCTTGCTAGACGGGAGGGCCGACAGGTTGCGCAGAGTGTACCTGTAGCTTACTGCAGATCGACCCCCTATCTGCATATAGCGGTGCGTTATATATGTGCACGTACGTGTATTTGTGAGATTTTGTGAGTATATGTAAAGCTGATGCATAGGCACTAGCACTACCAATAGTAGCAGCAGTGCTAGTAGCAGTAGCGGTTTGGCCGTTGTTATGCAGACCGACGGGCTTGGTACCATAGGCCCCTATGCGCAGCCCATGGCCACACATGATGTCGACCTAAATATGCAAAGAGTAAAGAACCATAGCACCCTAAACCGTAAACCCGAAACCCCATGTTCGAGCATTCTCTTGCTGGTGCCTGGAAGCGGCAAGCTCCGGTGGAACGAGCGTGGCATCCAGAAGGATCCATGAGATGTCAAAGAAAGTTTGCGGCTTAGGGTTTAGGGTTTGGGGCATGAAGGGACATTCTACGATCTGCATGCTGGACAAAACACTTGAGCCCCAGATTTTGGGGCTTATTATAAGCCCTACGTTACACCCTAGACTCAAAATCGCTATGAATAGGTGTGGTTTCGTTTGGGTTCCGCGAGGTCGGCTGGACTGTTGGATCAATCAGGGCAGGGCAAGAAACTAATCTAAATCGTGGGTCAGAGTACTGTCACACCTTGCAACACCGTGGGGCTATAAATGTGCGGGTGCTTAGCAATGGCAACAGAATCCCTGTTTGGTACCAGAAATACACTCCCCTCCAAACCCGTTCTAACTGGTAAGGCCCCAAATGTAGAGCCCTGTACATAAATGCTTGAAAACCCACAGAACCCCATGGTAATGCTTATAGGGGGAAGCCCAAAGAGCAGGAGTGGGCTTGCGCTGATTTGCGGTGGAAAGAGGGGGCAAGCATGATTAGGAAGAATATCCCCCTCTAGCCCTTCTACACTCATGCTAAACGCCGCAGGGCAACCAGAATCTAGAGCTATCATTGTACTACCATCTCCTTACCTATACTAATTGTTGTTGCATTTGGGGGTTTAGGTTTTGTAGGGCTTGGGGTCATGCGAGACACGGCTCAAAGTGTAATTCCTGTTCCGAAGGAGGCTTCAGATACCGCACGCCGGGAGCAGGGTGGACCTTATCTAGAGACCTTAAATACATCCTACTTCTATCCGCGCCAAGCATTCAGTCGCTAGATTCCGCATTGAACCGACTGCCCGATGCCCTCAACATCAACTTCTTCACCCCGAAACTCCCGAGAGTGGAAAGCCTGCAGCCCCAGAAACTCCAAACGAGCCCTAAACCCTACTTTGCTCCCCGAAACTTCCTCGCTTGTGCACTTCGGTTCCTGCCACGCGAGAGGGAGAAGAAGCTCCAAACAAGCCTTCAGCTCCAAAAAAACGCTGAAAACAAGGGAGGGTGTATTTTTGTCGGTCTTTTTTTTTTCTGGGGGGGTCCCTTCGAAGGCAATGAAGGAAAGAAGGAAGGAAGGAATGCCGGGAGAAAGAAACGAAGGAAGGAAGGAGAGAAAAAGGAAGCAAGAAAGGAAGGAAGAAAGATAAGAAGGAACGAAATGCGAACCCCGCAAGGAAGGAAGGAAGGAATGCCAGGAGAAAGGAAGGAAGGAAGGAAGGAATGCCGGGAGAAAGAAAGGAAGGAAGGCAGGAGAACAAAAGGAAGCAAGAAAGGAAGGAAGAAAGATAAGAAGGAACGAAATGAGAGCCCCGCAAGGAAGGAAGGAAGGAATGCCAGGAGAAAGGAAGGAAGGAAGGAAGGAAGAGAGGAAAGAGCGAAGGAAGGAAGGAAGGAGAAAAAAAGAAGCAAGAAAGGAAGGAAGGAAGATAAAAAGGAACGAATGGAGAACCCCGGAAGGAAGGAAGGAATGCCAAGGAAGAAAGGAAGGAAGGAAGGAGAAACAAAGGAAGCAAGAAAGGAAGGAAGGAAGGTAAGAAGGAAGGAACGGAGAACCCCTACACCCTCAACCCTAATCCAAGTCATACGAATCATACTACTATTTATCATAATCATATAATCGTAAGACCACAATATACAGTAACTATATCAAGAGACGGCAAATGCCAACAACCCTCCGCAAAGTCGCTTCAAGTATCTTCGCACCAGCAAAGACAGAACCCATATGGACCCTCTCAGAACCCGTGATAAAGGTGTTTGCAAATGGGGGGGCTGCGCCCTCCAAGAACCCAGAACCCGTGATAAAGGTGTTTGCAAATGGGGTGGGCTGCGCCCCCCCCCCAACTACAACAACTAACAGCAACAACAACAACAAAACAACAGCAGCAACATCAACACCAACAACAACAACACGAACACCACCACCACGCAGAAACAACACCAACACAACCACAACCACAGCCACAACAACGACAACTACGAATTTAGCTTCAACTACATGACGTTTTCAACTTCAACTACAACTACAATTCTACAATGGCAACAACAACAACAGCAACAAGTGTAAATGACAGGTGTCAACGAGCAGTGGGCACCGCACCACAGCAGGAGACAGACGCAGCCAGCATCTTGTGCGGAAAATGGGACGCGGGGCCCAGAAATCAAATCAGCGAAAATTGTGCACCGCACCACAGCACGGCGACACATGCAGCCAGCATCCTGTGTAAATACCGAAACGTGAACACCAACAACAACACCAACAAGTGTAAATGACAGACGTCAACGAGCAGTGAACACCGCACCACAGCGGGAGACAGACGCAGCCAGCAGCATATTGTGCGGAAAATGGGACGCGGGACCCAGAAATCAAATCAGCGAAAATTGTGCACGGCACCACAGCGGGGCGGCACATGCAGCCAGCATCCTGTGTAAATAACAGGACGTGCGGGCCAAAAGGACAGAAAAAGGACCGAAATAAAACTCCACCCGACAACAAGCCCGAGGCCCCAAGCAAGGCCAAACTGCAGATACACAGGCTAATAAAAGAGAGAGTGTAGAACCTATTATTCATAAACAAATCCAATTCTTCACTAAAAATCCACAATTTCTTCAATACATTCCTTGCCAGGCTGACTTCGTCAGCGCCAGGACCCAGCACGTCCTTCAGCACGGCGCTGCAGGCCGCGTTGCAGGGTTTTAGTCCAGAAGTGGAACCTTAAATCTAAACTCTGCCGACATCTTGCAAAGGAGGCGCCGAACTCCAAAGCTCCCATGGTAATCATCTGATTTGAAATATGTTTAAGATCTTGGGTCGAGAATGATAAGCTCTGGAAGTGATACAGACCTTCAGCCTTAACCCCTATAGATGCCCTACACTGGGCTTTTAGGGAGCAGGGTCAGTAGTTGGTGTTGTGCCGGGTTACATGTATTTTCTGATGGTCTTTCCGAAAGTCAGGTAATCTCACGTCCGCCAGTAGATGTAACATGTCCGGTTTCTTGGGGCGTGCGCGTTCCACCGCATCTCGGGGGATGGCAGGGGATAGGTGGACAGAGAGAGAGAGAGAGAGAGAGCGAGGGAGGGAGGGAGGGAGGGAGGGAGTGGAGAGGGAGAGGGAGAGAGGGAGAGAATTACATATACGTATACGTACAGAAGGTATACAGTATACAGGATAATATGTATGTATGTAAGTATGTATGCATGTATGCGTGTATGTATATATATATATATATATATTATGTAGATATGTATAATTTAATTGGTGTACCGGTCCTTACTAAATATGCATGTCTGTACAATTTTGCTGTACCGGTCCTTACTAGGTGACTTGCTTGCGCTCAAAGTCTATTTAGGTGCCAGTTTCCGCAGCACATGTTGAACCCGGCGCCGGGAAGCAACGAGTTTGCCGAGAACCTGATGTTGTCTTTGGGCATGGTTTATACAGTTTCCGGACTGGGTGTACGTGTGGTTGCTTCAATGATCGCTGCGTGCAGAAAAAATTTGTTTACGGCCTATGACATCCAACGAGAGCAACAACAAACAACACAACGATACGCCATGAACCGTTGTTTCGTAGTTACTTTTGTATAGCAGTAGCACGCATTCGACAAACGTGGTTGTACAGGTTAAACACTGGAGGATACTGGAAGTGTGCAGTGCGAATTGCATGTTGGTTTATGGATTGGGCCCGAAACCGAAATCCTGCATGCTCGAGATGCACGAGTGGGCATACAACAGCTGCAATTTTTTGCAGTCCGAACATGCTAAACTCCTCAAACCATTACCTAGACACGTCAAGCATTTGTCACGATTGATCTTGAAGTTCTTAAAATGTAAGGACTTCTGCAGGGTTTACAGAGTCTAGGGTTTCAAGTTGAAGCTTACAGGCTTTATAGGGCCTGGAAGCCAGGACCTTGGAGAGCATGTGATTCAAACTTCAGACTGAAGTTCTCTGACAAGTTTGGCTTTGAAGCACCAGCAATCAGCCTGATCAACCCTGCTGTCAGTCTATGAAACCCCAAACAGAGAATCCTGAAGTTCCTCCGACCGGAATTCCTAACCCTAAGAACTCCAAACCCTAACCTTAAGAAGCTCAAAACCTTAAATCCTAGTCTGAAAGCCCTAAATGCAAGCTTTAGTAGGGCAGTCGGAAGGCTTCCGATCCCTTGCGCGCAGCGTCGTTTCGCCCTCAGCTCCCGCGTTTTCAGGGCTGGGGATTTTAGACGAGAGTTCAGGATTTAGGGGTTGGGGGTTCGGGGTTAAGGGTTTAGGATTTGGGGTGTCCACGGCTTTGGGGGTCTAGGGTTTCCTTAGGTTGCCGTCTTAATGTGGAAGGTTTTGCCTCCTGACGCCCCATTCATGCGCAGTTTCTGCATCATGCGTCCCACCCCACGACGCTGTACAAAGTCGCGGCACATGCAACATGTTCGGCTTTCTGCGACAGGGACGAGGGAGGGGAGGTAGGCACGGAACCGAGAGCAGCATGGTTAGGAGTTGATGTCGAAGCATCAGCCATACAGCGGCAGTGGAGAGGGGTGGGCAAGGCTAATTCCATGCATGCCCATGGGCAACATGATCGGTGATTCATACTCGCAGCGTCGCAATCCCCTCCCTCGATGTAGCACTGTATCTACTCGAGAGCCCAAGATTTCCGTGGGCGAAAGCCGCATCTTCCAAGCCTGACAGAATAGTCTTCCTTCTCTAATAAAGATCCTCCTACTTGCGGACATCCCATAGACTGATGGCACGGCTTGTTGGTTCCGCTTATGGAAGCTTCTTCGCAGGGTTATGACTAGCGTGTGTCCGAGAAACCGGTTCCTGCCATGGTTCTTATATACTGCGAACGACAGGTAGCTCTGTAGTGCTGTTGACGAGTCGACCAACATCACTCTGGGTTTCCCAAACCATATACAGTATCGGGCATGCAGCTGTACGGTCAGACGGACTTTGCACTTGCGGGGTGAAAGAACACATTGCGCAGAGTCTGGCCTCAAGCCTCCAGCCCGTCCTGCCGTTACAGTTCCCTGTTAAAATCAACATTTCCGCGCAGAAACAAAGTTTCTTTGTGGTGACGCCATGTTAGGGCATGCTAACATGCGAAGGCATCGCCCTGCCATGCTTTTCCAACATTGTCCACAGACAAACGGGGCAGGTGATCCGGCCACAGTTTTGGCCTTCCTCTGCGTTGGCTAGAGTGGTAGTGCTACGCTGCTACGTTATTCTATGTTCTTGCTTGGTCCTCATGATTACTGCGACTACTGATTAATCACTTGCAAGTGTCGCTATATGTAGTTATACAAGTCAGAAAGATATCGCGCATGTGCGATTGCCACGATCCTAGGCTTTAGATCTTGGAGCCTGTAGGGCTCAAACGAAAATTGGACCAGAGTTCCTACATTTTACCCCCCAAGCCAGAGATGCCATCACAGAAGCTTCAGGCTTCAAGGGTTCATGCCTCAGGGTCATGTTGCAAGATCCAAGCTTGCCCTCTGTGCTCGTTGTCCTCGGAACCTCACAAACTACAGACATGTCGCTCGGAACCTCAAAAACCTACAGACAAGTCGCTTAGAAAGGCGAAACATCTTCGAGCGCACGCCACAGGCCCTGAAGCCCAGAGCTGTCTCGCCTTTGGATGAAGGTTTGGAGATCATGTTCGTGATTTATATTCTCCCTGAGCTGCAGATGACTCCGACAGATTTTGCTGGCATGCGCCATCTTCGCACTCTCTAAACCCCCCAGGATGCTAACGGCGACTCAAACGGTGATGACGACCACGATGTTTATACCAGGGCGATGGTGATATCCACGGTCAGGAGGTCATTAGCATGTTATCCCGACCTCGGTTCAGACATTATTTTTCGGTCCGTGCGGTGCGTGCAGGATTTTCTCAGTGCAACAAGCACACTGTAGGGTCATGCGCCTGACGGCCTCTCGCTTCGGGGGCAGCGGTAGGGCTGACAGTTAGTAGGGCCTGGTAGGGTGTAATAGAGGGGCGTATAGTATAATGGAGCCCCAAACCCTATTCTAACTATAATTTTTAAGGGCCCTATATTAGACCCATAGTAGCCCTTATAGACCCTGTTTGAGAGCCCTTAATTATTAAATTAAGGCCCCTATACTAGGGTGTACACGGTAAGAAAAGCAGTGGCACCAGGTGGAGGCCAGGCGGGTCTTCGGCTCGTGGCCGGCTCAGGGAAGGTTTGGAGGAAGTTACGCAGAATATGGGTGCCTAACAATTGCCTAGATTATTCCAAAGGCTTCCTTGTTATAGCTTTAAGTTAAAGGCGCTCAAAATCCAATTCTATATAGTACCCCCTCAGAAGACGTGGGGCTGGGGGTGATGATACGAAATGAGCCCACGAAAGCATTTAGTAAAATAAATGTGAACCACATTATCGAAATATGGCTTTTGCCAGGGAATGAGGGATCTGAGAGGAGGTTAATCGTGGTTTTATATGCAACTAATACGGGTTGTCTTCGTTTTGACTACTGAACTGAGTTTTAAGTATGAGTACCGTATCATGTACTCGTCTTTCCGTACTGCGGCTACTTCAATTGCATTGCTTTGCAATGACCCGGTTTAAGCCGCGAGCCGCACTGAACCGAGATCTTTTGTTTGACTTTCTCAAGACGGATTTGTTGAGGACCCTTACATGTTGCGGCCTGGACCCCTAACAGCTTTGAAGCCCAAAACCACAAGGCCCAATGCCCGGCTCCAGGCACCCTAGCATAGGGGTCTGCATAACAAGTGCCGCGGCTAAGGGCCATGGAAAGGTTCAGTCAAGCCGAGGTATGCGCTGCCAATTGCTGCGCCGGATATGGTCGGCGACAGGCATCAGGATTTTGGGTTTGTTGGCTCCGTTTGAGGGAAGAGATACATCTGCCTCTCGGAAGCCTCAGTGTGCCTAGCCCGGGCATGAGATGTTCACATGCTTGGGTCTCTGCAGCAGCTCACGCATAGCATCGCTAAAGAGCAGTAGTTAATTAGTCATCAAGACTGTGCCATCCTAAAGGCTTTTTCAGGACTCATTGTGGCTACTGCTTGGGATCTTTCAACTGCAGTGTTTTGCGGTGTCACCCTCGATCAGGGAAGAAGTCCAGCGAAAGAGCTTCGACGTGGCTGCACTGACGGCCTGGCGGGTGCCATCGCCGGGGTCTTGTTCCAGTCGAGTTCGCTGGGTTCCGACTGCGTGATGCTATGCATAAAGGCGATGACGCTAGAAGGTGGTTATCATCTCTATTGCAGCTACCAACTATGTAAGCAGCGTCCTCGCTCGATCATCGAGTCCGAGGTTCATTCAAGGGCACAGGCACAAGAGCACAGGACCTGCAACTTGAAGCCGAGAACTAGTCCGTGATGCACAGAAGCCTTGATAATTGCCGACTGCGACATATACCCCGAGGTCCCAGCAGGGTGATGATGCCACTCCTGCCGTAGGCTCGATGCCTAAGGGGCGTACCTGTAAGGATGGTAAGGGCCGCAGCGATTACTAGGTGTAGTGTAGGTGGTTGGTGTTGGTGTGTATGTGTGTGTTTTTGTTTTTTGTGGGTGTGGGTGTCAGGATGTGGATGTCGCCTGGCATTGCAAATCGGTTCTCGAGCCTACCTACAGCTTTGGGCATCATTTTGGTTTTTGTTGCTTGTCAGGCTCCAGGTTTGGGAGTTTGGCAATACAGGCCCTAAGAAAAATACAGCAGCCTGTCGGCATGCAAGCCCGAACACCCGCTCCCATCGCAAAGCCCGCAGTGTGAGACCACTCTCGGTCGCAAAGAAGCTATGAGTCGTAAAACGACCATTTTTCGAATGCTTAATGCCGCAGGCCTTCGGAGTCACACGTGGGTCGTTGACGACAGGACACGTCTTAGTCCCCCGGTTTGTTTGAGCGCGGATCCTGCTTAATGCGAGTTTGGGGAGCCGTGGTATTGTTGCTACTATACTATATTCTTATCATTATTGTTATTATTACTAGCAGCAGTAGTAGTGGTAGTAGTAGTATTGCTATTATTGCTGTGATTCCCCCAAAAGGCAGCGAGCAAGACTTCTGGGGGAGCCTCCATACCTGGCAGCTCGGCTGCTCTGGGGATGCTCGGCTTTGGGAGTGTCGGCTCAACAGTCAGTGCCGCCTTTTGGTGGAGTCTTGAGAGAAGAATATCTCCACGCAGAGGAGCATGAACAGAGAAGTTTCCGGCATGGATTTTCGATCAACCTTGCCATGGGCTTGCTCGAGTTCATGCAGGGATCGCTTTCCGTCGTATTGATGTGATCTCCTTGAATCCTTTTGGTTTCAAGGGCGACCCTGACTATTGACGGGTTTGCTGCCTGGCCCGAGCCCCAATCAAGGCATTTTCCTAGAGCACCGGAGCCCGAAATGTAAACTAGACACACGTTTCAGGTGTCGGGAAATGGAGACGGCAGTTTGTGGGCTTTTGTACAGAGCCGATTGGATCCCCACGCCGAAAACGGCAGACAAGAAAATTGCGACATATCATAGCAAGTTACTACTGCTCAGAATGAGTTGGAAGGTCACTCCCAGTGTGTGTGTGTGTCTGTTTCTAAAGTGAGTTCCGGTGTGAATTCCGGCCGCTGAGGATGCCGTGGTGTGGGCCTTGCTGATGTCAGAGGAAGTTCCGGTATTGCTTTCGACCGCCCCGGCTGCCATTTCCTGTGGTCTGTGAACTCTGGAGTGAATTCCAGGACGTAATTCTGGAATGCCGCGGAAGGAATTCCGCGGAACTGACTCCGGACACGCCGCAGTAATGAGCTCTCCAACTCACTCTGGAAACCTGCCCGAAATGTAAAGAGCACGGAGAGGGGATTTGCTCTCTATCCCTGGCTGCACTTGTTGTATAACCCTATAGCCAAGTCCATACCGAGTCCCTAGGCCCTAGAGTCGAGGCTGCTGAATTCTCGAGCGAACCTGCTAGTCTCGAGCTTGAGCCTGGATCCATCAAAGATGATCAGCCTTAAACAGTCGTTCGTGACTTTCGGGCTTAGACTTGGGTTTAGGTTGTACGGTTCAGGTTTGTTTAAGAAACTTGGAGTGCTGAGAGCTTGAAATGTTACCACAGATGACGAATCATGGCGATGCAGATGGCGAGACCGTACTCTGCGGCTCCTAGGTAGTCCTGTCGGATCCTGTATACCAAAGGGGCTTTTCCTTCTTGGAACAGGTTTTGGGAGTAAATAAGAAGTTTTGATGCTGTTATAATCCCTGTTTTACTGTGTTCACCTGTTTGACATGTTTGGGCTCGGCTCGTTCCCGTATATAAAGGTTTCCCAACTCCTGAGCCCAGAGTTTCTGAGTCTATGTACATCCCTTGATCCAAAACTCCTTATACAGTCCAAAACCCTAATCCTAAGGCGCCGGACCTGGCTTGGTCGGGGTTTCGAAATCGCATTGGTCCTTGTTTGGCACTCAGCGGCTTGAGAAGTCAGAGCCATATTCACTCACTTGCCACCTCACATGCTAGTAGCCAAACGACCATCAGGGTGTGAGTGTTTTGGTTGGCAAGGCCAGGCAACCAGCGGCCAAATCAAACATACATTTTATGATCTAGAGCCTGCAGCTCCGATGTACATCCTGGGGAGGATCCTAAATTTCGAAACGCAGGCCCCAAACTTCCGGAGATTTACGGATCGAACTTCAAGCACGGCTCCAATTACTAATACTATGCCGTGGGTTCCTCACAGTTGGCACTATTCACTAAAGACCCTATATATTACTACTAGACTGCAGTTACAGGGGGTGAGGTTCTTTTTGAGGACGAACCCGGTTTCTTGAGGTCTTCATTGCCGTGGAGCTGGCATCTCAGAGTTTTCTCAGCCATGGATAGGAACCTGTTTACTGCCCCTGCTTTAGTCCCCCTTATGATGCAGAGTTGTGTTTTAAGATGGTGTTTGAATTCAGGAAGATACTGAGATGCACAGCCGTAGGTTCAGTGTACAGAGTAGAGCGGCAAGATTTCAGGTGGTGACTTCGTGACTTGGTGCATTGAACTCAAAAAAACTAGCTGCGGTTGGCTCGTTTTCAGGGAGCCTTTCACAAAAACTCCGCACCAGCAGGGTTGAATGTCATGTTCCCTAGGCATTTGCGCGCAAGAGCTGTGACAACATGCAGCCCGAGCTTGTAACTCTCAAGCTGGCTGCTAGCTTTTGCTGCTGACGGCCATACAATTATTTTCGGTGATGTCCTTACATTGTTTCTCTTCGCCCGGTGCTCGTGGCTGCTTTGCCCTTGCCATGCCAGATTAGAAGCAGGCTGAAGGAGGCTTGCGTGGTCCCTTGTGGCATTTTGAAGGCAAGCCTAAGGTTGCCGCCTACGCCGAAATGGTAACTTCAAGCAGAATCTAGACACCCCGCACCCGCAACCTAAACCACAGCCCCATGGATCGCAACCTCCAGAGCTCGCAGCTTCATTTTCCCCACAGCCCAGGGCTTCAAAGATCCTCCTGAGTGTGAGGGCGCTGGACGGTGCCAGTCTGCTGGTGGGATCCCCAGGATGCCTTTTGAGATTCGGGTTAACATGCAAAGGCATCGTCATTGTCACGATGACTGTTACTGTTGCTCCCTAAGGAGGGAGGGAAAAAGCCTGAAGCTCCAAGCCCTATGGCCCTAAGTCGTGAACCCTCAACCCTAAAACCCGAAACAAAACCATAAATCCTAAACATTCCTAATCCTAAACCGTAAATCCTTATTTATGCCGAAATGGCTTACCTTGAGCGAACTTGCAAAGGGCCGGCAAGAAGCCTCCTGAGCCCAGGATGGGCAAGTGCTGGTGGTCTTCCAAGGAGCCGCCCGCTCCCCAGCCCGTCCGTGTTTCAAGCCGTCGGAGCCTAAGATGTAGGGTTCAGGGTCAAGGTAAGATTTAGGGGGAGGCGTAAAGCACAGAGACTTGCAAAATAGGTTACTTAGACTGCAATAGTCTTGTACAGTCATGTCTCCGATTGTTTCGAAGCACTAAACACCGTAGTGCTGGACAGCTGGAGACGAACGGCGAAACACCTCCGGCTTTCGGACACATCCACATTGTGAGCCTTGGACACCAACTTCAAAAAGAGGATCCTCCAGAGAATCCCTTGCTCTTCCCAAAAACCCCTAACATATTGTAGCACCGTAGCACCCCAAACCATCACAAAGACCACGAACCTGAAACCGTAAAAGCCGTGCACCCCAAAATTGGAACCGAGTACTGATCCGCCGAGGTCTCTTTGATCAGCGGCGTGGCGTTTTCCTTCCTCTTCGAGGCTAGTAGCCCCTTGATCGAGGGTCCCCTGTTACAGCGGTGTTTGACGTTGCAGTTTGCAGAATTTTGATGTCCTTGATCGAAGTGTCCCCGTTGGGATCCTTGCTGTTGTTCTTCATGAAGGGATTTCCGACGTTGCCAGGCTTTTCAAGCGGGAACGGCTTAGTGCTTGAAGCCTGGATGTAGCACAGTTGCTGCCAAAAGCTTGGAACATGAGTGACCTCATGCTTCAAAGGCAAGCTGAACGGGGATCCGGGGTCCCTTGCTACTGATTCTAAGTCCATCTTCCAATTTCTTAGGAGTTTACCATAGCTGGCAAGACGGCCTGCAGATCATGGTCAGGAAGACTAGCAGTAGTCAGAGAAGTCCGCCTCTGAAACCCTCTAAAGACCAGAAGTCTGAGCAGGACGATTTGGTTTGCGTCTGAACTTCAGGGCATGACCGGCGTGAAGGAGGCGTTCTCGCCCCGAAACACCCTCAGCGACTCGGCTCTCAAGGGTTTAGGGTTGGGGACTCGGCCTTTTGCTGGGCTTTTGGGGCAGTAGCTTTGGAAGAGCTACGACATTTGCACCATGTTCTTCTTGCCGGAGCTACTCCGAACACTCTAAGCCTGAAGCCCGGAATCAACGGCCCAGGTTGCATGCCAGCCTGGCTTCTCAGCTTCCTGCGTTGCTTTGGTCTCTTGCTGCGCTCGGAGGGATCGAGGGTTGCAGGCTTTGGGGTCGTGGTTTCGGATTTGAGGGTTCGGGGGCCAGCTTTAGGGATTTAGGCCCTAGGCTTTATGGCTGAGGAGGTGGAGGCACATGGAGTGTTGCCCCGTAGGGCTTCTACGGCTAGAATCATGGGCACTTGAGTCAAAGACGAGGTATCTGTGTGTGTGTGTTAGTTAAGTAGAGGTTGCAGCCACGCGCCGCTCTGACCATGGAGGTAGTGTACAAGGGTGTGGTGCACGAAAGTGTCATAGCCATAGCTAGCTTGCTGCCTGGGGCGCTCTGCCCGAACTTCTCGACAGTCATTGTTTTCATGCAAAGGCGGAGGGCAGCTGCACATCAGATGGAAAGCTGCCCCCAACAGGAAGCTGCCCTACACGGGCTAGCACGGTACCTTCGTTAAGCCAAAAGGCGCCAGACCACAAAGAATAGCATTCAACGCTTGCATGCCTGGACCGAGGTTGCCTTAGGCTTCTCCCTGAGTGCGCGGCCGAGTCTGTTCCGGGGGCTGGGTTTTGCTGCGAGCTTCTGAAACTAGTTCCACGATGCGAACAGAAAGCGAAAGCCCAGTAATGCTAACACTAGCTAAGGCAAGACTAAGTCCTCGTAGTCAAAGAATACATCCTCACACAGCGAGAACACAAAGACTGGTGCAAGCTCTATGTTGAATGCAGATTCCCTCAACTTACAGCCTGAACATGGCGGGTCTGTAAACAGATACTGCAGGGGGTTTCAACGCTTCTTATCACTGTGTTCGCATCTTCATCTCTGCGCACTTCTGTTGCAAGATGCCCTGGAACCCGACACCCTTGGATCACATATCCTGAAGACTAGCACGGAGCGCGGCAGCCTCCATTCAGCCGCGCATTGTTTGCCAGATAAAATGCGGATGGCATCCATCTTCGGCCAGCAACGGCAGTGAACCATCAGGGCTTTTGAGCTGTAGAAGCTGAGCACGCAATTGTTTAGCCTCAGGCCCAATCAGTGGAAATTGTCGAATTACTTGTTTGAGGTACTACTTGGTTGCCTAACTCCTTCTGCCTGCATTTGATCAACAGCCGCTTCAGGGCGGTTCCTGCAGTGGCTGCCCTGCTTTGGCAACAATACCCCCAAACCTAAACCCCAAGCCCGTATCAATCCGGAGCTTCAGGTCAGAGCGCCCTGGCTTTCGCCATTGTGCAGGGGCTCGGTGCTGCCGCGGGCACAGAGTCTCCAACGAAGTTATTTGCAGCTGCATTAGCAACCAATGCAAGGTGCTTAGTAATAGCATCTCCTTATTAGTTAGAGTCCGTAGGTAACTATACTACAACGTGCCCTTCTAACTAGTGACTAACTAGTGAGGCCCCTGTATTTAATTCAGCCCCCCGCAGTCTTTGCACAGCAGCCTCTGCGCATTGCGTGTGGATTCCCCTCCAGGCTTCCAGTAGTCCTTGGTACTTCTTTAGTGTTGTTAGGGTGTTGTTTTAATGTAATAAAACTAACTCCAAAGGCTGATTTAGACAATTTAGACAATCGTTTGACTAAGGTTTATGGCTCCAAGGCCGCATACTACTCGAGAACCCTTATATGATATGGGAGTTCCCGAAAATAAGGGGTACCTTATTTTGGGGTTATAGCAAGGATCCTACTATTTGGGGTGCTATATTGGGGTCCCCTATTTTCGGAAACCTCCATATAGGCCATGGAGCCTGACAAACATTCCTGAGGTGGGGTTCGAGGACTATGTAGTAGAGGAAGGGTTGGCTTCGAAAATGAAGTGCCTTGGTTTAGAAGTACTTCAGACCGCTATAGTAACCCAGAGACTCCAATATCCCTTAATTAAGGAATATACATTAAATCATATCAGGGATCCTCCTACCAACGCCCAGGCCGTGATTATGGTCACAGGCAGGCGGCTTAGTGGCTTCCGCCTTTGTTTGCGCAAAGGGCTCTCGAAAACGTGTGCCTCGATAAGCCCCAGCATGAGAGTCGACTCTACCCCTATTTTCTGGGAGGCTCATGGGTACTTATTTGTGTGCAAGTTAGTAACTATTCTGTTGGGCGCTTACGTCTAAGCATGTAGCTGCAGTCTTCAGGAAGCCTGCGCCTACCTACTATGAACCTTAGTCGTGGACCTGAGCCTTTGCTATCGCTGGTCTCGAGGAAAAGTTTCGCAAGATTGCAACTGATGTAGCTGATTATGTAGCTAAAGTACGACATGGCCCCCCTAAGGCGAAGCCATGGCCGATGCCACTGTGAACCGATGTCTCGAAATTCGACCGCCGAGGCTTTCTCTACATGCCCCTCTGCGCTCTGCTGAGCGCACTGATGTTCCAACGGCGCTATGGTTGGCTGGAGGCCCCCTGATGTGCCCACGTGACCTTGTTGCAGGTGGCGATTGCGGGCGTGCTATTTGCTAACATTTTTCAGATCGGCCACCACGGATGGCTGCCTTCAAATGGCCGTGTAAGTAGCTGTAGTTGCACGTGTGAGCGCCCGCTTCAATGATCGTACTGATAATGCTTGAAGTTTGTCTCCATGTACATATAGATATATGAATTAGATGCAGATACAAGTACTGTATGTAAATGTGTTTGTGGGGATGTGTTTCCATACCGGCTTTTGAGAGCAAGGTGTTGCCTGCATGTTTTCGGCTCGCTGTGAATTTGCCCGTCAAAATGTGGCTTGCAGTGGCTAGGCCCTAATACTCCGGAGGTTCACGGCCTCGCTTTCCTCACCCTGAGCATCATGATCTTCGCTGAGTTAGGTACTCGCTGGGGGCCTCAGGAGCTGAGGTCTTGGGGAAAGCTCATGAAACCTCAGAAAAAAAGCAGCGCCTCCAAACTACACCCTAGCCTCACCCAAAGCCTACACCTCAAACCAAGACCCAAAAGTTCAAGATCGGAAAAGTGGTCTTTGTCGTGTGGTGATATTGGGGCGTTCCGCTTAGGGAGTTTGGATGAAGAGTTGACGACTGCCCACCGCCCAATGAATGAATGAATGATTCTGCGATTTTGGTTTTACGGTTTAGTTAGTCGGGCTTGACCTTTCCAGTGCCTGTGAGAGAGATAGGACTCCTTTGGTTTTGGGGTTCAGGATTGACGACTTCAGGATTTCGGGTTTAGGCCTAGGTTCCGCAAGTGCAGCCTTTCCGTCAGGCTTGACGTATCGAGAAGGCAAAAGAGAGAGCGAGAGAGAGAGAGAGAGAGCGAGAGCGAGCGGCGAGCGGCGAGAGCGAGAGCGAGAGGCAGAGCGGGAGAGAGAGAGAGAGAGGGAGAATGGGGGAATCGCCGCCGTGAAGTACGAGGCCAAGCACAGCCACGGAAAGACCAAGAGAACCCGACGGGGAACCACCGAGGAGAAGCCCGCCACGGGAACAAGAGACGAGGGGGGAAAGAACTCATGTGAACCTGGTCCCCAACCTCAGCTGGCAAGTGTGCCAAGTGCAAGCGCACATGGCAAGAAAGCGGAGCGATACTTGTCCAGTACTGATGAACAGTGAGCGCTGCGGGGAGAAAGTTTTTGCTGCATTTCCAGTGTACTTTTTTGGGGGAAGCTGTTAGTTCAACTCCGTTTGCAGTCCTCAGTCACGCTTGCAACAGCCAGGCATAATTGAACGGGCCGCAGAGCCAAAACCACTACGTTCGTCTGGGGTGCCACTTCGCCCCCTTTTTAACTGCACTAAGGTCAAACACTCAGCATCCTTGATAGGGACCCTGTTGCCAATTCGATACGCTCCTGACTGGGGGCTTGCTTTCGCTTGTTTTCTACACTGTTGCAGACTTTTACCCAAGGTTGTTGACCGGCTGAGGAACCCGTCTGTCCTTGTGACCTGTACGTCTTGTGTTTCAGTTTTTTGCTTCACTCTGAAAAGGCGGGGGAACTAACGTATCCAACCGTTGTTCCTGCAGGGGGAGTGTGCCTGGTGAGGGGCTAAGGATTGTGCTTTAGTGAGCGCGGGGATGAGGCCGGGACGTTGGCTAAAGTATAGGGAGGGTTGGGTCCTTACCAGGCACACGCTACCAGCCAAACCGAACGTGGGGGAAAGTCTCCGACGACCCCAAAGCCTCTTCCACCGAAGATGGGGGAATGGGGGGCCTAGGCCCGGGTCCACTTGCGTGGACTCTTCCCCGGTGAAGTGAAGTGAAGTGACGTGAAGGAGGAGAGAGAGAGAGAGAGAGAGAGAGAGAGAGAGCGAGCGAGAGGGAGAGGTAAAGGTAGAGGGAGAGGCAGAGGGAGACCTAGCTTCCAGGTGAGCGGGCATGAGGGCATGTGCACTGCAGCCCCTCCTCAAAACAGGTTTAGCGTCTTGGGGATTGGGCGGCTTGCCCAAGTGATAGTGCTCAGCAGACGGCCCACAAGCTCTACACACGAGACAGGGTGCATTTGTTATCAAGATTGTCGTGGATGGGTGCTGGCACAGCAACTGATCGGCCCTGCGTTACGAGTGCTTTCAAGCCGTCTGGGGAAGTTGCTTCCAGTCCCCCAAACCGAAGCCTCAACCGATGACCAGAGGAGATTTGATTCTGAAGCCCCCAAACCATACTGTAAGCCCACGCGTATACCCTTACCCCGGCTTGACAGAAGAATGCCTGGCCCTAAACCAGAATTCCTCTCCAACACCTAAAAGCCCCTTTGAAAGGTGAAGGCCCCGACAGCACTGCCTCGCACAAGAGCCAGGCTCTACCTGAGTTGGATGTTTTTCTTGTTGAGGGGGTGCCGTAAAAGAGTGGTTTCGTACATTACAGATCCCACCATGATCCACCATGGAGGTTTGTGTTTGCATAATTAGGGTGGATGTTTGGGAAGGATGCTGGTTTGGGGATGCGGGGGTGTGGATGCAGGATACTACAGCACCGCCCTAAGCCGTTCCAGCTCGGGATTTAAGTGCCCACAGCTTGCAAGCATACGCCAGATCAAGCCGCACTTGCGTAGCGCAGTAAAGACCCCGAAGCAGCGAAAGGCGGTCGACTTCCAATTCATGTCCATCGCCTGGCACTCAAACGGTAAGGGGAGTTCTATCGGGACTTGGGCGCGTGAGTTTTGAGATTGCGGGTTTCGGTGTGTCCACGGCCTTGTGAGTCTTTTCGGTGGTTCCGGCCAGGATTAGTGAACCAGAGCACAACGTCGCAGAATTACGATCGACTAGTGAGCCTTGCTATGATGCTTTTTACCATCATGGCTTGTGCTGTCCGACTTCCCTGCCTAGAGCCCACAACACCCAACCTCCGAACCCAAAGTGGGCGTCGGAAAACCGAGAAGATTCGACACTTTCAGAAGAACCACAGCTTCAGTCAGGTGTTGGGGTCTACAAGCTAAGCTCGAGGATGCCGAGTTGTAGAGCTTCAGGTTCTTAGGCCTCTCCCGGCCCTGAATAGTTAGAATTAGGTGTTCGTTTTTGTTGGGGGGACGGGGGGTGGGTATACTCTAGTGTAATGTTTACATTGGGAGTCTTCGCCATCTGACTCACAGGAATCAACGGCTCCCAACTGACCCTGGGACCCCCATGAAAGTCGGTTACAATACCGGGCCAGGTGGTCTCTTGTTTGGCGGCGGTGTACTTGGAGAAAGTGATCAAGCCCAAGTATTCCACAAGGACCCAAAGCGCGACTGGGTTTTTAGCTTGCGAACCTCAAGCCTGAACACCCTCAGTCCGGCCGAACCGTTGCCTGAGATTTTCGTAGTCTCCGGGGTCGACCTGGGTGGCGCGCGAACCTCCGTGATGTGCATTACCAGTAGCATACACGATCTTTCCAGAGGATAGATGATCGTCATGGTTTCGGGCTTAGAGCATGGGCTTCTGCTCCACACGTCATTGGGTTTGGGCGGGCAGGCCGAAGCTTGACTCCGAAGCCTTCAGCGGTAGCTCTGACAAGGAGCCCCTTTCAAGATTCCGTCTCAGCTAGGGCAGCCAGGGCAATACAAGACCTCGAGTCCTTTCAAGAGACTTTAAGTCAGAGCTTCCCGCAACAAGGACCCTGAAGACATTCTCACCCGAGAAGTGAAAGCTTACAGCTAGAGCCCGTTCTTTGGGAAATCGATCTTCGGACTTGTCATGGGGGCCCATGCAACTTTGGTTTACCTGGCCGCGGCAGCCAGCTTCTCATGCGGCGATACCTTCCGCTCGCAGCAAGGCCATGAAAACTCCGACGAGGGTCTATTGGAGAATGTCCTTACCAGAGATGGAGCCGAAGGGACAGCCTCGCAGCAGTCGGATTCGGAGAGGTTGTTTCGACGATGTTGCTGCTACAGCAAATACTATGACCAGCATGTCGACCCAGAAAAGCCGCCGCTTTCTTTACGAAGGACTTCTGCCCTGCCACTGGCTGTATAAGAAAGCATCGGGTTCCCAGCCAGGCTTGCGAGCCCGATGGTCCATCAAAGTTTGACATCACATGTGAAGTCCAACGCTTCTATTGCTCCTGAGCACCTGCCTTAGTCTTGAAGACGCTTGATTGAAGCCGTCTCACCGCAGAGAAAGCTATTTCGCGTGGGACTTACGTCTTTGCTGCGTCCAGGCTGAGTTTCGGCCGCTTCTCCCACATCGCAGGTAAAATAATGTGAACCCTTTTGCATATGCAGGGGTAGAGCAAGAGAGGACATGAGAGGACCCACTTTTGAAACGCACTGCTCGTCTCAGCATGCTTCTCATGCGCATTCTGATGAACATGCGGTTACCGTGTGGGAATGCGCAGCTGAGGGTTAGCTCCGGGTTTGCAGTCCGTGGGGCCGGGGGCGCCCTTGCCTGCGGGGCGGGGAATGTGCCAACATGAAAGACTTCGGTAAGTATAGCTAGGTTCCTAGAGTCCCTAGAGCTGAGGGCTTGACTGTGCCTGTCCATGCTAAAGTCTAAAAGTAGGTTGAAATAAAGTTGCTAATCCTACAGCACCCTATGCCCAAAACCCTATTAGGCCCTAATCATAACCTAACAAGCATGAAAAGCTTCGATCCAAAGAAGCACAGGAGCTTGGACAAGAACTTTTACATCCAAAAGGCAGCCTTTATCAAGGGCTCCAAGGGTTGGATGAAGGGGTTTAGGGTTTAGGGTTTAGTGCTTATAGGCTTATAGGGTAATCCCACAATAAGAGTCCTTATAGAAGATACCTAGCTTCATCCCACCTTTTGAGGCCGCCAACTTTAGGATTGGAGCATGCCAGAAGACAGCTTCTCGAAACGTAAGGGTTCAGAGGATTTTAGAAGGGTTTAGCTTAGAGGGTCTTGGTGTTTAGAAGTTTTGGGGTCGAGGGTTTTAGGGTTAGTGGTTTAGCTTGCCGGCACACACCCAAAGCCCGTGCTCCAAAAAAATGGTTTAGGGTGAAATCCATCTTAGAGCCCAACTTCGGGGGGTCTGGGGTTTAGGGACTGAGGGAAAAGGCGAACTGACGTCTCTTCAAATAGCGCGCAACAGGGGCGGCGGTTGCTGCATCTTGGCATTTTTCAACTGAGGTTTGGAGGTTTGGGCATGGGAAACAATGCAAGGATTGTAGTTCATTAGTTTAGGGGTGCTTAGGATGTTGGCCTTGTTTTGTGCCCCTGCAACAAGCAGCGTAGAGAAGACACATCCCCGGCATACACTCCGAACTGTAAGCCTCAAAAACCCCTAACACCTGAAGCGTAAACCCACCTTGATTCGAATTGCTGGGAGGTGTGGCTACAGACGGGCGGCCTGCTTTTATCACTGCCAGGGCTGTTGGGACCTCAGAGCATCTCGGATCCACACGCCCTGCGTTCTTTGGCGGCAATCGGATCAGTTTTGCGGTCTAAAATTTCTGCCAGCTCCTGGACACCACTTCTGACATATATACATAATATATATGTATATATATGTATATGTATGTATATATACATATATATGTATACACATGCATGCATGCGTGCCTACCTCCCTACAAACATACATACATGTATGCAGATGTACATTTACGCACAAGAACTCCTCAGTCCCAAGTAAACCCTTCTGGAACAAAACCCCTTAACCTGTCAACTTCCTTGGAAAGGCTCATCATCCAAGCGGTCAAGGAACCGCAGCGCAACCTTTTCAGTGGCTCCTGGCTTGGAGCCCCGAACCACTGCGTTTCTTGCGGTGCTCTTAGCCAGGTAGAACCGCATTCACATGGTTTTGCTTCTTACAGGTTCTGACGATGACCTTGAATCCCTACCCCCACGTGGTTCTTCAGACTTCTTCGCGGCCAGGAGCCGGCTTGTGTAGTGTGTACGGCCCCGTTAGGGTGGTTTAGGCTTCAGGCTAGACAGAGCGCAGTTTGTCCGTTCCTTCCTGGGCATCCCGAAACCGCAAGCGTATAGTACAGGCGGCCGGAAGAAGTTTTACAGGGGCTTGCCTGATCCACGGGTTGCCCGACCAATGCGCCAACCCATGAAGATCGACCCTATGTAGCAAGACCCTGTTTGGAGCGAAAGCCCGATCTTGATCACCCCAACACGGTATGGGGAGACCGCGAACCCCGACAAGACGCTATGAATAAATCCTTGTCCGCGCTCTTGGCTGTAAAGTGTAAAGCTAAGGACGCAAGGCTCTTAGGACGCAGGGCTTTAGGGGTTTCGGGTTTGGGCTGTAGGTTTTTATGGTTTAAAATTACAGGGCTTCCAATTTCGACACTTCAGGTTTTCATCATGACCCCGAGCTCTACTGCTCCAAAACAGATGTCGAGTCAAACACTTGAAATGGGTTTTGGGTTTTTGGTGCGTTTTGAGAAGATTTTGTGGAGGTTTCGGTTAAGCTTCTAAAATAGGAGTTAGGTGAAACAAGAGCTGGATTCCTATAACCTGAGAAACAGGTCCTTCTTGGTGATTTCGCTCATATGTGGCACATGTAAATTAATATAAATCATAACCAAATATATTTAGTATAAACCATAATGAAATAGAATTATTATAAACCATAATGAAATACAACTAATACAAACCATAATGAAATATAACCCATGAAAACCATAATGAAATATATTTAATATAAACCATAATGAATAAGTACGCTCCACATTATTCACGTCACTTTTTCCAGGCTGCAGATGGCCAAACAAGCCTTCACGGGCTGGATGTGCATGGCTCTCAGAGTATTGTATTATTATAGTATGATATTACTATATTGTTACTATGTTGTTTCTATATTTTTACTATACTATTACATTTTAATATTATAGTACTTACTATAATTATGATTAGTAGGGTTTGAGCTGTTGTAAACTGGTTGAGTCACATGTGGGTTTGAAGTACTGCAGGGTTTAGGAGTTTAGGGCTTTTTCATGGAAGGTTTGCGCAAGCCGTAAGCTTTAAGCCCCTTGTGATTTTATTTTGGAGGGCCTGCTTTCTCTGTCGGAGTCACACTCATGTTGTGTACATCAGGTAGTGTAGTCTTTGGCATTTATCCTTGGGTCTTGAAGTATAAGATCCTAAGTAGGGTTGAGGGTATGTGGTATTGGACTTCTGGAACACGAACGCTTCTGGAAACCAAAAGCCCTGAACAATGGGTGACCTGCTTTTTACTGTAAAGACGAAGTCCAAGCGGTCCCAATAGCTGGAAGGGCAGGACTGCTGTTTGTTATACTTTCTGAGACTATCATGGGTTTGAGTGGGGCCAGGACGGCTGCATCTGAAAATCGGGGCGGCCAAGAAGTCGGAGTTACAAGATCGCTTTGCTCCAAGCCTGAAATCCCAAGCCTTGCATTCAACATTGTAGACACTCCAGAGTAGTGTGATTGTCCCAGCAGTGGGGTTCAAAGCAAACGTAAGCTCCTGGCTCTGGGGAGCAACTCGTACTAAAATCGAGTCACCGGTGCGAATTCATCAAATTGTTTTAAGTGACCCACGCCCAGAAGGATGCATGTGTTCCTGCAGCCTTTCAGCTGACCAGCTTCTCATGCAGGTGCGGCCTTGGTAGCACGTGTCGTCCAAAGCTGGTCCGACCCACAAGCACAGGGTTGTCTTGAAAAGTTCTTTCGCACTGAGCACCCTTATAAGTTTGAGTTAACCCGTTCATGGTTGAAAGAGCCGTATGTCTGAATAGGCTAAGCGGAATTTAACGTGCCAATGTCTCAGAAGGGTCTGGTGCTGCAAAGTGCCATACCCCTAACAAAGCCCTGAGAGAGCATTGGCAGGTGAATGGATAGGACTTGACATGTATACATCTCATGATCGCACCCTCAAGAGGGAATCGACAATGTTGTATTCGGCTTGCAGGGGCCTCCTTTCTTTCATAGTGCGGGCTTTGCTTTGAGGCCTCGGTTTCGCAAGTGACTTAGAGCTCCGGTGATCGAGGCCAAATCGCAAGTGAATATTGAGGTGTGCATTTGGGAAAATACGGAAGCCAGTGAGTTTCGCTGCGAAGCTCTCACATGTCACAAGCGGAATTTCACTATTGTAGGCGGGTATCGTAATACGAGTAGTAGCAGTGTAGCAGTAGCAGGAGTAGTTGCAGAGTAGGAGTAGCCGTTCCCATCCTTACAGCTTTCCGGTGAAGCTTAGACCCTGAATCCGAAAACCCTGAGCTGCAAGAAACAGCGAAGCCAAAGGACAGACGCATGAAGGTGTCGGTAGTATAGGATGAGAGTAGGTACAGTACTTGCGGTAAGGCCTCACAGTCCACCCCTTCTTCATCAAGCGACCCTCTGCCGCAATCCCTGGGCTTGCGGCTATAGGACTAAGACCAAAGATATTCCTACAACTTGAAACCACCTGGAGGTTCACAGGCATCGTGTCGAAGTACCTCTCTACGCTGAGCCGGTCGGCAGGGGCCTTCTCTCCGGGTTGCGATTTTTCTAAGATTTGTATATGGTTCTAGGTGTAACTGTTTGGTATAGTACGTGTAGGTTCTGGCGTGGGCAAGTGTCGGTACTTGGGTTGATCGATAAACATGATAATGTTATGGGGATCGGTGGTGGTGCTGTTGGCTTGATGCTTAGTAAGTATGTCGGTCATAGACGGATGATACGAAGTTTTTTTTGGCGCCAAGCTGCTTCATCCATTGTATTGACTCCTCCGTGCCCTGGGTCTGGGGCTATAAAGTGCGTTGTGTTGTACAAAGTGCTGGAGACAGATGTGGTTGCAGGCTGAACCGGCAAGTGCAGGCATAGGTGGCTAGATGTTTGGCAGAAAGAGTGCAAAGCACCGCCCTGTCTGAGGTGATCCAGTGCGTGGCGGTCATTGTTGTCCACATGTGGGACACGGTCTTCTCGGGTGAAGCTCCCAGCAGCCTATAACCGTTCTCCTTAATTGTCAAACCCAGGCTATCGGACCCATGCCGCTACCTCCTGTCCGGTCTTGTCATAAATGTGCTTGTCTAGGAGCCGGTTCGTGATGCCAGCAGTAGGAGTTTGTGCCGATTCTAGCAACCGCCAATACTTCCACAGACACAAGACACCCCCTGCAGGCGCATATCGAAACGAACGTGCGCAGAAGTACTATAGGGGCCGAAATAATTGCCAATACTATTTTGGGGCTTCCTTATTTTAATTGTAGTATAATGGGCCCCAAAACCTGGGCCTTGTGCACAGCCTGCAACAAGCAAACGCTGAACTGCACCCCAAGGATCCATGTACCCAAATAGTATATACTTTGGCCTTGGGGTAGTCTCTAGAAAGGTACACTGGTACATTGGGCCCAAAGTATATACTATTTGGGTACATGGACCCTTAGGGTACAGCTGACAACTTGCAAGGCCCCCCGGCCCTGAGCTAAGAAACAAGCATGAAAGCCAGAATCAGAAGCCAGGGGCCCCAGCCCTCTGACCTGGGTTTAGGGTTTAGGGTTCAGAATCCCAAGCCCTCTAAAGCTAACCCATTTAAAGCCCAAACTCTGAGCCAATCCTGCCCCGACCCTAAAGCCCAAACCCTTCTGCCTAAATGCTGACCCTACGCCACCATGAAAAGCCCTCACAAGTTCTTATCGATAATTTCCGAAAGCCGCAAATTTCTCCCTAGACCCTAAACCCTAAACCGCATCGATGTCTATCTTCTGAGACAAGCGCTGGGACCTGGTAACCTCCCTGCTGGCTCTCGTGGTCCCTCGCCGGAGGTGATGGCGGTTTCTACAGGGTTTAAAATAATATAGGGGACTTAATAATTGGAATAGGGTTTTGGGGATTCCTTCTTATAGTCATTATAGTTATAGTATGATATACCCCCAAACCCTATTCTAATTATTAAGGCCCTTACAGAAGAGCCCGTAGCAAATTGGAATACAGGTCTATCGGCTTTCTCTGCGGTTTTATCGGGCATTATTATCGGGACCAGAATAAATTCAATTGGATTTTTTGTGGCATGTTCTACGATAGCTTTATCCAGCGACTAGAAGGGTACGCTCTTGCTGCGAGTTGTTCAGCCTTACACAAGCCATAGTCAGGGTCCTGGTTACCGTCGAGAAGTGGATCAACAACAGCAACTTATGATACCTTATGTGGGATATGGATTAGGTTTCTTCTTCTACTTGATACCGTCGGAAAAACACTTGCCGTTTGGGGTGTGGGGGGCCTGCTTAATATTCTCCATTGTTCGACTAGTGACTAGTGCGGTACTCGGATGCCTAATTGTTCACAGCAGTACAATAGTACGTTTGTTGTAGTCGGCCATTACTTAGAAGTTTGGGACGCACTACACTCGGCACATATATGCTGTTCCCCCCTGGTGATCGTCTAAAACTCAGAAGTCCGGACGCTCTTGCAAGGAAGGCCTGCAAGTTTGGGGCTTGGGCCATTGGGGCTTAGGGCGAAAAGTTTCGGATTTGGGATTGCGCACTTAGTGTGTACGTCGGGATTAGTCGTTCGGGTTGAATATCCAGGGTTTGGGTTGGGCACGCTAACCCCGTCTGATCCAGGCTGACGATGTGGGTCCCTCACAAAGTAAAGTCCATCAAAGTTCAGTGGGTCAGCTTCAAACCTTTATGCCCATCCTGTCCCCAGAAGCCGCGGCAGCAAAGTCTGGCATACGAAGCACGGACATTTCCCAGGTCGCAAATCCCAGAACAGAGCCTGGCAACCCCATATCAAAAACAGGGGACAGTCAAACAATCCGAACGTTTCAGATTCCAAGCACGCCGGCCAACCTGGAAGCAAAAGGGTCTTTATATTGTTAGTAGTATTCGGATTTTTTACTGTAATTACAACTATATAATATTTTAGTATAAAAACCTTAATGTGAGGAACTAGGCCTGGCCTCGGGTCGAGTGCCCGGTTTGTGGCATGTGGCTTACAGTGACTCAGTGTTTTTGGTTTGGGGTTTACGTTTCTTCTTCTCTTGCCTTTTGGGAGCTTAGGCTTAGGGTTTGGCTATGTTTGGGCATCAGCAGCCCCAAAACCTCCCGTAAGTGAACCAGCAACAGAGGCCCGAAGAGGTGTTGGGTTCATTCTTTGCGTTTCCCTACTGACCGGAAGCCCCCACCGAAAAACCATTGTTTTAGTACTTCTGGCCCCAATCCCACAGGCATCCATAAACCCATGCAGAGCCCAAATACATCCCAAGACACTCCCTTCAAAGCATCGGTGGTCGCCAAAAGCACGGCGCCTTTTTGGATCCCTATTATAATACGCCACCTACTCTTTCGGGTACCCAAACAGGGACCCTAATTTTGACAACTACCCACATGCCCCGAAACTACTGCCTAGGTCGGCCTCAGCGCTCTGATGTTCCAGACTGGGCGGAGGCCCACCCGAAACTTTGGGCCTTGTGGACCCTTCGGGTTTAGGGGGAAACCAAGCGCCGGAAAGAGGGGTTGCGGGACCGGGCTCTACAAGGGGTGATTTGTAAGGGTTGGGGGTACCTCTAGCGGGTTCTATAAGGCGTTCAGGGGCTTGGTGTCCTGAGGGTAGTGGCCCTAGGGGTTCACGTTTGGTAGGGGACTTTGAGTTCAGGGTCCTCAGACTGGTGACTTGCGTAGATGTTTGAGTTTTTGGGTCCAGGATCGCAGTCATATCTCTGAGACCGGCCGCAGTATCAAATCTGGGAAAACCCTAAGCGATTGAGTCTGACAGTACTTCTCTCTCCATAAACCATGTCCGTGTTGGACGGCCCTTGCAGATCCTGAAGCTACAAAGCAGACAATGCAGCTATGCGGTTCGAAGGGAGGGGGTTCTACTATAGCGGCCTGAATAATTACCTATACTATTCTGGGGGCTGCTTATTGCAATTATAGTATAATATACCACAAAACCTGATTCTAATTATTGAGGCCCTTACACTAAACCCGCATAATACCCCTTGTAGTAACCTGAATAGGACCCTTTTTAAGGAGCCCTTTAAAGGAACCCTATTCTAAGTACTAAGGCCCCTACCTTATACAGCACAGGGCGGGGCTCTCTTGGAGGGATTTGTTGCACTAAATCCTGGAACCTGAAGCCATAAATCCCAACCACCCTGAAGGGATTGAGGTTTAGATGCTAGGGTTCAGGGTTTAGGGCTTAGCCCGGCCGCGGCCAGGATGACCTCCAACTCGAAGGCGCTTCAGGCAGATACAGCTGGTGCCCGGCCCCAGTCTCGTCGTGAATTTAAACCTTACGATTATTGCGATTATTACTGTCAGTGCCATTAGTACGATTAAAAAACAATTATTGCTATTGTTACTATTATTACTATTATTGCTATTATTGCTTTTATTATTATTATTATTACTACTACTACTACTCACTAGTACTATTATTACGACTCTTTACTTTCTCTGTCTGCTCCTTCGGCCGGCACGACAGGGTCGTTTCCATTTTGTCTGAGCGTTCGCTGTTGTTCTCCGAAAATATCCGTGGTTGTGAGAAGTCTGTGGCTTCTGGAGCCCTTGCAGATCCGACTGCGCAGCGCCACTCAAGCCTTCACTTTAGAACCAGGTCATGCAGAGCTAGAAAAGAGGATGCTTCAGGTCCGGCGACTGTCGGGAGAGGATCTGGCAAGCTTTCCTGTTGGGACGTTCTTGCATGTGGGTGATTTGAAAGCGGCGCTGGCCAGCAATCCGGAGCTGCGTGGGCAAAGGCTCAGGCTGGTTTGTGATGGCACGGTTCTGGAGGACGGCCACAAACTGAAGTCGGCTGTCGAGTTGCACCTCGTGGTATTGCGTCCCTTCGTTGAGGCGAATCAAAGCTCAGTGCAAAAGCTCGTGCTTGCTGCCGAAAAAGGGGCCGTGTCAGAGGTTGAGGACATGCTGCAGCAACCCCATGATCCAAACCTCTGCTGCTACATCCGGAAATCCTTGGCTGTAGCTTACTACGACACCCCGCTCGGTGCTGCTGCTGGCTCTGGCCAGACTGAGGTCGTTCGCTTGCTCTTGGCGGCTGGCGCGAAAGTAAACCTTCGATCACAAAGCAAAATGTTTAGCCGAAAAGCTGCGTGGAAAGGTAGCGACCCCAACGTAACCCCTTTGTTTCAGGCTTGCAGCGAAGGCCACACGGAGGTTGTGAGGTTGTTGCTCGATGCCCACGCCGACCACCAGGTGTGCGGTCTTGAAGCGCTTTCACCGTTTCATGTCGCAGTGAGACGCGGCCATACTGAGGTTGCACGCCTGTTGCTGGAGGATCGTGCCGAAACAAACAAAGTGTTTCATGGTGGCGAAACACCCTTGGTGACGGCGATCTTGCAAAACCAGCCAGACATGGTGCGACTGCTCTTGAAGAATGGAGCCGACAAAGAACAGGTTGTCGATTACGACACACCTCTTGGACTAGCTGTGCGCAAAGGCCGGGAGGAGATTGTAGGTCTCCTGTTGGAAGCCGGCGCTGACAGACAGAAGAGGTTCGGCCCTGTGAGGGAGCGGCCCTTGGCTGTGGCAGCCAAATATGGCTACACAGCCATCATGCGAAGGCTGTCGCAGCCAGGGCCCGGTTCGGAGGACTCCCCTACACCATGAGCTCGGAACAGCAAGGGCGAAGGAAGAACAAGAATTGAACGGCTTTAGTGGCAAGGGCAGACATGCCACTGTCATTGCTGAAACTTGGCTTTGGGAGATGAGAGGTTGCGGATATTTACAGATATGACAACATGTCGTCGAGGTTGCGCGCATGCCGGAGGCATCGCGTTGGAGGTGTACAGATGTGTACAGTGTACAGGTGAAGACTGTCGAACCTCTTGGATAAGCTGTTGTAGAAGCATGCTTTGCCCACATCGTTACGCTGGATCTAAAGTTGGGACCGGTTGTACTGCGCAGAAGCCACCTGCGGCACGCAGTCATGTTGCACTTCGTGGTATCGCCGAAATACTCACGAAAACGCGGCATTAATACAGTCACCAAGTAAGTGGAGATATTTCCACAACACGAAGGAGGCGAGGATAGGCGGCGCCAAGAAGAAAGTATACGGTCTTGGCACAAGCAGATTCCTGGCCCAGCCTTTGAAGGTATGTCAGGTCCGGCAGATGACCTCGCCACGAAGATGCCAGCACAGAAACAAGGATATTTATTTCGACGCACAAATGAAAGATAACAGCAATATCTGATCGCCTTTTTCATGTGCGGCAGACTACAAGGCCACTGAGCTGAGACTGAACCGCACCGAGGGTTTGGCATTTTAGCGAAGCATTACACTCCGAGGGATGCCTGAACCCATAAAGCGCTGTACCCAGGTGGGCCGTCTGTGGCACCACCAGAAGTTCCCGAGGCCGGTATATTATTTGCAGATCTAAGAAAGTGGCTTCTGCCTTAAACTTAGAGTCGAGGGATTAAGGCTTAAAATTTGCTCTTCGGGGTTTGCTCTTGAGCGTGTTTCTAGCGTTTGGGCGATAGGCGATGATTTGATGCTCGTGTGGTTGTTATCATTGCCCCTGCTACGACTGCCTCTGCCACCTAATAATGCAAAAACTATGGTTTCTACAACGTGTTGTGACTACACTTGCATGTTGATTTGGCTACTGTTTGTCTTACTTGGTTCTAGCTGGTTGTGATTCTTGCTTGGTCTTCCTGCTCGACCTGTTTTGTGGCTGCTGCTCGTCGATGGGGTCATTCGGAAGGCGTTGTTATGATATTCACCCTTGACTTGTTAGGGGCCTATCATATATCTAGGCAGCCGAAGTTTCCTTTGAATCCCTCCATAGGCAATTCGTGGAGTCCAGTCTGTGGCATCTGTAGGGTTCTGATAGGGTGGTTGTCAAAATTATGGCCCCTTTTTGAGTCCTTGATATAATACGGCACCTACTATTTAGGGTACCCAAAAAGGGGCCCTAATTTTGACAACTACCCATATGTGCGTGGAAACTCGTTTGCGACTTCGGCACGACTCAGCAGTCAGCATTCGCTGCAACAGTTAGTATAGGGGACTAAATAGATTACCTATACTATTTTGGGGGTTCCTTACTAGAATTTTAGCATAGTAGGCCCCAAAACCCTAGCCTAATTATTAAGGCCCCTGTAGTACTGGCAGCATGCATTGCCAAAGTTAAAGCAGCCACTGCTCAGATGCGGAGAGCCGAGCCGTCGGCAAGCGGAAGCCTTGGCTTCATCATGCGTTTAATATAGGCGCCGAAATAATTACCAAGACTTTTTTGAGGGTTCCTTATTATAACTATAGTATAATGTGCCCCAAAAACCTATTCTAATTATTCAGGCCCCTATATTAGGGGTCTAGGGTTAAGGGTTCATTGAGTTGAAATCGTCAGTCTACGCTGGCATCCTAAGATCCTGAACTGTAGCCCGCAGCGCTACGGTTTGGCACGTTGCTGCTGTGTGGCTGTGTTTGTCACTTTCCCCGGCCGACTTTCCAAGTCCGGATGCAAAAAGGGCTCATTGACGAGAAGTTTCGGTCCGTTTCCTGCTAGACATTCCTATCGATTGTCGAAGGTTGTGTCGGGCTCGGAGTCCACACGCCCCCCGCCCACTCCATCCTAAGCTTGCAATTCATGAAACCCATGCGAGTGCAAAATGATCAGCATGTGGCCTTTGTTTGAGGCTTAGTTGGGATAGTGCAGGCTTGACTCAGCAAGCTTATTTCCAGCTCGACGTCCATAAATCAAAACGGCCACGCCCCCTTGTTCGATGTCCAGTTCTGCTCTGACATCTGTGCCCTGGGTATGATTACTTTGAAGCGGTCAGAACCCCTCTACAAGGAACCCTTTACAGACATACGAACAAAACTTGACCCTCGGGTTGTTGGCCTTTTTTGTTCGATTTTTTTAGTGAGCTATGGAGACCAAGCAGCCGGAAACGGATGGAGTGCACGAAGTGCAGTCTCAGTCTGTACCGGAGTCGGGCGAGGACGTGTCGGACGAATCGCCTGAGGCTTGCGACATGGAAGTGTTTGAGGAGTGGTCTTAAACCTCAAAGCCTCCACTGCCTGTTCTCAACCCTGAAGCCGAAGCCCGGGCCCCACTTTCTAAGGCTCTGTAGTCTTCAGCCCTGAGCCAGGAGCACATCGCAGAGATCGTCTCAAGGATGGCCCCAGAGCGACCAGACATCATTCAATGCGTGTGGGCGTCGCAAGCTCTTGCGTGCTTTGGACGAGCCTTCCGCTCTGCAGGCAGTAAGGGCCGCGAAAGTTTCCCAACGGATCACATCCAGGAGTTCTGGAGCCACAGCTGGCATGGCAACAAATGGCACAAGGTCCTGACTGCTATCTATTTGTGCAATGGTATGATGGCAGCAGCGGTTGCATCACTCGGGGCTCTACTTCTGTGGACTTTCGTCGCATGGAGTCATCTGCCAACGGAACCTCTTAATTGGTGGAGAGAGCAACCCGCAGCTTCCTTCTGGTGCACCGGAGCGAGCATTGCTCTTTATTGCTGGGCGCTCTTCTTCTTGCAGCGGCGGCGCCGCGTGTTTTTGGATGTTTTGTGCATAGATCAGCAGGACACATCCTTGAAGGCGGCAGGCGGGGAGCCAAAGCCAGCGGGGGGCCGGGGGGGGAGTTTGCGGGTTTGTGCCACGCCATAATGCCCTACCCAATTCGTGCCAACAGGCCTGGTCAGCATGGGAGCCTTCCTAAAGTGTTCAGATTCGATGCTTGTGCTTTGGGACCCCTCATATACACATCGCCTATGGTGTCACGGCCAAAGCCAGTACATGTTTGCTTTGGACGTTTGCTTAAACAGTGCAACTCCCCAGGAAGCCTTGGGCCTGGATTGTGCTTTGCTTCTCCCCAACATCAGTCGAGGTGTGTCTTCGAGCTGGCCGCATACCTGCACAGCCGCCCTGCAGACAAAGTGAAGCTCATCATCCGACCAACAATTCTGGGGCCGGTCTTCGTCTCTTTTCCAGTGGCTCTGTTTTTCTTTATCTTGGTGACAGGCTTGATCCCTACTGGTCAGCATGCAATCATGTGGCCCCTGATGGGCCTGGCTAGCTACGTTGGCTTCTACAAAAGCTGTTCCTAGGTTGCCCAGTAGTACCCTTTTGCCCTTTCCTTTTTGGGCCCCTGTGTTGAAAAAAAGGAAAAAAGAGGACCCTGATTACTACAAGGGGGGTACTAGGCAAGCTTTAACATTATTTGTGGCTTATTTGCATAAGCCGACCAGAATTGAAAAGGTTAACTTTTTTGTGGGCTCCATAGGTTCGATGTTGCGTGAGTACTGGCGGTCGGTGGAGCTTTTGGAGAAGCAGGTGGCAGGCTTCACCGCGAAACTGGGTCCTTATTAAGGGATTTAGTTTAAGGTACCAAAAGAAGGAAACCATGTTATATATGCTATTAAAGCCCGTATTGTGGTAATTAAAGCCCGTATTGTGGTAACTTAAATTAAATTCCCCAACAAGAGCCCAGGACAAAGAGCCTGTGCTGGTGCTGCTCAACCAATCACAAGGACGAATCCGGTGGGACCATGGTTTGTGATCGTCAAATCGTGTTCCGATGCATTGTCGCATGGTTCGGCAGCCTCGAGAACTTCGAGACCAGGGTACGTACAGATGTGTTAGAATGCTTAGTGGACCAGCTGTCCAAGCAGATCTTCACCTACAAGCAATGTGCCGTTGCTGGTTTGCCATGGTTCTGGTCTTCGTTTGACTCATCAGCCGTGGAAGCCGCTTTAAGGATCCCCGACTACGACCTACTTTTCAAACCCTGGGATTTCAGTGGAACAATGAGACCCATTGTACGAGGCCTCGGCTGGGCTGTTGGATTTTTGCCGGTGCTGTTCTTCCTTACAAGCAGGCTTGCATTCCTCCTAAGACACCAGCGTGAGAGCATCTGTGCCGAAATCTTGGTCAACTCTTTCATCCTCATCGCGATGATTGCCGTTTTCTTTGTCCTCTTGGTGCTCGAGCAAGTGTGCTGGACTTTCGAGGCCTCCACCTCACAAAATCTTTGGTGGAATGTAGTAATGTAGCTCTTGAAGAGGCTCAAGCTCAAGTCTAGCAGCCTCTTCACGGCCGATCTGCCGGCTTCTGTCGAAACCCTGGGGCCAAACTCTGAAGATGCCCCGCCCTGTGATGTCAGGGCTCATTTGGAGAATACAACCTGGCCTACCACAGACTTCCAGGCACCTGGGGGTTCTCGTTCAGGACTTTTAACTTAATTAAGTTCCACAAT
Organism: Symbiodinium sp. clade A Y106; assembly: GCA_003297005.1. Classification (NCBI taxonomy): domain Eukaryota; class Dinophyceae; order Suessiales; family Symbiodiniaceae; genus Symbiodinium; species Symbiodinium sp. clade A. Next base: position 12,933 of record BGNK01000125.1, on the reverse strand, counting down.
TTAGGAGCTCCAATAAGGGTTCTACAAGGGTTTAGGGGTTAAGGAATTTAATTTATGTTACCAAACTGAAGAAGCCAGATTATTTTCTACAGATTCCCTATTATGCTCTCAGGCACGGGAGTTTTCGTCGGCATCCTGCTCTCGAGCGCTGCCGTTCTGTTCCTAGGTGGTATTAGGGAGACCCCTTAAAGGGGACCCTTCTTAACCCGATTTCTGGCTTTTTAAAAGGGGCCTTATTGAGAGGGTCTATATCGCCAAGGGTGATAGTGTGGATGCTACCGACGCCCTCGCGGCTTCTTTTGAACCCTGAATGAATGAGCCTGATCGCCCTTGCGGCTTCTTCTGAACCCTGCATTAATGAGCTTATGCTGTAAGCCCCAACCCAAAGCCATCAATCAGGTTCTCTTGCATTGGCCCTCGGTGCTGCGGCAGGCGGAGTTTTATTCCTGCTTCTGAGCAGCACACGATGAGTCTTGAACCGGACAGTCGTGTACCGGACAGGGGTGTTTAGGATTGAGGTTTCGTTGGTGTTTAGTGTTTTAGTGATGGTTGTGGTTCCTTTCAGGTTTCTCGATTTGCTGATTGTTGGAGATTGGAATCGAACGTTTCCAAGGACAATGTCTCACCCAAGTCTTTTGTTAAGAGTGCTTTGGACGTCAGCCGCGACAATGCCCGGGTGTCAACCAGCGGCCTACCGTGACAACAAGAGTCAGCCTTGCCGTCATCATCAACGCCAGCATCGTAGTCGCCAGGTGTAATGCCTAGACAGCATAAGCTCATCCTGGCACATGCTCATCTTCACTGCCCCATCATGTTATGTATATCTATCTATCTATCTATATATATATATATACATACATATGTGTGTGTTGGTCTCTACGTGCGAACAAGCAAATAACACACATGCATACAGAAAACAAGCATACACATTACATATATGTATATGCATATATTAATATACATGTTCACATAGGTGCACTTGATGTAAAAAATGTTATCATATATACAAGTACACACATACACACTCGTGCACACATACATCAATCCGCAGATACAGACATCTACACGTATATGTATATGCTATTTACATGTGTGTATGAAGAGGAAAAGGGTGGACCCATTGTTGCCATAGTACCTCTATATGTGTACATGTATACATGTAAAAACAGGAATAGATGTGTGCGAATGTATGTGCCGAGTGGACCATGTCCACATATTATGTGGGTATAGACGTATATGTTGTCTGTGACATATACTTATATGCATATGTACATGTTTATATAGATTTATGTGTATATAAAAAGGTATACATATATATATATATGTATACATATGTATATATATATATATGTTGTTCTGTGTGTACATACATGTAGATACAGGTATAGATGTACTCGGATATTGTCCGTATGCGTACGAGCATACGCTCATTTTTGCTCGCGTCTATGTTGGTCAAATCATATGTAGGCAGTTGTGCATGCGCGTGTGTACATAAGTGTTACGAGTGCTCGTTTGCAACCAAGCGGCCGTTTGTGTATTGGTGTAAATAAGAATATATGTATGTATGTACTGTAGTGGCATAGAAACATGTATTTATGTAATATGTCTATATATGTATAATAATTTACATATCTTTATATACTTTCTATGTATGTAATTATGTAGGTATGTATGTATGTGTGTGCGTATGTACATGTTGATGCACGCATGTATGTTTGTGATTATGCGCACGTGTACGCTACAGGATGTATGTACCTATGCGTCTATGTATCTGTGTATGTTCGTATGTACATGCATACGCATAAATGTATGTACATGATTAGTTACTGGTGTATGTATGTATGCATGTATGTATGTATGTATGTGTTTTTTGTACGTGTGCATGCATGTATGCAGGTTTTACGCACTTATGTATGTACGTATGTAACCGTATGTACACACCCAGCCAACATGTATGTATGTTTGTATTTGTATGCATGTATCAGTGCATGTAGGTACGTACGTATGTATGTGTATATGCTTATATATTTAGGTAGGTATGTGTTTTGTTGTTGCTGACTGTTTGTAGTGTAGCACACGGGTGTGCGAAGTGACAACTCCTTGCTTTCAGGCTCACACCGATCGACACTCGAGGATCTACGGTCGTCGATCTCCACGAACATGTTCATGTCCGTAGCCACTTTGGCTCAAGATTGTCATCTTGAAATTTTCTTCTCTTCCCTACTCGACTATCCTCGAACACGCCATGGCTGACCGCTCCGATTCGTGGGATGCATGTCTGTGTCACGGCTCTTATGAGACCTTCGATCATCAGGGTAAGAACTGCAACAATCGCACGAATTGCCAGCATTTCCACCCCGCCTCATCAACGATCACTGGATGGTCCCCGACTTCATCTACCACAAGTGGTTTCAGGGCACGTGCGAGTACCCGAACTCCTGTTGGAATCAGCACGGTGGTATGACCTTCGACTCAGCTCTTCGAGTGGCCTTCAACATTCAGCTCGCGAGTCGTGGCCGACATCCACCGGTGCAATTTCGAAGTGCCGACGGCGGCACGATGAGGCAGATCAACCGAGCCGACGCCGAGAGAATTATCATGTCGACCATGGGCGACTTCCGACGACGAGAATTTCGCAAGTGGTGTTTCGGACACACTTCACCGAATTCCACCGATTTGACGAGTGGGACTGCTCTGGCGATGCTGAACGTGTCCGTGCCGAATACCAACGAGCCCAAGAAATAGCCAGACTGAACGACGTCCGCCGAGCCCGCTCGCCGAGGCATGGCCGGGGCACATCGGCTCGAAGGGGCGATTCTCGAACTCCGGCTATGTGAATCAGAGTTTTCCTATGTATTTCCTATTCATTTCGTATTTTTCCTTATTTTCCCTAGGTTTATCGTATTTTTTGTGTAGAAGTCGTTCTGGGCTCTATTTTTTCCCTAATTCTTATTTGTTCTTGTTTGTTTTTCGTATTATTTTCCTATCGTGTTCCTATTTTCCGATTATCAGGGCGTATTTCCAATTCGTATCCATTTCGTATTTCAATCGTATTATTTTCGCAAATAATTAAAACCCTACTTGTAAAGCCTTTCCATTTGCTTCGACGTTATAACGCTATTGACTCGATCCTGGACAAGGTCAAGGCGGGGGTCAAGGTCGGCACCGACGAATACAAACTGGCCGATGACGTCGACGATGCAGCAGTAAAGGCAGAATATGGATGGTACTCACGGGGTCAACTGTACCTGTCCTCGACGGCCGCCGCTCCGACTACAACGAGCTCAAGCACAGACAAAGACACCGTCCCGAAGACGCTCCCAGCTTCGGTTTACACGACACTCTTCGAGGACTATAACAAGATCCCGATCGACGCGGACAGACGACAGTTCCCCGAGAAACAGTTGGTGGGGGCCGAGAAGGTGTTGGCACGCATGTAACACGAGCACCACACCTCGAAGATGTATACAGCCACATCCCTCGGCGAGATCATGTCCCAACGAGTGTGGACGAGCTTTAACACGATCAGCACGAACAGGAAACGTGACACCACCGAGAAAAGGCTCATCCTCGACGACAAGAATAACATCTCGGAGAAGGCTCCGGAAGACTGAGATGTTCGTGGACAGTGGATGCTCCACGATGCCATCGAGGCGATCCGATGGGCCTGGATTCTCTTCAAGTATGGCTCCGAGAACTCGATCAACAAGTACGTCAACTGGTTCCACGGTTTGCTACGAAAGCACTCCCAGCGAGTACAGAATGTCAAAGCTTTGTGGGAGGCCTTCTCCTGGGACATTGCGATGCGCATGCGGAACAAGGGGACCTTCGCAACGATCACCGAGGAGCTCATGGCAAACCTCACGGAGACCAACGAGATTCTACAGCAACCACTCACGAAGAAACCACGAACAGGAAAAGGCTACGGGCAGCCGAATGCGGGCAGATCCAAAGGATATCAGCCCAAGTGGTCGCTGCCGGGCAAAGGGCGACGTTATCGCACCGCGAACAAAACTCGCCTTGGCAATCCTGGAGCGGCTCTTCCTCTCCTTCGACTTGGCAGACATGGACACCGACGACTCCGACGTGGCCTCCGACACCCCCGCCAATCTGGCCGCCTGTCCCCGCATCCTGGGGACAGTTTGCTGGGGGTGCTACTCCGACTACGCCGACTCCTACCTTGCCGCTGAACCCGACTCCCAGCTTCACACCGACCTTGGCAAAACAAGGGCAAAGACAAGGGCAACAAGGGGAAAGGGAAGAAGGGCAAGGGCGGCAGAGGAGGCAAGAAATAGGGACAGCGCGGCCCAGAGTCGTCCGATTCTGGAGCCGGCCATTGAAGAGAACACGAGCCAGATAGGATAGGCACGTTGTGCAAGGGCGTTTGCGGGACTGTCCCGGTTGTACACCTGTCCTTCTTCGATGGCATCGGGATTGCTTCGGAGGCCCTCTTCGACGAATCAACGACAATGTGCTCCTCACACTGTCGTGGGAGGTCAACCCAGGGTGCATCGACTTCACGTCCAGACACTTCCTAGCGAACATCGACATACTCGACGTACAGAGACGCATCGAGGACGCGACCCAAGCCGCAGCGGGGCCGCCGTGCCCCGACTTTTCCCAGCTTAGAGCGGCACCACCGGGGATCGAGGGAGCCACGGGATGGCTATTCCAGCGTACGCTCAACATCGAACACATGATTCGATTTCATTTCACAGGAGTGCCCATCGAGACTGTCATCGAAAACGTGCTCCCCACCCGACGCTCAAGGACGACTTGTTGGAGATGACTTGGGTCTTGGCTATGGAACCGATAGTGGTGGACACCAGCGATCCCGGTCTTATACACCGAAAGCGTCTCTAGTGGACGACGATCAACTGGGCAGCAGTCGAAGAACGAATCTCGAGCTGCACACCGTGGTCCTTGCACTGGCAGATCGACAGCGGTTGGCCACGACTACACAACCCCATGGCACAGGACCTACAACAACCACTGACGGCCAGGGGATACTCCTTGCCTAGTAGCTTTCACCGCGAAGACAAGTTGTTTCACTGCTTGACGACACCATCATCGACGGTGGATGGGAGACCCATGCCCACAGCACTCAACGGTCATCACGTCGAACAGGAGACCCTCAACCGATGGAACGCGGATCATCGAAGGTACCCGCCTTGGCAGTACGAGGAGCAGTTCCTGGTGCAGTAGCCTGACGGGTCTAACTCGACGGCCCCGACAGACCTACGCGAACAACTTCAAGAACTACGACCTGGCTTCGGCCGATCTAGCCGATGGAAAGACACACCAACGAGAAGTGGCGCTGGGAAACGCATGGCATTTACCCACGGCTTTTGGATCCTCTTCCTCCTACTTCTAGGATCAGTGCAAGCCGAGATTCCTCCGAGGCCCCGCGAGACCGCACTCGACAAAGTCACGAACCTTTGGAGTTACACACGAGTACCGTTTGGACCACCGCCGAGAGGCCGATACACGGACTACATTCCACAATAATTCTCGCGGATGGACCACTTACAGTGGACGCTACGCTACATCGAGATACGAACCTCACTCCCAAGGAACTGGGTCCGACATTACCATGGTGTCTTCAACATCGAGGCCTGTTCCATCCGCTATCCCAGTTCCAGAACGAGGTTATCCAGGACATCCGAAACTTGGTGGAAGGCATGCACGAGGAGACGATGGAGTGGTTTCGAGGACTGCCCCAACACGTACAGTCGGCATACCAACGCGAACAATCGGTGACACACAAACCGGTACTCATTCATTTACTGCGACTCCTAAACTATCCACGGACAGACACGCTGTACCACGAACTCCCCAATGCCCGCTCATGGGGGGAGCTGACGCCGGGAGTCAATTGGTATGTTCGACAAGACCAGAAGTACCTCGACCCCACTCCGATCCCGGAATTTCGACCAAGAATCGACAGTACATCCACGAAAAGCTCGAACAAGATCGAGTCGATGTGATCACTGGGAGTTAATGCTTGACAAGAATCCTCTCCGAAGTCAAACTCGGGAGAATGAATGGTCCATTTAAGGCCCCGGCATGGTGGACACGAGACACGGTCTGCCCCTCGAAGTGCACGTCGAGCTCCGGAAAGACCCTCTCGTTGGCTCACGATGATACGTTCATCGCGGTTGCCTTCAGCATCGAGCAGACGGGCAGTGATGGCAACACGAAGATTCGTCGAGGCGAAGATTGGCGCCGAAGTGGACACAACGCGACGTGCACGACCAGCCATTCCACCATACACCGGACCACTTCGTGTCATGGGGCTTAACCTTCCTCGAAGAATCACCCTTCTAAGAATTAGCAGTGTGGGGTGCATATCGGCAACTCCCACTCGATGATCCACGTCAAGCTTATGTACTCTTGCTGACTGACACCCGAGGGACCAACTTTGTGGAGTCACAATGTGTTGCTCTTCGGCTATGCAGCGAGCGTGTGGTCATATAACCGATTCGGCGATGTCCTCGTAGCGTGCAGCCGCACATCGGTGCTGTCCCCAGCTCTGCACTACGTCGATGACTACGGGTCAATGGCAGTCAATGGAGGACAGCAAGTCAGCCTACGGTAGCTTTAGTGACTTTAGTGCCTTCGAAGAATACAACGGATGCTTACAGATCTCGATGAAACCAAGCAAACGACAACCTCCGGAACGACAACAAAAAATCCCGGGCGTCCTCATCTCCTCCGACTCCGACAACTTGATCCTCACACCGTGCCCGAAGAGGGTGCAACACATGTGTCGACAGATCTCCGAGCACTTGACCTCCAATCGCCGATTGCCTGAAGAAGCGAGGAAGATGGCGGGGAAGTGCAACTTCCTCACGGGGAGGTTGTTCGGAAAAGTAGGTCGCGCACCGCTGAAAGCGTTATATGCGCGAGCCAACTCGAACACTTCCCAGTTATAGACAAATGTTAGACAAGCCTACTCGATCCTCTCTTTTGGCTCTTCGGAACATCATTCAACATTGTCGACCCATGACGATACCCCGAACACCATGTACGTTCACATACAGCATCATCTACACCGCTGCCTACTTCAAACTCGGTGAAACAGTATACCGTCCTGGCGACGAGGACATCCCGGCGTGGGAGTCACAACGAACCACACACATCGAGAATGGTTGGGCTGCCGTTTGTTTCCACCAAGGTGATGTACAACGCGCGCAGCGTCCTTCCAGGGCAGGTTGTCATTCGAGCTGGTCAAGATCTTTTCGTCCGATCAGGCATTCATCTACTTGCTCAAATCGTGGGCGGCGATCCTAAATCCTAGCCCCTCTGATCTTCGAACCTTGGCTAGACCCCTTCTATGTACAGTGCTTCGACAATGAGGCATCCCGACATGCGTTAATTAAAGGAGTCGATAAACATCAACCCTTGAACTGCCTCATAGCAGCTCGTTGGATATGGCATCACCGAAGAGGCATCGCTCATCGCCTCGAACGAGTCCCGACCAAGGCGAACATCTCCGGCGGCCTCAGTCGGTTCGAAGACCTCCCCGAAGCTACGGAATGGCATCGACTCGTCCTACCGTTGGAAGCCCTGACAACTCGAGCCAAGAAGATTGTAGGTGACATCGAGTTTGCATGCTCGAAGGGTTTTGCTGACATACCCGAAGTCATGAGATTACATGATCAACTTCGGATGCTGGACCAGTAAGGTCCAGTGGCCTTCGCCTGCGATGGGAGGACGCGACCACCACCGATGGAAAATAGGCCGGTCCTCTAGACTGCGAAAGACATTTCTGTAAGAAATGCCAGACATCGAACGGACTCCGAAGAAAGTCCGAAGATCGCAGACTACGCCACCGATGCGAAAGCAGTTGGAAAAAGAGTCCGGACTCGTCAGGGACTTCTGACTACTCTGTGAAAGCTTTCGTTGTCGTGTAGCACACGGGTGTGCGAAGTGACAACTCCTTGCTTTCATGCTCACACCGATCGACACTCGAGGATCTATCTCCACGAACATGTTCATGTCCGTGGCCATTTTGGCAAAAGATTGTCCTCTTGAATTTTATTTTCTTCTCCCACCCTCCCGACCCCGATAGAACGTTAGAATTCTGATTTTCCTCTGCGAGATACCGACCGGGAAATCGGTCGGTCCTCTAGACCACGAAAGACATTTCTGTAAGAAATGCCAGACATCGAACGGACTCCAAGGAATTTCGAAGATCGCAGACTACACCACCGGTGCGAAAGCAGTTGGAAAAAGAGTCCGGGCTCGTCAGGGATTTCTGACTACTGTGTGAAAGCTTTCGTTGTCAGTTTTAGACTTGTTTCTTGTTCTTACTTTGTGCATTTGGATTTTTGTTGTGTGTGTGCGCCTGTCGTTGCATGTGTGTGTGGAAGGGGGAGTTGCTGATGTCATGTTTGGGCTATGTACAGTGTCTTTGGTACAGAAAGGTGTATGTGCAAACAAATCGACTTCAACATGTATGACAGAATATGGGGATGGACTGAATGATGTTGATATCCATATACGCTCCCGGCACCTTGTCTGTGTCGCTTCCATATGGTCGCAGGAGCACTGTCAATTTGTCCTACTGTTGTCCGGGTCATACTTACCGTCTCTTTTCCGCCATATAGATGTTTCCTTTCTAAGACATCTTGATATGTGCGAAGATGTATGTATGCACGCAGGTAATTAGGTCGGTAGGTAGGTATGCAAATACATACATACATACACAAAGGCATGCATTCATACATACCTATACATTTGTATGTGTATATATATACACACTTGTATGTGTATATATCTATATATGTGAAAGAGAACCCTTTAGGGTCTATTCACCGGCTCTACTACACTATTCTGAACATATAGACTACATATATTAACTAATTGAAATACCGGCCAGCTTTCAAATATTCCACCGATTTCAATTATTTCAGTTCTTTCGGAGGTCCGATTTACGACAAAATCAAATCATTGATTTGACGATTTGCCCCATGCCGATTTCAATTATTTCGGTTGCCAGATTCCTGAAATAAGTGATATCCCCGAGTTCAATTGTTTGATTTGTTTTTTGGTTATTTCGGTTGCTTGAGCTATATCGTCACGAACACGACCAGAACAGAGAAAGACAGTAAAGCACATGCGATTGCCACGAATGGCCGAGCTACTTTTGAGACAGAGTCAATTTGGAATCAATCTATTCCTACCCCAAGCAAGCTCACTCACTCACGAATGGCATCATCAAAGAAGCATCAACTGATAAGTGGACCCAAGAGGATAGATCGGTCAATGATCTCAATTATTTGAAGGGCCCGCAGTTTTAATTGATTGGAATCCCGGTCTTCAGTTCTTTGGGGGCGCTCCCGCCCCCTTTTCAGATAATGGAAATAATTGAAATAACTGAAGTCGGAGGAATTGAACTGGTTCAACTATTTCAACAAAATGGGTGGCCCCACATCGTTGAAACAATTGAACTATGCCAAATTTCAATTATCTCCATGATTCCCATGACTTTATTCTCTTGAAACCCTAAACCCGAAGCCCTATTTTTTTTGAAATCGGTGGGGGATTTCATTCCAACAGGACAGATCGCGGAAGGATTTCACTTGTTTACATTGGGGGGCCGACTGTTCTTTCATATGGGAGATTCCGAAAGTAGGGGACCCTAATATTGGTAGGGTCCTTATTATAAGGACCCCAAAATAAGGTACCCCTTATTTTCGGAAACTCCCGTATTTACATAGATTGACATGCCAGAATTCAGTTCTTCAGAGGCACTTCTCTTGTTTCAAGCAGTTGAAATAATTGGAACGCTTGAAAGCGGTTCGACTTCAATGTCTTCAATTGTTAGGTTCCCCTCACACTTTGAAACAGTTGAATTACTTGAAATCCCCCGAAGGGAATCATATCAACTATTGACATGAGTGAAGAGAATCACCTCCAAAGGAAAAAAACTGGGGCCCAATTCTTGAACTCATTGACACATGAGGCCGATTTTCAAGTATTCTAAAAATCCTGGACACAGAGTGGCTGTGCTTAGTGTCCCAGCAGATGGACCCGCCAAAGGACGCATCATGAGCATCAGCCAGGGTTGGCAGCCGGGGCTATCTACCGACACACTAAGCACAGCCAGCCTGAGCCTTGGACCTTGGAAATAATTGAAATCGGCCCCAGTACACCTATTTAAATAATGTCGGCCCCATCGTTTAAAATAACTGAAACTGAAAACATATATGTAGAGTGTAGAGTCATGTAGGGGAAACAGCAAGCTTGTGATGATGTAGAAGCAAGCAAATAGGAGACCCTGCCAAGGCGCTAGCAGGGACGTGGCCTTAATGAAAGGGTCTGAATAATTCGAACAAGGTTTCTGCAATTGTGAGAGGAACCCTCAGGAATATCATTGGTAATATTTGGTAATTATTCAGGCTTCTATCTTGATGCAAACCCGCAAC
>BGNK01000124.1:311956-356749 GCA_003297005.1 Symbiodinium sp. clade A Y106 | reverse complement strand
CCCACACCTCGCTGTCGGCCAGCTTTGCCTGTGCCTCTGCCGCTTCCGCTTGCAGCCGCTGAACTTCCTGCTGAAGTTGCACTGCCGCCGCTTGTGCTTTGAGAGCGGACTCGCGCTCCGCCTGCAATCAAACTGCGCAGCATGCCTAGCACGGTCGTTTTGCAACTCGCCGGCCAAACTTGCATCTCCCTACCTCGAGCTCTGCAAGCCTGCTGCGCATCTCGTGCACCTGACCACACGGTGCGCACCCGATGACTCATGGAGAGCACTGTAGTTGTCTCGTGCTCCATGTCTCCAAGATTCGAAGTGGGGGACTCGGAGGTGAAAGAGGCTCCGGCACACACCCAGGCCCAAGCCGTGGAGCTGCAAATGCATTCGGTTCTGCAAGCTGGGGAGATCCATCACACAGTTATCAAACCTCCTCCCTTCGACACGTTTGGCCTCTGCATCACTTCTCGAATGCTTATTCACAGTTGCCATACCCACACCCAAATTGTGTAGATATTTCTGCATCTCACCGGCCTGCCCAGCTTCATCCTGCAGCCTCTCCAGCTTCAGGTGAAGCTCTGCAGATGCTGCGGCGGCATCTTGAAAGGCGGCTTGCTGCGCCTTTCAAGACCACTCTCGACATGAACAGTTCGTGTCAGCATGCTGCCCAGGATGTCGCCGTAGAAACACAGAACATTCCTACATAATCCAACCAACGGGTTCCGCACCTGCGCATCTGCGATCTGTGCCTTGAGTGCCGACACCTCGAGGCTTGCCGAGAGATGAGAAACACAGCTAGCATGGATTATCCCAGCCTCCGCAGATTCCTCCCGAAGCATCTCCATCTCGAGCTGGAGCTGCTCAACTTCTTCTGCTGCTTCGAGGGCGGAATCTCGCATGGCCTTCGCATCCATTGTGTCTCGACTCTCACTCGCCAGCCATGCAGCATCAGCCGCAAACCGCCTCCAGCTCAGCTAGTTTGCCACGCAACTCCGGCACCTGCAACCAGAAGCTTCAACGATAAATCGCAGCTGCTCAATGCAACTCGCACTTGCAGAAAACTGTCACAGTTTAGCCGGCAACTGGCACGAAATTTGAAGCCATCCCGACCCTGGCACGGCCACCGCAACAACACCTCGCCATCTCATGCGGCAGCTTCAGCACTGACGTTCTTAGAGCTGCTCGGCAAAAAACGTATCAGCCGTCTGAGACTAATCAAGTACATGGGCCTGGCAGGCATCTAAGCTCTGCCGAACTCAATGACTCTCGAACAGAACACCAGAAGCGCCAAGCCCTAAGAGTCAACGCAGGACGAGCAATAAGTGCAGGAACAGTACAGTATATGGGCTACATCTCCCGTTTGCTGAAGCTACCACTACCACGGGCCTCCGATTCCAGCGCCGCCAGCTGTGCCATACTCGCCGCGCGCGCCTCGTCTGACTGCCGCCTGCTGAGGAATCAAGACATGTGATCGCTCGTCTAGTGGAAGGCTTTCTCCACGCTTGCTGGCTTACAACTCGCTGGTTTCAACATCGACTGAGGCTACTGGTAGCTTCCCTCTGTTGAGCTTGCTCTCTGCCAGCTGATGGGCACGACCCATGACAGTCACTTGACCGGCATCTCACTAGCGCAATGAGCCAGCGGCATGCTCCCGACCAACTAGTTGCCGGCATTCTTGTTCCGATCGTTGACAGGGGAGAGTTCGGGATCGACAAGCCGGGCTTTCGGGTGTATACACAAGGGGACTTAACACTTGATTCCTAAGCATCAATGCTTCAGGCTCCTCTTTGTCGCTGGCTGCTGCCGATGCTGACAAGATGCTTGGCCACCTCCGCTGCTAGCAGCTGCTCCTGTGCTTCGTTCATGCACTGCGCCCTTGCGACATCCCATTCAGAAGATGCATTCCATGATGTGGTAGAGCCGCAATGTGGATCGCAACAGGCATATCTTCCCAATCAAGCTTCCTACAGAACTTTCCCGACCAATCTTGCCACGAACTTCCTTGGTTAATGCTCCCCTAGTGGCAATGGAGCCAGTGAAGAGATTAATTAGGATCAGCTTCCGGCTGCGTTTGCTGACTTAGCATTTTTGAGAACAGAGTAAGCAGAAAGGATAGCAAAGGCCTTTCTATCAACCGTAACGGAATGAGAGGAAATGATTCTCAATGAACGCCCCCGCCCCCCCCCCCGTCCTCCAGAGACCTGAGGCGTTCCTGGTCTTCCCCAAAACGGCCATCCTCCTGCACGCCGTAGCTTGGGTTACCAGGGGCGGCTGCATGAATCGCCCACTGCTGCGCACGTGAGGAGCCGGTTTTGCAACTAGGCTGGATCACTTCAGGCCCCCGGCCGGATGCGGCGCAAATCGGACGCGTTTGCTGCCCGACGAAACTGTTCTCACATCTCGGCCAGGGGTCTCACTGAGAAGTTCATTGAAAGAGACGACGTTCTTCTACGGCCGGCAGCGATGTAACCAAACTCCCATGCCCGGTTCATCAAACTCATGAACAACTCTTTCACTATCGTTCTCGAGTTCTCTATGCTAGCATCATGTGCCTCATACTGCCAGTATGGCACTCGAGCTTGTTGCATGGTATGCCACCTGCCGCAGGCATTGTCGCCTGCCAAACTCTTGACACACTTGACACCCATGCAAGCTAAGCGTGGATGAAGAGCCACGGCGTCGAGTTCCTCGCTCGTTCGTAACTACAGAGGAAAATCGCACGATATCGCAAGCTAACTCCACGCCGTCGAGTCACTTTCCCCACCTTGCCTTGCTTAAATGACCTTGCCCCGCACCTGCCTGCACATTCCTCAAGTTGCTTTCACCGGGCACGGGCCGGACCAGCCAAATCCCAAGAGTCTTAGAGGAGTATTGGCCACCGAGGCCCCCCACATCCTAACTAGAAGAAGTGGAGGTAGCAGACGCATCTCCGCGTAAACCCGAAGCGCAGGAAGGATTATGAAAATGCAGCTTTAACCAGAGGAGCTGTGATTGGCTACACCCAAAGCCCTCGCCGCAATGAATCATGGCTTCACTCCCCTAGTTCCAAACCCTACCCTGACCCTACCTCCCTTTCTTGGCTGTTTGTCTGTGGCTGTGGTCTCCTGCTGCTAAATGTTCATATTCTCGGAGTGCTGGTCTCTCGAACCAATCATGGAACCGTTGTCGGTGCCTGCTGCCCGCAAAACGAAAGAACGCCTAAGCTTACTCCTCTTACGTTCAGTTGCCTGGTTTACTGAGGTTTCTTTCCCATGCGCACCGCTGGCTCTATCCACGCTACGAATTAATTAAGTTGGCCTAGAGGAGCTGCGGCAAAGCACTCCATAACATCCACCTTTGTCTGAGCAGGGGTGCTCCAGACACCAAGCTCCGCCTTAGGGCTCAATCTTGTCTTCCTTGAAACAGTGACGGACAATCTGACTTAACACATTCAGGGCCAGCTGCCACAAGCACTGCTTGAGCCGCACCTACTGTAGACTCTAGACGCTCTCACTGCGAAAGTACAACATGTCAATGCGATTCTCAGGTTTGCAAGACCTAAGGAGTTGCAGTACAGCTGCAAGTCAATCCTCAAACGCAATGTTCTGATGGCCGCTTGCATGTTTTCCTGTCGCAATCGAAACCGCCAATGCTTTGGACGATGGCATATGGTTTTCGAGGTAGTTGATACAAGCAACCCACAACAAAACCATCCTTCAAGCAAGCTTCCCACCCGATCACTGTCATTGATGGAGGTTGGCACAGTGTTCGTGCCTTTAAATCGGCATAGCCCCAAGAGTTCGCTTATTGCTCGGAGGGCATTCTGGCCTGAGGTTTGAATAGTGACTAGTTTGCAGATACGGGCAGCGTTCGGCAGGCACGGCCACGATAGGGTTCCGGAAGTGTCTTAAATAGACTTTGTTTGGGATTGGATCCAGATGCGGTTCTGGATAGGGCTTTGATTAGTGCCGGGTCGATGATAGGGTTTTAGATGCGGTGAGTAGGTCTAGAAATAGGAACTGTTCCGACCTCTTTTCCCATCCCTATTTCCAGACGGAATAGGGGTGGGAACCCCATTGCAGGGGTCGGAATAGAGTAGGGGCTAGAATAAGGCTACCAACCCATAGACGTGGTACGTATTCCTATTCCGACCCCAACTTCAACCTGTATTCTCAAATCGTATTGTCTACCCTATGTTTAACCCTATTACAGGAACATTCAAAACCTATTGAAGCCGTAGTCGCCTGAGGGCGTCTCCTGCTTGCCCAACGTAATCCCAACCCTATTCTCCGAGAGAGTCAAATCCTATTCCAATCCTGTTTGGAACCCTGTTCGTGCTCCAACCCCTATTCCGAGTGCCTTTTCAAATCTTTGACTCCTCACAAGATAATAATCCTGCATTCGGACCCCTTGCAACAGGCTTCGCACTTGGCCTGGAGTCGGCCCCCACATCAGCTGCATTCGGACCCTAAACCCTAAATTCGGCCCGTGCTAACTTACGAACTCTTGGGCATAGCCAATCGACGCGATGTCCCACTTCTGCCCGCAGAAGTCTAAGTCCGACATGATGATGACGTGCTAACTGAACTCATGGCATCCGGCATAGGCATAGACTATGCCAAGAAGAAGCACTCCCAAGTGGGACAGCATCCAATCAGCGAAACGGCGCTCGCGGCACAATTCGCCGCACAAGCTTTCAAGATGACTGTAGCTCCCAGTGAGCGACGGCCTTTTCGGGCCAAGCCCACTGGGGCCTTGGGACAGCGTCTCGGCAGTACGGCCAGTTGATGCTGGAGCCCGATTCTCTCGCAACATGCTGGCAGGAATGGACGGGCTGCCACCGAACTGAACAAGTGCCTGTTCTTGCCTCCCGCCTGGCGAGGTCTAGGCCCGTGCAACTGCAATGCAGGGTCCTGTTGCGGTTTCTGGGGTTTTGTACAGGGTCAACAGTGCTACGGGGGTGGTGCCTTGCTGCATGAAGCAGCATCCCTGTCTAGCATGGTGCCTTCAAATTGAGATAGAAACCACAGTCAACAGCGCTCCCATTTCCGGGAGGGTCCAAACTGTCTCCGGTCAGTGGTACCTTGCCTGGACCTGTGAACTCTTGACCCAGGCAAACATCGTAAGTAACCATTTGTTTCGCCAAGGATCACTGACAAGTATGACGGGCACTAAACATGCCCAGGACTGAGGCAGAGTACTGCAAGGCGACTCCGTGCAAAAGCTGAACATGGCCCATGCATGCTGCTTCGCACTTCTGTCGCAACAAGATAAGAAGAAGATCTACTGTCGCCCAGGCAAGACCAGGCAAGACCAGCCTCTCCGCTCAATCTGTCTGTTGTCGCTGCATCAAGGCCAGTATCGGCGGTGGTGGGGCTCGTAGTAGTAGTAGTAGCAGTAGTAGTCGTGGTGGTGGTGGTGGTGGTGGTGGTTGTGTTTTGTCACCCACATGGCACGCCAATGACAGCTCCGCAAGGTAGTAGTGGTGGTAGTAGTAGTAGTAGTAGCAGCAGCAGCAGTAGTAGTCGTGGTAGTCGTTGTAGTCGTACTAGCAGTAGTAGCAGTAGTAGCAACAGTAGTCGTCGTAGTAGGTAGTACATAGTACGTATACGTAGTAGCAGTCGGAGTAGTAGTCGTCGTCGTAGTAGTAGTAGCAGCAGTAGTAGTACACAGTACATAGACGTAGGTAGTAGCAGTAGCAGTAGCAGTAGGAGGAGTAGGAGTAGCAGCAGCAGCAGCAGTAGTAGAACACAGCAGCAGTAGTAGCAGTAGTAGTACTAGTAGAAGGTAGTGGCAGTAGGTAGTAGTAGGTAGTAGGTAATAGGTCGTAGGTCGTAGGTGGTAGGTCGGAGGTCGTAGGTAGTAGGTAGTAAGTAGTAGGTAGCAGGTAGCAGGTGGCAGGTAGCAGGTAGTAGGTAGAAGTAGAAGTAGAAGTATAGTAGTAGTAGGAGTAGTAGTAGTCGTCGTAGTAGTAGTAGCCCCAGCAGCAGTAGCAGTAGTAGCAGTAGGCAGCAGTAGCAGTAGTAGCAGTAGCTGTAGCACTCGTCGTCGACCTCGTGTCTTTCATTTGGGGAATGAGTAGTAAGCAGCAATCGAACTCCAGCAAGACATCATAATACATATATATATAATATGCATATACTATGTATATATATATATATTCAGCTTCGAAGTCAGCCATGTGCAAGGCACTACAACCATCAAGATGATTCGCGGCTTGTGCTGGGCTCAGCCCGGCCGGTCTGGGCTGATAAGCGCTTCAATGCGCATCCATGTAGATCTGTAGATCAAAACGGCCAGGAAACAAGAGAAAGCTCTGGAAAAAAAAAACGTTTAGCCTGTGACGGCGAAGGCGTATCTCTGCTCCAGGTCATTCTGATTCTGATAGGAACACGGCCCATTTGTTAACCGGGCGGGCCTGGGAAGCTTCAGCCGTGAAGGCCAAAACCAATCCTCGGCTCAAGAATAGCAGTGTTTGCCATTCTTCAGGAGGGCCCCACCCACAGCATCCAGACTTCGACATCGTAGGAGTGATTCACTGCGCACACAATCGTAACAAGAAAGTCGAACCGGCCTGAGTATGTCTTGCCGACAGTCTTGCTCTTCCGGGCAGTTGCACAAGGATGAGTGGGGAACGACTGGTCGGCGCCAAGGACACTCAAGCCAAGTAGCACCCAAAGTTCGTACAAACATCATGCAAGTCTGCCCTAAAACGGACATGGTGAAGGTATGGACAACGACCCCGATCTAGAAGCATTGGGCTGCGGCTTTAAACATTGATCAGTTTTCTTGTCGTCTGCAATTATCACTCAATTGGCTAGTCGGGGCTCTGCAAAACTGACCCGAGTAGTCTTTGCAACACTTGTCTGCCTGTCAATCCCGAAGGCATGCCCTCCAGATTCTGCTTGCAAACAACATGACACTCTTAACTCTAAGCAGCCCATGCTAAAATTCAAGGATTTGTGCAAGAAGGCCATAGTTGAGCTCTGTGACAAGACGAGGAACTGATGGTCACTGAGATGACTCTGTGCCTGTCAAGTGTCCCAAAGCATCTTGGTGCTTTCCACGGCGTGGCATCAAGCGGAGGGAGGGAGGGAGGGAGGCAGGGAGGGACGGAGGGGAGGGGAGAGGGGAGAGGAGAACGTTTCCGGTGATGGCACAGACAATGTGGAGCGTTGCTATTTGTACTCTTCGCTACTGGCCTGGGGGTATACACAGACAAGCAGACGCACAGAGGAGAGTCAAAGGAGATCAATTTCCTGGCCTCACAGTTTCCAAAGTACTCTTCGAGTCTGTGTGCGCCATGAAAAGCTTGCGCGGACGGACTCGCTGATGGCTATCCTCAGATTGCTCGCAGCAGTAGCATCCCACCCGGTCAAAGCCTACAAATCCCTGAAACAAGAAGGTTCAACATTCCACCCTTGCAGAAGTCTGCGAGGGGTGCCTGATGCGGGTAAGGGGAAGAAAGACAATGAAGCACCGTCCATCTGTAGCTTGTACTATCAAGGTGAGCGTGTGGACCGACATCAAGAGTAGCAAGGGCTTCCGGACTCGACAAAACCCCAGAGCCAGATGTCAAAATGCACCAAACCAAAAAGAAGTTTACGGAAAGGCGGAGCCGAGAAACTCCTCTGCCTTGCGGCCGCTAGAATCCTTCGCCGTAGCATCTGCTCCACATTGTAGCAACAGACTTACAATGCGGGGCCGGTCCTGTGCGGCTGCCATATGCAGCGGATACGTATAACCAAGCCCCCAACGAGTGCGCTTCTTGCAGTTGACATCCCGCACGTTGAAGCCATTCATGGCCAAGAACTCAAGAAGCTCTGCACGTGCATGGACCCGTTTGGTGCGGAGGTGCGCAATCACTTTGTCAATTTTGTGACTGCGACGGGCCCGAGCACGATGACGACTGTCTTGAGTGTCTTTGGAGCTATACGTTTCCACACTTGGGAAGGATGGCGAATCCATGGACACCAGATCCTCGGGTGATTGCTTGGCATGGGGCTACCAAGCTAAAGTCGATCCAACTAAGCTTTGTCCCCCCGCCTCATCTGAAAGCAACACCAACATCTGTTGGCAGCAGCATTCAGTATCCTCTGCGCCCACCTCACATGTTATACATGTTCTAAGCGGCCGTCTCCGGAGCTCAGCATGCTTCGCGAAGCACTTTACATGACCTCTCGCACTCAGCACCATTCATCCAGTCATCGAAAGCAGATTTCTATAGATGTCAAGCCACTTCATCTACACTCTCCTTCTCTGCAAATGCAGATGTCATATCGCAGGAGAAGGCAAATTCAAGCATCCATGTCACAGGGATCATTGCACAAAGCGTGGGACTGTGGGACTTCAGAAAGCTTGTTCAGCCCTCAACCCGGCTGGCCCGTGACCAACGTTCCGAGCCGACGGCAGCAGAGAAGGGAATGAATGGAATCTCCAAGGCTTCACGAAGCCTTCTGCCTGGGTACTTCCACATTCTCCTCCCACCTAAACCCCCGAGCACAGAGCTGGGCATGATTTTGAGGATTCAACACGTGAAATGAAGTGAACACTTGCCTCAAAGAGTCTGCTCTTAACCAGTCCTGAATGTCATCAGATGGCTGCGTGTACCTTGTCAGCAGTAGCGGCTCAGTAGCAGTTGTGGCTAGACCGGGGCGCGGCGGAACTTAGACTTAGAGTCTTCACGACACAATCCTTCGCTAGTTGTGACCCAATCGCTGCCTTGGCACAGGGGCCGTCACCATGGCTACATACGCTCATGCGATAAAGGCTTACCGGCGATGCAAGCTGAATCACTTCCAAGTTTCGGTAGCGGTCTTGATTCAAGCTCTGCCTTCACCGATTCCAGCTCTGCCTTCACCTGGATTTCAAACCCGTCGAAAAGGCGTGCTACCCGCCGTCCCTTAACCTTCAACGAGGGGGTGGAGCAATGGAGTAATCAAACAGCTGACCTGGCTTTCGCACACCTTCCAGAGACCGCATGCCGCCATGCACTCCAGCATAGCTCTGTGCAGCATTGAACCCCCTCCCCCTCACATCTGATAAAATTGCAAAACTTTCGCATGAACACTTCTGCTGCCGGGGAGCTCTAGACAACTCGTCCTTCCGAAATTGCAGAGAACATTTACTTCAAAGGCTTTGGAGTTCTGAAAAGTCCACAAACCATGCCAGCATCGGACATGTGCGGATTAAGGTGTGGTAGGCAGGTCGTTTCTTCCGGTCTCGAACACTCCCGCATTCAAACTGCCACAAGACCCTCCAATGGGCGGTTGCCATTCGTCTTTTGATCCTGCGCCCGTCACAACTGCTAGCTTGCCGCAAAGTTCGTGAACGAAATAGGTTGACGGGCAGTAGTAGTGACCGGACGGCTATCAGGAGCCAGAAGGCCTAAGGCAACGCGTCCATCTTCCTTTTGAAAGCTGCTGATCAAACTTCGGGATTCGCGGCATGCGGCTGTGACATTGGCGCATCATCGACTGCAATCTGTCGGTCACAAGGGGAGAGGCCCAGCCTGTCGCTGCTCCTCCATCTCAGGGCTGCCACTTTCTGGGCCCTGCCGACACGTCATCAACACCTAGTACCAGCAAATGGACCGCCCCTGACATCCACGCGTGCCCAAACACTTCGTAGTGCTGACTACGCGCACAACATCATGCAACCGCTTCTTTCCACCATTGCGAGCTCCCAGCCTCGTGGGCGCCCGCTGGCCCAGCATTCTGCCTTGACATTCTGGGGTGGATCTTTGCTGCCCCCCGGCATACTGGAATCCAGCATGCTGCAAAACGCAATCAGGACCTCGTTTCCTAAAGTTTACCATGGCCGCCTTCAAGCCTCCGCAAGCTTACCGTATGGTTCCGTCCGGCTGGACACCAATACTCACCTAGCCAGAGCGGGCCTCACTTAATAATTTACCTATACTATTTTGAGTATATGTGCTCCTGGGATCTCCTGGGCCCCGGGACGCCAGGGACGGCAGGGACGCCGGGGACACCGGGGACGCCGGGGACGCCACGCAGGGACGCTGGGGACGCTGCGGTCGCCGGGGACGCTGGGGACACCAGAAAGACGAAGGAACGCCGGGAGACGGGGGATGCATGAAGATAAAGATTACATGACTTGATGATGATTTCTATGATGATGTGTAGTGATGTTTTCTTTGCGATGCCCGGAGTGTTGATGAAGATGAAGATTTTTTGAAATGATGATGATTTTCATGATGATGCGTAGTGGCGTTTCTTTGCGATGCCCGGAGAGTGTTGCTTCTCAGACGAACGTGATGTCGAAGGTGGTGTTGTTCATGAAGATGATGATTAAATGAAATGATGATGACTCTTATGGTGATGTGTAGTGGTGTTTCTTAGTGATGCCCGGAGAGTGTTGCTTCTCAGACGAAGGCGACACGTATATGCACATATATCTCTATGTATGTATAGACATATATTCACACGTGTAGACACATATTTATATATACACACACATACACATATACATTATAGCATATAAATATGTCATAAGTATGTGTATCGATGGCAGTGTCGTTGATGAAGATGATGATTATAGGATATGATGATGATTTTTGATGATGATAATGAGTAGTGGTGTTTCTTTGCGATGCCCGGAGAGTGTTGCTTCGAAGACGATGGTGATGTCGAAGGTGGTGTTGTTGATGAAGATGATGAATAATGTGTATATGTGTATATATGTATATACACACACATACACACACACATATATATATATATACACACCTGTGTAGTATGCGTGTATATATATACACATATCGAAAATTAAAGAAATATACTCACATGTGTATCAAACTGACGCGGGGACGCTGAGGAGGACGCCGGGGACGCTATAGCTGGGCACGCCGGTGCCAGGCACGCCAGTGCATGACGCCAGGAAGGCTGGGGACGCTATAGGGACGCCGGGACGCTATAGGGACGCCGGGACGCCCGACGCAAGGGAGGCTGGGGACGCCGAGGGACGCTGGGGACGACGCCGGCTGTGATGTCCACGGCCTTGTAGGCACGTATTAAAACTATTTTGGTGGTTCCTTATTGTAATTATGGTATAATGGGCCCAAAACCCTATTATAGCCAAGCAGGCCGGCCTCCTACCTGCGCTTACCCCGCGAACGAACGAATCTCTGTGCTGATCGGCAGTTGAAACCTCTCCACGACCTTCTTCATCCGCCCTGGTCAAGGTTCGACACCGGCTACACCACTGCACATGTCACCGGCTAAAGGACACTATCCGACACTATCCACCAAAAGCCTCAAAATGAGTGCAAATGCCAGCAAACTCAGGTAGCTGCAATCTTTCCAACAGAGACTGGTTCTCCTTCGTGAGCTCCTGTCCACAGCTTTACTCTCTTCCACATGGGCGCACAATGCTTGATCTCGTCAAAGCTCCTGAACTTTGATAAACTGCTCCTCCAGCACCTGCCATTCGAGTCATCGAACCAGTGCAATAACAAACTGTTGTTGAGTGGTGAAAGTGCACATGCCGACGATACTGCACAGGGCTTCCGGACCTTGTTCTTCTCCTCCATGGCCATCTCAAAGTGCTCGAAGTGAGGTTCTTTCCTTGGGCTTCATAATCAATGCCGACGGCGCCAGGGCTAGAAGGTAGTAGTAATAATAATAGTAATAATCATTAGTAATAATCATAGTAATCTCTCTCTGTAATAAATAAAATAATAGTACTAAATAGAAGGTCAGACTCTGCCTGGGAGGGTCCCACACGAGGCCTGGAATCCGACGGTCTGCTTGCTGCAGTGTGTGCAGATACGGGGCCAAGCGACTCCAGGGCATCGCGATACGCTTCGATCTTGGCCTCTTATAGCCGGCTTGAGCTGAGGAGGATCTCTGTGCCAAAGATGCTCCGACCATCCCATGTTCGGAGGTTCAACTTGCTGCTACTATTTCCGTGACTGCAGGGATACCTTATCAGCTAGCGGCACAGTCAGCGGGCAGAGTCGAAAACCGCTCCATTTTCAGACTCGAGTTCGTCACTTAAGCACATACACATCCGACAGAACCAACAGCTTTCAGTGGAGGCCTTAGTTTGGGAGCACCCCTTTCCGCTCTATGCACGACTAGGACTGACGGAAGTGTTTTGAACCCGCGCAGAACTTTTACACGTGGATCTGAGGAATGCCATGTGCAATTGCACGAACCTGAATATCCTGTTGTGGCCACGGGCGGTGCGAAATTGCTGTTGCTGCACTCGCCTTCAGCTCAGCAATCTCTTCATCTCTGTCCAGGATCTCCTGCTCCAAGTCCTGCAGGCGCTAGGAGGGGTACAAGTAGGTTGGTGTGCTTTCAAGCATCTTCTCCGGTGATCCTTTGCTCACGGCAGAAAGCCTGAAAGCCAGTCTTGCTTCAAACTTAGTTTCCATGTCCAAGAGCAGCGCGGTCCTCGGCAACGCCAGCTTCGCTTTGCCTCGTAGTGGCGCGAGGAATTAACCCCATAGGAAGCTCCGACACTTTGAATCCCGGCACCCAGCATCTGAGGCCAACACCCCGACGAGCCGCTGCTCCCAAACAAGAACATGGGCTCTGCAGGCCTGGCGCAGGACTCGGCTGTAAGACCCCAGTTTCTGGACCCAGAATCCGATTCCGAAGCTCATGGGGCCTGCCTGCTGCAAAGCAGATGAGTACCCTTTCTCGTGGTTATCCGATCCGATTCGTCTACGATGACGTGCTGCCAAACTCGATGTCTCTATCTCTGACAGACTCTAACAGTTTAGACGTGAAAATCGCCAGCCTCCGCAAATGTGGCCGGGGCAGTGCAGTTGGGAAAGCTCATCGGTTGTGTGAACAGAACCGAAATGCTGCCATCGTGTTCTGCTTCCATGCAACAGTGACAGACAGAGACAAAGACAAAGAGAGAGAGAGAGAGACAGAGAAGGAGAGAGCCGAGAGAGGGAAGAGAGAGAGAGAGAGGGGGGAAAAAAACAAGAAATGCAATTAAATACAAACAGCTGAAAAGGACGCAGATACTGAGCGCCGGAGAGAGTAAGTGACACAGCACCTGCATCTGAATCTGAATTATCCAATCGTACTCCTCGCATGGCAACACCTTATGCATATATTGCTACTGGCCACTGAAAACTCGATAAATTACGCTTCAGAGATCCAGAAAGTGTTTCTTCTCAGCAGATCTGAGGGGAGCGTCTTGCCACGCCATGACTGCTGCCCGGTGTGGCAAGCCCCATATGCCCATATCATGATTGAACCTATTTTCTACTAGATTTAATTGGTTAGAGGCCGTCTTAAAGTTCCTCAATGTGGTAACGTCGTAGCGCATAGTGAGCTACCACGAAGAACAAAACAGCATCAAGGTTGGAAAAGCCGAGCAACATGAATGACGACAAAGTCTGGTGGCTGATACCGACGAGTTGTGGCTGCCACTCGCGCATGCCAGTGTCTCTACAGTATAGTCATTAGTATAGCCATTGTAGCCCCTCCCTGAGACGCAAGACTCGACGATGCCCTGCGCGATCATGCTCTGAAGAGTCCTGTCGTGCGAGCCACGCCCAGATCGAGCAGGATTGCACCAACAAAACTAAAACGGCTTCATGCTTGACCTGCCTGCGAGCTCGAACTGCGTACTAAGAAACATCTTATGGCTCCACCGACCACTGATCAGGACTTGTTCAGAGTTCAGCTCGTATCAGATGGCAGAAGAGATTGAACACGAGAGCTGACGTGATCTAACTCGTGCCGGAGGAGAAACGAGATCGCCACAAACCAAGATTTCAAAGGCCTGAAGTCAGCACTCTGCGCCTCGGCGCAACGGAATGTCTAGGTCTAGGTGCAGTCGGCATCACGGAGTAGCATCAGGCTTTTGTGCAAGTTGGGCTTGTTGTTCAGTCCGGCCAACTTTCCATCCCAAAAGAGTGTCTTCTCGTGGCTCCAGTTTCACATGTCACATGGGGGCTCGCAGAACTAATCCAACCCTCGATCATCTTAAGTAAATATTATTGCAAACCCTGCAAATAAAGCTTTGCCATCTGGTTCGAGGAGCTCCCCGTGGCAGCTCATCGTGATCCCCTCCGCTCCGTGGGCTTGACGTTGAGGTGGATGGGCCTCCAACTTGCAAGTCGCGCAACAACAACAACAAGGTACACCCGTGAAGCCAGCCTGATTCAGAAACATTGGAAAAAGGAACTTCAAGAAGATAGGCAAAGCCGGCTTGAGGCCAACAGAGGCGAAAAAACAGCGGCTGTAGTGAAGGCAGCGTTGCTGCAAAGCCACTGCTTGAACTTGCGCGGTGAGTTCTTGAAACTGTTCGAAAACGTGTATCCATCAGCCTCTGCCCAAGACAACTCAGGGAACAAAGCTACCATTGACAGTTTGGAGGGCTGCATGCGAGAACGAAGCCAATTGAAAAAGAGCGGGCAGCATGAGCTCTAAACTCTAAGCTTTACCTCATGACCTCAACGCGAGTTTCTCCTCGAGCACGGCACAGCCACAAGCGCATCTGCCACCCGATGCTGGCCACGACATGCAAGGCAGAAATACTGGTACAACTACCAGGCGATGGCACAAACGAGACTTATTCGACCTTTCAGCCGAGCAGCGATCTCGAGCAGCCCTGGCTTCAGTCGGGCCACGTACCTCATCGCTGGTCAGCTGCTGTTGCGTTTCCGTCCGGTATTGAGGGCCAGAGGGCCACCCCAACCCAAAGATGCAGCCCACTGTAGCCTGAACGATCAACACGGCAACCTGCCTGCCAGGCCAAGTCTAGAGTCTAGACAGTCCCCGATCGCTCAATAAGAACCCCGCAAGTCGCAAGAAACTGAAAGGCCGTGCATCTCCTGAGTTCGCAGCCCGCGATGTGCCACCTGTTTGCAGCTTCGATGAGAGCATTTCCAAATTTCGGGCAATGGCAATTGGCAGAACGATGCAGGTCACAAGCGATGCCCCGAGAGCTTCACCCGTGCTGAGGCTGCTGCGGAAGGTGTCCTCCGCAGGCATATCCATGAACCGCCTTCGCCACTTCAAGTTGTCCGGGCCGGGAGCAGGTGCCCTCCGAGCTCCTCTCTCTCTCGCCCTCGCTCACTCTCTAAGGCTCCTCCGCCCCTCACTCTCACTCTACCTAGTTGCCGGCAGCTCTGCCTGTCTGCTCGTACTGTCTGAGCGAAACCACCTGCCGGGGCGCCGGGGCTTCAAAAGGACACTCAAACGGCGGCTGTGAATCTTCAGCTGCTTACACTAATATTATCAGCGTAGAGAGTCAAAAACCAGACCGGCCATCATCAAGATCGTGTCTTCACGGAGCACGTAAGAATCGGAACCGTGTCCCAAAAGACATGATCTGCATCGGCCGTTTTCAAGAAGGCTTTGACCTTGCATTTTGTTCTTCGGACCCCAAGATCTTATTTGAGGACAACGTTCAATTGCTCTGTCGAGTCCCTGCCTCTCGTGCTTGCGCCACGATCTGCCCGCACCCGGTCGTCGCCCTTGGTGCGATCCCACACGTGCAGCTGGGGTTTCCGATGAGGAGCGGAAACCATTCACGGATTGGTCGGTGTAGCAACATCGATGATCAAGAACCCGACAATCGAGGGAGGCCGCGTCTCGGCATCGCCCCGGAGCCCACCTGGGCAAAATTCACAAACTGTTTCGGTTTCCGCCGGAAGAATCCGAACGAGTCATAAGCGAAGAGCATGTAACTCATGTCTAAGGCCTGACAACATAAGGAAAAGCAAACCCACAACACATGCTGATCTCCGGACAGTAGTTACCACTCTAGCACTCTGCCTGGCATGTGCTGCTGACAGGAACATCAAAAGGCAACCCTGTTCTGCAAAATGCGTGGAAACCGAACACAGTGAAAATGGTGCAAATGTAATTCTCTCATGCTAACACCAGACTAGGCAACTAGTCGTTGTTCAAACAACATATTTAAGGTTGTGCAAAAGTGTCCACGTTGGTGCATTCGCGCTGCCTTCGCAGGCCTTTGCACCCGCATGGTTGCTCTTGGCATAGCCACTTTTAGCATTCCACAAGATAAAGTGAACTCTGAAGATAAAGCGAGAATAAGTGCGAAGGTGTGTATCCACACTCTCGTTCTTGTGGTCATTTTTGCTTGATGCAGCATGTTCAACATCATCTTCAGTCACTTCATCACATGGAAGTGGTCATCATGGCCACCATGACCAGCAGTACCCCGCTCTCTGCTCAGGTCATTCAGCAGCAGCCGATGCGGGGACTGGCCGAGTCAAGCGGCTGATGCAAAACGTTTCTTTGCGCTGCGTTGTCTGGGTTTGCTGCAGTGGACAAGAACTGTAAACAGCTATGGTACAACGGAACATCTGAACAGCGAGACTGTACAGAACTTGGTAGCACCACGCTTGCAGCTGCTTTGTGCAGCTGGGACTGGCAAGGCGGCAGGCAGCTAAGCGAGCAAGCGCCCACAAAACCAGATTCTGTGTAGGTTCCGGCTTGTAAGTTTAAAGGCTCAATGTGCTGAACACTGACGGGTCATGTCTGCTAAGCCTGACACAACATGGTTGTTTGAGAATTCAAAGAGGTGAACAAACTCATCCTGAGCACCAGATATCAGGCGGTGTTGCCCAGGTCCCGCAGTTTGCCACGCCAGTGTACCAACAGTCAAAGAGTGTCCAGGGAGGCCGAGGACTGCGCGGATGTTTCCATGAACATCGATGATCTCCTCATCGCTGCCTTGGTTCCCGACCACACTGCTTTCCAAATGCTCGATCTCCTGGGTCAGTTCACGTACTTCCTCGAGATCTCCCTCACCTGCATGCACGAGCTCAACAGCCATGTCTCGTCGTGCTTTCAGGTCGGTTAGGAGATCCGTAATCCTGGTGCCATCTTCGGTGGCGGACAAGGATGCCCTTGCACCCGAAGGGTCAAGTGTCCACAATCGAACACTGCTGTCGGAAGTGCCTGAAGCAAAGAGCTGCCGATCAGGGGACACGGCAAGGCTCCTCACACAGGAAGTGTGACCCATGTATCTGGCCGTTGGAAGATCATTTGGCCTCCGGATGTCCCATCGCTTGATGCAGAAGTCATCACCCGCAGTCAGCAGCTCCGTGTCGCCGCACCACACTGCATCATACACGGCGTAGCCAGCAGCTGCGTCGGGAATTTCTGCCATCACGCATGATGCCATGCTTGATGTGTTATGGTCGAAGACAACAACACGCCCATCTCGTGAGGTGCTGCACACCCTGCGTCCGTCATCATCGATCTTGATGGATGTCACGTGGCTTTCGTGCATCGGCCAAGTAGTGATACAAGTCCCCGTCTCTAGATCGTGCATCCCTATTGAACCATCACTGGATCCTGCCAAGGCAACTTCGTTTGCAAGAGAGCAAGCGACAATGGGACCCTGTTGCATAAACGGCTGCTTAATTTGCTCCTCGCCCATGTCCCAGAGGTATAAATTGTCTGCCTTGCTACCAAGTCCTACCAGGATTCCCACACCACCGGGGTACGCATCCACACAGTATAGAGGCGTCCCGACTACGCTACATTGTCTGACGGGCTCATCGGAATGGTTCGCGGCATTGAAAATGAGCAGCTTGCCTTCCGAAGTGGCCGCGAGAAACTGACCGTCCGCAACCCATCGAAGTGTTTCGACCGTGGCATGGAAGTGGTTGCTATACTTCGACACAGCGGCGTAACTTTGTGGCATGGGGAAATGCTTTGCGAAGGACGGGTCCTGCTCCACACTGTTCCTGTAGTCGATGAACGCAGCACTGGCTTCTGGAAGTAACTCTTTGACCTTCTCTTGCGTACTGAGCATCGAGTACACAGTCTTGAACTGATCGAAATTGATCATGCCTCGTCTATCCGAGTCCACAGCATGGAAAACTTTCTTCAAGGTGTTCTTGCTGCATCGGATGCCCAAGTCTTTGGAAACTGAAGCCAGTTCCTCCAGTCGGATCTCACCACTGCCTCTCAAGTCAATCCTGCGAAAGGCTTGGATCAACTGCTCAGGATCGCCAGCGGAGGTTTCGTCCATTTTGGCCTTCGCCACGGCCTTTGCCAAGCTCGTTGGCGACGACATGCGTCTGCACTTGCCCCGGCCCGCCCGGTGAGCGCAGAGCTACCGACCCTAGCAGTTATTTACATGGAAGACAACTGAGCTGCATGTGCATTGACATGCTTGTGCCCATCCACATGCCATGGACATCCATGGACTCCATGCCCAAATGCAAAGCAAGCATGGCGCAAATCTTGAATCCAAGATGTGTCGTGATGAAGAGTTTCAAGGGATTTACAACGCCGCACTACTCATAACGCCGCCCCTCACTGTCATTCGTCATTGCAACTGGGCGGTGCCATGTTTCGGTTGATGTGATTGAAGTGCAACGAGCATTCAGGTGAGATGCTGATGCAGCAATCTGAACTCTGGGCTCTGCACCGCTTTTTGCAGTAGCAAAAGACGGCACTGCCTCAAGGCAGCAAGGACAATCCGCTTTAAGCAGTCTGAAAGAAGCAGTCTGAAAGGAGTGCTCTGAGACTGCCGCTGGCAACTCTGAGTTCTCCCTGCGGGGCGTGCGGGCCTGTGTGGAGATCCCCGCAGCTGCAACGCAACTCATCTAGGGGCCTTCATAATTAGAGTAGGGTTTGGGGTATATTATACTATTCGAGTATAATATACCCCAAACCTTATTCTACATTGTATAATCAGGAACCACCAAAAACCCTATTCGTGATTTGTGGGAGCTTGGCGCCAGAGATGGCCGGAGTACACAGCACAAGCAGACTTTTGTCCTCCTCCTGCTTCGCTTTTCCGCTCCGCCTCAGTCGTCCAGCAACTCGGCGACTTCCTCCGTGGACAATTCGGAATGAAATTAAGGACGGAAAATTCTAATCTCAGCAGCATTCCGGTTCCGATTCTGGTCCGCCGGCCTAGGCATCTTACACATAACGAATCAATGCATGTAAATGCAACCTCCTGATATCCTGAGGGGTGTGAACAGCAGGGGGAGATGCAGCTCCTCCACGGATTTTCGCTTCTTTGGCGCAGGGGGTGCCTGACTCCAGCTGACGTTCAGCACAGCCTTTTGCTCAAAGCAAGGTCTAATGGTACGTGTAATACGTACTGTCACTGCCATAGCAGCAGTCCACTAGCAGGTGACGGCGAGTTATCACATGTCAGCAACACTCAATGCTGCAGCTCTGAGTGCACAGTTGTTTCCATCAGGCTTCGTGAACAAATTCGCAGCACTACAAGCAGAATGCGCAACACCGAAATCGCTGAAAGCAAGCTCAAACTGCTGACACCAAAAGAGGCAGTACTCAAACTTTAGAAGTCGGGCACGGGTAGGTTGCCTTTTATGTCATTAGTCTACAGGAGGCGCATTCCGACTTTTGCGGTTCCCGACCTCCGGCAGGAGCTCCACAAGTGCTGCGCTGGTGTAGGCATTGAAGCAAACGCTATTGACCTTGGCTGTTAAGTTGGAAGTGTCAAAATACTACGGAGTAGAGTACCTCATTGTCTAGGCCCATGACCTTGCTTTCTTAGTTCGAAGTGTCGCAAAATTAGGGGGTACAGCACCTCATTGCCAAAGTCCATGTTCAACATAGTAAAAATGATGCATTTGGAGTGCCTATATTGGATCCCTTGTTGTCAGGAACTCCCACTTCTACTGTCCGTGATAAGCCAGAGAGCATGCTAAGATGAGTGCAATGCCAGGAGCAACTCAAATCAACCACCATTTTGCGAATGACATTTTTCCAACGAAATAGTGTGTGTACATAGACCCGACAAAAGGATCCTCCGTCTGAGCCAAGAAGAAGACCAGAGATTGGAGAAGCTGCAATGTCTTGCGGGCCTTGATTTTTTTCGCAATGGTGCTGAACCCGGAAGACAGCGTCAAAAATGTCAAGACCATGAAGTTAGGCACAACTTGCAGTTGTTACTTGTGTTTGCGCACACGGCATCCCTGACTGAATGGAGCAAGCCGTGCACAGCTCCTTCACTCAGGAATTCCTCTCTACGGCCATCCGACACACTACGGCATCAGGTCTAATGAAGAAGGGTAAGCAAAAGGATATGTCTCGCTGCCATCACCCCACGGAGCTCATTGCAGCTGAGGCCGTGGCGAGAGGCGGATCTTTTCGCGTTATGGCCTGCACACAACATCAACTGAACCGCTCCCCAGTTCATGCGGATGAACTTTCTGCTTCTGAGTCACAATGAGGGAGGTCACCGCAAACCCTGCTGCGAGTATTTCACGAAACCACGCCGAACGAAACCAAAGTCCAAAATTTTCTCCCAGCCAAAGCGAAGTATATGAACTTCTTAATATCATCACCATATGCGCCGTCACGTGAAGCCTCCGGACATGCTATGCATGAGCGTACTTCTGTGTATGCGAGCGTGTGATGGTCTACCACTGCACACATACCGCCACAGGAAGGTGTGTCGCTGCGGGCAAACATCTAAACATATGTACATCAGACATCGGAACCCAACTGAGCAATATGCAGCGGTAGAGTCAGCACCGTTGTGTGTGCACGTGTAACGTATGTACACACGGAGTGTATATCTGCTGAATACATCTCAAAGTGTAGGAGTAAATCCCAGTGTAGTGCCGTCTATGCTAGCATGCAACATTACCTCCGCCTAGAGAGGGGTCATCTAGGACCCTTTCCGTTTCAGAGTATGCTAGGCACCGAAGTCGCAGAACCACCCAAATTCATCATAGCATCAAGCGTTTAAGAGTAGTAGCTAGAACTAAACCGCGCTTATCCTCAACCGTCTGTAGGGTTTAAGACTGCGTCATAGCATCCCATCGCCTTGATGACCTCCTGGGACAAGAGGCCGCCAAGCACCGAGGCCACGTGGATGAGTGGCTCCACGAAGAAGTGGCCGAAGACCTCCGGAAGGTTTCGACGCTCACACTCGCACACAGCAGGCAAGGCTCCACATAGTTCACTGGATCTCCACTACAGGGTCAGGATGGCATAAGCAATTCAGTCAGCAACACACGGGGATAGTCGGGGAAGTGTGACGTTTGAGCGTTTACGGCTGCGGGGCAACCGGATGTAGTAGGGTTTAGGTCCGGACATGCCAGGCAAGGCCACCTAATCCACCGACAATGTCTGTGCAGGAGCTTTACCTGTGCACTGGCTTAGGTTCAGGGTGCGTTTATAGAAGAGTGGGGCTTGTTCTCTGCAAGAAGGTCTGGTTCTGGGAGTCGGTCGTACTTGCTGTCGGGGCCCTATGAATCTTATGAGAAGAAGAACAACAAAAAGCAGCAACAGCAACAAGCAACAAGCAACAAGCAACAGCAACAGCGACAACAACCAGCAACAGCAACAGCGACAGCGTGCGGGAAGAGAAGCAGCGGCAGCAGCAGCAGCAGGATTTTGTTAGCAGTATAAACTCAACTAGTGACCTAGCGACCTACCAGTACCAGTGGTCAAGGCAGGTGTCGCCACAGTCATGGTCATCATCATCGCTACCGGAGATGGGGTAGAAGAACTAGAGCAGCAAGAGGAGACTCGCAGTATTGTTCAACAACAGTTACTGGTCCCTCCGGGCCTCCTTCATAGACGGGATGCCATCAACAGATGGCTGACACTTCACCTTGCAAGGTCAAAGGTAAGACAACAAGCTATATGCGTCAGAAGATCAAAAGCCAAGATCTTGACACGATTTTTAGGCGTCACAGAACAACCTCGTCATGAACAAAGCTATCTCATGATGACCGGGAACTTTGTCAATGATCCACACTCAAGACACGAGCGTGTTGGTGGTCCAGGCAGACAGAGCAATGCGTCTAGAGATTGCACTTCTGTCTGTCTGCACAGTAGGCGAAGCTTGCCAAACATTTATTTGTCCGATTCACATGCGCCTGCCACGCGTGACATCTCCAGGTATGTGAATACACCATCTTGTGTGCTTGTACCCATGTCTATACCATCACAAATGCGTGTGTCCACGCATTTGGATACCATTGAATTTTGTTGCTTCTTACATCTATTAACATAGAAATCGATAGATGAGCGAAGTGTGTACTCTCACCTTTACGTACAGAGAGCATGTACAAGAGAGGGCATTGATTTCAGTCAACGTAATTTGCAGAGTCGAACTAGACACATACGTCCCTTCATACACCCTGATCCTGCCACAAGTTAGGTAAGTTTAAGATAGTGTAAGGTTTGACTGTCAACTGCTTGCACATTCAAGCCTTTAGTGTTTTCCTGGAAAGAGCAGATCTGACTCCTTGCGAGGTCCAAGTTGCAGTGTCTCGGCAGTGGGCCTCGAAGTCCGATGCGGCGCTGGGCGTTGCTTTGCCTCTCGCGCCCGTGTTTCACCATGCTACACAAGCACGGACCACGTGCATAAACACAAGGCTTTAAGCAAGAGTCACTGCAGCCGCCGCCCCCAGGCCTCCACTTCGGAGGAAAGACGCAAAGAGGCCAATGAGCTTGAAAGAGGCATCGCACTTCCTAAGCTTTGTTTTGGCTTGGAGGAATACCCCACGTGAGCCGTAGCCTTGCTGTTCACTTCTTCCGACCCCTGGGCTTCGTTGGAGGACTTCGCCAATTCATCGCATTTGATGCCAGGAACATCAGAATCAGAAGGTCAGGCCCTGCATTAATGGGTGCAGTCGTAGCCATGAGACTTGGAGACGCACCTTTCACCTAGGCTTCGTGGTGCAGGCCAAGAAGCCCATGCAGCATTCGCGGTATGCCGCTCAAGAAATGACCTGGCAAATGGCTGCATGAACTAGCGACCATCACATCCACCACTCACAAATCTGTCTGTGTTTGGAAATCTGCGCAAGCATGATGGAATCGGCATACACCTCGCAATCTACGGTCTTAGCAGTGGCGTCGACTAGTTTTGATCCAGCTGCTGAATGGAGGGAAGCTGAAGTTCTCTGGGTCCTGAGGTCCTGCGGCTGCAGGATGCTGCAGGTTACGCTGGTCTTCTTAGCATTTCTCCAAACTGGGTCGTATCCTGGTGAGATGGTTGGTCTCCAGTTCCGTTGCCGCATGCGTATCGGAGGAATCGAAGCAGGCGTCCGGGAGTAGCGCTGGCAAAACCACGGACTACAGCATTATGAAACAACCTTGGGAACTGGTAGCTTGACGGATCTTGAGACGGTCCTGAAGGCCTGCATTAAATCGAACGACGAAAAGGTCGGAAGTTCGAACGGATGGCTGTCATGTCCGTGCCCCTGCGTCTTTCCGGCTCCGTCCTGCGGATTCTGCTGCACCTTGGGCCGAACTTCGCTCCTGGTTTCGCAATGCTTGTGAGGAGTTATGCGGTGGATCAAGACATGGTGGATCTGCCCTGCATAGGCATGAGTAAGGCGCACCTGCATAATGTGCTCGTTCTGATCTGAGAAGAAGAAGGCTATCTCGCCCGCTGCGACAGTGAGAATAAAGCCTGCACCTTCCAGCAGCTCAAGATGACAAATAAAGTCTAAAGTCTAACTAACAGTGTAAAGTCCCAACATACGACTGCAAGCTTTGGAGAAAAATGCTTTGGAAACCTGAGACCCCTCTGAACATGCACGGTCTGCAGGTCCTCGACAAACACAGCATCCAAGCCCTCGTAGCGGAGTTCATGTGCGCATGGCCCAAGCTCAAGCCCCTGGAAATGGAAGTGTATCATGTGGGCACAAGGCCTAAGCTTCTGCACGCCGCATCCAGGCTGGATGCAAGCTCGAAGTCGTAGCCCAGCACGCTCAAGCCAACGATAACAATGTCAAAGCCCTTCACAAGATCCTGCGGTGCTGGTTGATGGGCACAGATAACACGCAAAGTGGACAGCGCACCAAACTAGAGCTACAAATGGCTGCTTTTCGATCACCAGCTGGAAGTCAATGTCGCAGCTTGCAGCCGACAGCTACCAAAATGATTGCACAAGGTCGGACTTGTACGGTAACAGCTTGTTCCGTGACACATGCGGGAGACAAATCATCGTCGTAAACTTCACGTTGAGCTGGGCAACTCTGACATGCACACCGCAGAAACGATGCATGCTTTCGAAACTTTCTGCAAAAGCTGCACTGGTACAGAAAGCAACTCTGATGCGCGCACTGATGCTGTGTCCGCCTTAAGCTTTGCTTCGTCGCTGCCGGTCTCTGCCCGATCGCTGCTGCAAGAGACAGTACAAAGCCTTGCCAGGGATTTCCAAAGCGCAGCGAACTGATTCATATCTGCTCGGAAAGTCAGCCGCCAGAAGCGGGCTTTGATGGCTTTGAGAGCGTTACATTCGGAGTGCGTGCGAGGTCCCCGAGGCCAAACCCCAAACAGGTGCGCAACGAGAATCATGACTGTCAAAAAGGTAGGTGTTCTGAACATCCTTGGAAGCTTCAGGTTTCGGACGCGAGCAGTCTCAACCTGTCTGCTTGCCGCCCGAAGTGCGGGTTCATCTCTTGAACCTGTGCTTGGCTTGCAGCCCCCGGAGTTGCGTTGCAAGGCTTACTGGGTATTGCCGGGTCGTAATGCGAGACAGGCACAAGGACTGGTCCGGGGGGCAATGCAGTGGACATCCCGTGCAAACTCGCCCGGCGATACCAACAATGCTGCTAGGGTCGAAGCCTCCCAACTGACAAGTATCTCACGCAGAGCTGGAGCTAAACCAGACGAGACTTCCACTTCGCCGTTAGTTCATCGTAGCCAGGCTGCCCTTTTCGAGGCACAAGTGGCCCTTGACTGCCCCAGGTCCTCGGGCCGAAGGAAGTAGTTGAAGCCTCGGGCGCAGGAAGAGATGGAGGGAGATTCTATCAATTCTCACTGCGAGGATTCAATCTCATGAAAATAGATAAACCTTCGATTTTTTCTTCGTTCGCCTCATGCGCTTCTAGTTTTGAGACTCCTGTGTCAGTTCAGATTCGTGCATATCCTATGGGCCTAGTCGTTGGTAGGCACGGTAAACAGGCTCCTGAGCTACTGGATTCAGTAGCGAGCTTCCGGACANTTTTGAGACTCCTGTGTCAGTTCAGATTCGTGCATATCCTATGGGCCTAGTCGTTGGTAGGCACGGTAAACAGGCTCCTGAGCTACTGGATTCAGTAGCGAGCTTCCGGACAACCAGGCCAGCCGTTTCCAAATCACCAAATCTGATATCAAACCATTTGAGACAACAGCGATCAATAGTGCCTTAGACTGGGAGGGTAATGTGGAGTGCTTCATGTAGCTTCGATTTTGCAAGACTCATCGCCCTGAAACACTGCCAGGCAGTTATCGGATTGAGCCATGCGCTGCAGCTTCTATAAACCCGGACACGGAGACTTTGCAGACCGTGCTGCATCCGAATGGTCGAGGCCGAAGCCGCAATGTGTGAAGGTAACTCCTTTCTCGGCGCTGGCAGGGTCCGAGGCTCTAAGGCAAGAACACGCTCAAGCCATTGCAAGGAGATGTTGCTAGAATGCCTTCACTGATGGCTGGGGCAGCCTGGAATGCGTTTCCTGTGTCAAACTCTGAAATCTCACCGTGTTCCGCTTCAAGCTTCCCATCTCCGTTGTGGTCATAAAAGCGGTAAACCTTCCCAGACATACCAGCCACAAAAACCGCGCCATCTCCTGCGATTGAGGGGTTAGCATATGAGTCCGGCAAACACGTATGTTGTGGAGTGTCGCCGGCAGCTCCTCCGTGCCAGTCAGGCAAGTCGAATTCCCACAAAGTGTGGCCATCAAGCAGATCCAAAGCCACTACCTTGGAGGGATGACGATGATCCGGGCTGTTGTCAAAGGAGTCCAGGTCTAGGACCTGGCCCTGAGGCCCAATAAAGGAAGGGTTTGTCCCGATGGCGACCACAACGAATGGATGATTCCCGTGTGTTGTGGCTGCCGGACCAGAGTTGGCCGGAAACTTGGGGAAAGCCCGCCGCCACACAAGCCGGCCATCTTCTACAGAGTACGCTGACACCAATCCAGTGCCCGTCGGCGTGTTCTCCCCTTGCAGATTGCTGCTCACGTAGGCCAGTCCGTTGCGAGCACCTGTCAAGCCTCCGGTGGTCCCTGCAGGCGGGCTTGGAGCGGGTACCTTCCAAACAACGGACCCGTCCCTGAGAAGGAGTCGGTAGACGCCTCCCAGCGTATCAGAGAAAAGAACAGATCCGCTCTGAATGGATCCAATCCAGTTATACATGACCATGTCTGGACGGAACTTCCAAAGCACAGCTCCACTTGTCGCATTGCATGCGACAACAGTCGTTGCTGCGTTTATCTTGGCATCGCGTAGCTCCAAGCATGAAGCGAGCACAAGACCTTCACCGGCAATAATGCTGTGGGTATCTCCACTTGCCATGCCACAAGCCCTGGTCTGCCACAGAAGCTTCCCGTCATCGGAATTTACAGCAGCCATCTGACCATCCACGCGAATGGTGTACAGGACACCTTCCATGAGAACAGGGTTACCGGGCAAGGAAATTCCTGATGTAGTGAAGTTCCACAAGACATCGCCCGTCCGTGAGAATTTGAAGATGTCGCCATCAATGGTTGACTGGTAGATGGCACCCTTTGAGTCTATGACCGGCGATCCCCTCACAACCCCTCCATTTGGCGCGGCCCACGACCAAGCTGGACCTGCAGACAGGGATGTAGGTGGGATCGCCGATGTGGAACCTGACCTGATCATGTTCCCACCTTTCCCGATCCACTCCGAGTAGTCTTGGGCACTCCTTACTGACATCTGG
The DNA here is from genome assembly GCA_003297005.1 of Symbiodinium sp. clade A Y106. Classification (NCBI taxonomy): domain Eukaryota; class Dinophyceae; order Suessiales; family Symbiodiniaceae; genus Symbiodinium; species Symbiodinium sp. clade A. The sequence goes on along the minus strand of BGNK01000124.1, from coordinate 330,130 downwards.
TACTGTAGCAGCTGAAAGTGCAAGCTGGAGTCAACTTCGCAACCCCAAGGAGCGCAATCACGGTGCAGAGAGGTAACAGTCAACGTGATGCAGAAGAGGGCAGTCAAACCAAGAAGTGTTATGGCCATGGCCGCAGGTCGAGGGAACAAGCAAGGACTTCTGCGGTTCAGTAGCTTAGCCGCAAGGGCTTCGTGGCGGCCGTCGAACTCTAGGCAGGAACTTCAGCAGCGACCCACGTCGCTTCACTTCGGGTTCTGCTTGAAACGAAAAAGGATCATGCTGAGGTCACCACCGACGTCCGCAGCTCCAACTGTACGGTGATCCCTCAAGGTCAGCGAAATTCCTCCCAGAGCAACATTCCATTGCTGGGTTCTAACGTCGGGAGGAAATCCAAAATCGCTTCTTAGCGTTCTGCACATGACATCGTCCCGGGTTCCCAAAAGGCCAGGAGAGTCTTCAGCCGGGCATAAGCTTCCCCAGACACTCTTGATGCCCATCGTTACGTGCACACTGAAACCTCATGTTCTAGGCGAGCTTACTGTCGTTCTCAACTCGCCCTAATTGGGAGCCGCTACCACCGTGAACCTCACCGCAAAAGCAGCAGCAAAGCCCGCAGCGGCAGCAGCAGCAGGGCTTCATGCCATAGCTTTAGCGCTTGCGGCCTCTACAGCCTCGAACTCACCCTTCCAGACTTCATCAAAAAACCTCATGACCTTGCAGCTTCGCGCCTGCCAGCACCAAGTTCTTGCAGGCTTCCACATTGCTGCCCTCAAGGCCCCAAATCAGGACCTGCGATCGTCACACAGGGCGAAAGCAACATAAAGCGCCGGACTGACATGCATCGAAAGGAAGCGCCCGCCTTGGCGTTGAGTAGCCTTTGCTGTGCCTGGACACCCCAAAGGCGAAGCTGGCCTCAGCTGAAACCCAGGACAGCATGTGCACAAGTCACCCTTGGTTTTCTCCTCAAGCATGTGCACATTCCCTGCACAAAAACTGTAAGACTGCAGCGATCATACACAGCCACCTGGTCCCCGGTGATGGCTGCCATGCCCTGCCGCTCTCTTTTTTGTTGGCTTGAGAAACACGGCTTTGACACGTGTCGATAAAGAACTGTGATTCTTGGGAAATTCCTGGTTTTAAGTTAGAGAACTACTCTTTGGGCCACCCGCGGGTGTCTTGAGAGTCAATGATGAACTCCCAAACCTGCCAATTCAGTGGCTCGACTACTGAGCCTAAACCCGTAACTGCATGAAACCCAATTCAAAGCCCCTTTTAGCCCCTAAACCCGAAACCCAAGCCTATCAACGAGTGAACTTCAACAAACCACCCCGACTCCCAAGTCTGGGCGCCCGCGTTCAGGGCTTTTGGGCTTCGAGCTCTTGGGCTTTTGTCGACCCTTGGACTCACCGCAGGGCTGGCGATGCTACACGTCTTGGGCTTTGATAACTTGGGATGTTTAGGTTTCAAAAAGAATTCAGGCTTCTGGGCGCAAGCTCTTTTGCGCCAGTCCTCGGGATGGCCCTAGTGCCTAAGTTTACCCAGAAGCAAGCAGGCGAAAAAAATGTAACTCCTGCAGATGGTAAGGCAGCGTTAGTGCAGGACTCTTCTGCATCTGGGTTCTCGATGGTTCTCGCAGACCTCCAGTCCGCGCCAGTGGCAGGCTTGGCAACCGGCTGAGCAAAACTGGAACTGCGGCAAGGAATATCGTCTCAAATCGAGCTGGTATGACAGTCAGAAAGACTAAAACGACCTAGCAAGCCAACCTTTCCCGCCCCTCGTTCACTCTCTGCTTCATCAGGCTTCAGCATCGCGGCTTGCTCCACGTCAGGAGCTGCAGGTTGTCCAGTCTCTGGACCGGCGGCATAGGCCATCGGTGTCGGCTAAGGCTCCCGACGGACTGCGGAATTGGCAGCTGCGAGGTCTCCTCTAGCAGCATATTCCACACTGCTGCTATTTGGTGTGGCGCAGTCGGATTTTGTGAATGGAGGGCTAGCTTGCAAGTGGCTGGTCCCAACCTGACACGGTTCAGCCGATTGCTTGTATGCACGTCAAGTCGAAACTACTTCTGGACTTCTCGACTCGATGCTGCAGCATATGGCTCATGCTTTGGGGGTTGAGGATTTATGGAGTCGCATATGCGAGCTCCACTGGCTGAATCATCTTCACAAGCTTCGATGCACGGCGGACGCGGCATCAGCCCCTAGATTGGATACGACCGCAGCCTCAGCGTCGCGGGCCGCCCGACCTTCAAATTTGGTTGGAATCGTTCGGCTCTGCCGGGTGACTCCGAAGATCAAGTGTCCGGGCTGGACTGTATTCGTGGATTTTTTGAGGCAGTTGCACGTGACGGAACTGAGATAAGATTTGGCGCATAATTGATTTTGGGCGACGGCAGGTAGCACCACCCGAACGAAGGAGAGCTTTTCGAGCTAGAGAAGCTCGACTAGGTCACCGGAGTTCCAGGAGGCCGGGTCCCAAACGCGCAACAAGAAACGTGCCCTATAGGCTCCTGGAGGGGGCGACTTTCTACTTCCAAGGGAGTTCGAAGGGCATGCTAGGCCGCTAAAAGCTGAAGAGGATGGGAAACTTCTAGAAAAGCATAGGAAAGCTTCAAGGGCCAGGAATCAAAGGAAGACTGTATGCAGAGCTCCCGTCTGACTGGTAGGAGCCTGAAAGATTATTCCCTACAATCCGGTTACAAAGCCTTTTCCATGGTAGTAAACTAACCCCCCAAGATGGATCCCATGTGTCGCCCCGAACTCATGGGAAAAGGCCGAAGTACATGACCTGTGCCGCACTGCGCTTCTCCATCTGATGCGCAGAAGCTGTGAACCAGGTGGGTGAGACGACAGGTTCACCGAAACTTGGTTCTTGCGCCATCTTGGTCGAAAGACATAGGCGCTTCATGAGGATGACACCACGAGCACACACTCGACCTGCTGCTTGGCAGCCATGGCACTCGCTACGCCATGCCGGTGGTGGATGCTTTGAACACATACGATCTGCGACAGCCGGTCTGACGGCATGGTCTCACAACAGGAACATTGTCACAGGCTAAACGATGGGGTAGGCCTGGCAATTCCGGACGGTATGCCCGAAAACGGCATGCGACATGGACCCCTGTAGCACCTAAAATTGCATCGCAAGCCCTGCCTACAGGATCTTGTGAACTTGTGAACTTGTAGCACGCAACTGTCAAGTACTTGTGCTGCGCCTTGTCACCATCGATCACAAATCCCTCACCTGAAAAGCGACACAACTCAACGGGAAATCTGCAAACAGTGTGGCAGGCTCTTCCATGAATGCTCGGTATGGTCATATTATATTGATGACACTGATGGGGCCACTCCACTGATCAGCCGAGAAACCGTCTGCGAGCTTTATCACCTCAGATGATGGGTAGGCGGGCCAAATGAGGCGCAGGAGCCTGGCTCCCAAGTGCCCAAAATCACGAAAGCTCTTCCACGGCCTCCATGAACAACATCAGTGCTCGGTAGGATAATGGACGAGCACTAAGAGGCAACATTTCTCAACTCAGCTATCTGTAAGTTGACACCTTGAAACCCAAGCTGCAAGTTTTCCGTGTGTGTAGACCCTTTTTTTAGCACTCGCACTCGACAGAATCAGGCGAGGTTTCGGCCTATCTGTACGCTTTTCAGCTGCAGGCGCATTAGCCCCAGGGCATACATTAACAAACACACAAAGGAAGCAAAGCACGATTGCTGACGTAATTGTTCTGCAACTAGGCGAGCTGATGTCCGAGGCTCGCAGCAACATCGCTGGCGTAAGGTCGGCGGGATTCTTCGCGCGGCAACAGCCATTCAGCCAGCGACAAAAGACTGCGAGAAACCTCCGCCAAGCTCATGCCCAGTGCGGAAACGTCTCTTCGCATGTCGTATCGTCCGCTGAGCACTGCTGGGGCATAATACGCCATGGTACCTCCAATGTACCCCACATGTTGCAGTGAATCTAAATAACAAGCGAAATCGAAGTCTAACAACTTCCAATTGTTGATGCTGCCATCCTCACACTGTGCAACGTTGCCCGGCTTGACATCACGATGCAAAATCTGTGTCATCTCCAAGTGAAATAGGGCCGATATCATCTCCCGAACCAATGTCTCCGCGTCGGCTTGCTCCAACAATCCGCCAAATGCCACTGCATCTGACAAGTTGGCGCCTAAGCATTCCAAGAGGAATGACGCGAAATCGTTCCAGACCATGAATTCCACAGCCACAATGTTGTTGTGGGGCGCCGCCGCGTGCAGCAAGACTGCCTCTGCGTACAAAGAAGGGGTTTCCTCCCTGTTCTTTGGGATCTTTGCTGCAAGGCTCTCCCCAAAGTACCGTGCGCAGTGCACCGGCCGATCGCACCTTCGGCGAGCAACTTTCCCGTCACAAAGGCCCGAAGTGGCGAGTCCAAAATAAGGACCCCCGCTTCAGAAGCTTCATCTGAGGCGCTGCCCGCTTCATCGGACACTTCATCAGAATCGCTGCAACTTTCTTCAGGGGCCGCCTTCCCGCTGCATGTATCAAGCAGCAAAAATCTGCTGAGTCGAAGCGCAAGAAGCCGTGGGTTCCGCAAAAAATCTTGGGGCTCCCGCCAATCTGGCATCAGCCATTCAGCTGTGGAACAATGCCAGGTTGGCTTTTCGTTTCCCACAATGCTTGCCAACAAGCTGGTCCGGCCTGCCATGCCGTGCTCGCAAATTGACCGACGGTGGCATACTGTGAAATGCTTGAAGCACCGACAAGCAAGCCCAAACCCATGGCTAAGGCTGCAAGCCTGCAGGCCACAGGAGTCTTGCTTCGAATTTTGAGCACTTGAGCCGTAGCCATAGTCGTAGATAGGGTGTCACTAGACAGCCTACAGACCCTAGAAGAATCCTGTACTCGCACCAAACGCACCTCGTGATCTGTGTGTCCGTGCTTCTTCGCCTGTGCTTCCTGCCAGGCAGTCCTGTCGGCGGCAGGTTACCGGAATAAGGGGCAGTCTCAGCCAGGAACTGCAAGGAGGTGGTGGGCGCTGCTATTTTCCGTTCATTGCCGCGCTGGTGGCGAGTTCTCAATTCATCTCAAAACCATCGACAGCGACCATGCCGCATACTTGCATGTGGTCTCCAGTCTCCAACCTTCGCTTCCTCAAGGCCATTCTGCCCGCTGAGCTCAGCAACTGAGGGAAACGCATGCTAACGGTAGCACCATCTGCGGATGAGATAATTGCTACAGTATACGTGGCAGGTTGATGTTGCTTTCACAGAAAACCTTGGTGATGTGAAGCCTTCGGAGCAGAGCATCTAAAGACAAGGCAACGCTTGGCAACAACCCCATTCTCCCTCGAGGCCCAGAACTCGATAATGCAATGCTGCAAACAACACGCCAAATTCCAGATCCTCCTATATCCTGTCAGCGGCGACCGGTCCTGGCATACTGGCCGTTGGCGTGCGGGAAGAAGCTCCGGCCTCCACCCAGGTCCAGCCCTTCTGCATGACGTGGCTCCTCCAAGGAGCGAGCTTTTCGAGTCCCGACCCTTCATCGGCTTTGGTGCGATATGATACAGGGGTTCGGGAAGGATCCAGGACAGGAGGAAACCTATGCAACCAAAGCCAGGCTTGGCTTGTACTGAGGAAGACCTCCTAGTGTTACAAGCGCAGGCGAGGTTCGCTGACTTCTGTTCCTGAAAGACGACAAGACAAGTCGCTCAACACAAAGTGGGCAGGCCGCTCTGTCTGGACAAAGTCATTTCCGATCGCGTGTGGAACCCACATCCGATCAAAGCTTGCGACTCCATGAGAGTGGCTCGGCACATGGCCGAATATGCTAAACCTCAAGGCCTTTGGGAAGCCAGCAATTTGGATGTCAGGTTTGCAGTGGCCTTTGGCACTCACTCGGGTCCCTGCCGGTATCGGCTGGCTTCCCACACCGCGAACTTCAAAAATGTTTTTGTCCGGCTCTGGACACGCAACCACGTGCACAAAGCGGGCGAGACCAATGTCCCGTCAGATGACAGTTTGCAAAGTAAACATAGCAGAGAGTCAAGTGTTGCAGTTGGCTCCAACAAAGCATTGACTTAGAAAAAGTCGTGGGGAACGTGCGGAATGTTCAAGACTCTCCTATTCGCTACATGCATCATGTCGCCACGCCAGTTCGGCTTCCTGCAACTCTCGAGCAACTCTCCCGCAAGAGCAGCCCGACACACGAGCCTCACTGTACTCGCTGTATGCCTTCGACTGTGGGAGGGAAAACATGGTGGCGGCACGGGAGGACGTGGAGACGGACAGAGTCGTTCACCGACATCTGGCATGCCGAGACTATCACTTCTGCCAAGCAAGGCTCCCGTGCCACATGCCCCACTAGTCAGGCTTGACAAGACTTGCCACGCGACAAAGTGCGGCGGCAGATGGAACATCTGAACGGCATTCCGCCAAGCGGAACTAGAGTAACTAGAATCAATCAGCGGGTGTCTTGCAAAATCCTGCAACATCACATCAGAAAGCTGTCCTCGAAGATATTGCATGTCCAGCAAGAAACCTGCCTGTTTCAAACTTTGGAACAGAAAATCATTGGGATTTGACCTCACTCGGGCATAATGGCACCAGCTTGGCAAAGTATATCAATATTTTCTTAGCGAATCTGTTGAGGCTGGATTGTTGTCGGGAGGTCCCATCCTGCAGCTAACCATCACTTGGAGCTGTTCACCCACTCACTCGCTGAGCGAACTCGGGCGAAGCAACTCCGGCAAACGGCCTGTCACAGCAGGCCGAGTGGGGCAGCGCAAGACCCATGAATCTGCGCCGCGTGCTAAGGTTGATGGACTGCAAGACATACGGGAAGAATAAGACTGCGGACAATACGTTTCAGCTCTCCTCCCCCCTTTCTGCTGCATTCCGCCTGTAGGTTGACAGCATCGAACTCCGAAAGCTTGCAGAATCAGCCGGATAAAACGACGGCACTCGGAGCAGTTGGCCTCAGCTGGCGCTGCCATCGGCCGCGGCATCTGACGCCTGCGCCTTCACCTGACGCCAAAATACGCCAAATCATGCAGGGACATGGAAAACAAGCTGAACGTTGACCAGCTCGTCACGAAGTCTTCTCGCATCAAGACTTCCTGGCCTTCGCTGGCTTGGGTTCTGCCTTGGCATCCGCTGATATCGTGCCCTGTCTCAAAGCGTCCTGCAGCAGCAGTAGTGATACGCAGTACAAGAGGGCAAAAGATTGCTTGGCACGACTATCTATGTCCGAGACCGACAACACACGAATCCAGAAATCCAACTCTTATGTCAACGTAGAACTTCCTGTAGGTGCGGCGAGGAAAGGATCGAGGCAAAACGACTTTGCTGAATACTGGCGACTGCTTGACTGATGGCAAAAGAAGGGGCCACAGAGGGAGAAGATGCTGATGCTAAGGTACACGGAACTCACCCTAAACCCTAAACCCTAGCGGCAGGGGGCTCCTTGAGAGGACGGGCGGCCTCGGGGATCGCATCGACCTAGCATCTGCAACGAGAGATACATGGAATGTGCACGATGCCGTGTTTCACGGTCCCGCTGTGGCAGCCATGCATTTCAGTTCTAGATTCTATATAGCATGCTAGGAAATCGCAAAGTTCGGGTTTGATCTGCGGCAAACCCGTCACACAACTTTCCCACAAATTCCAAAATACTTTGTGGGCTGCTATCCCGCTTCCGACTGGTAAACGATGTCCCTGTCTCCAAGGCATTCAACCATGGAATTGAGAGTGCACCCGTCGCATGGCACCTTGAGGATGCACTCCGCCTTCGGCTTCGGCACCGGCACGGATCCCACGACGGCAGGTTCCAGCTCGCGTCGTGCCGGCTTCACACCCCAAATCACCTCGCGTCGACTCAAGGTGAATAGGGTTTGCCCATGGGGCTCGTCCTCTCTTCTCTTCTGACTGAGGTTTTGGGAGCCGTTGGTCTCGGGAAGCGCCATGGCCGGAGTCGTGAAGCTGGCATGGGACATCTGCATGCTTAGTTCTGTAACAAGCCTGCACACTTCGAAAGCACTGGTGCCGCGGCAGCGTCCCATTGTCGAGCTGTGCTGCCAAGAAACATCAGCATATTCTGCGATGGTGCAATCAGTGGAAAACTTCCTCGGTCGGCAAGGACAGTGCTCATTCCGCTGAAAGGCTTGCATTCGTGGACAGTGATCTGCATATACCCAATGGCCCAAGCATGCTGTTTGGCGAGCGAGGAGACCGCATCTCTATGTGTTTGCACACATGTGTGTCTACATAGGCCTGCCTTTTCCATCCCATTTAATTTGTTGTCCGGTTTACCTATTGGTCCACCCGATGCTTCTGTCCGCCGGGCCGCGCCATGGACGAAGCGGCCTGAATGCTGAGGCGACACCATGTGGCTTTGTCCTTCGCGCAAAGGCCGGCTGTGAGACCCGCGAAATCCCTTTACTATCATTAGACCATATTTTAAACCAATTGCCGAACGGTCCCGGGATTAAATTCTCCAAACACTACGAACTGCTAGGGAGGCCTTCCCCTTCCGTTGCCACCCCGAATAGTCGAACTGCGCGCCCGCTCAATGCATGAAATCGAAGTTGCTGTCCTCTGAAACTGGTTCCTCCCGCAACCCTTGACCCTACAAGCGAGCGACCTTGTAGGTGGCATCCACTTTTGCCTGCCAAAACAGTAGCAGCAGCGCACGCGCGACACTTCATAAGCGCTGTCTTCATGATGACATGCAATGAGCAGATGTTCCACCATGGACTAACGCGTATACCGTATATCTGCCACGTGGACCACTGACTGTGGTGCAGGTTCAGGGTTGGGGCTGAAGCGCTGAATCCCTGAGGGCCGTAACTTCCTCTCCACCGGTTTGTGCTCGCGCATCCCCGCGAGATGTTGGGGGAAATTTGAGAGGACAATGGGGGTTCTTGGTATATTCCCTGCGCTTTCGTGAGGATTTGCACATCCACAAGACCACTTCGTGTCGATGGCGAGTACTGAGTACATGTATACTGTTGCGAATCCGGTGCAGCCATAACTCAAGTTTCCCCGAGCAGAGACCCTGAAAAAAAACTCTGTCTTCAACACAACTATCCGGCAGCCCTACCAAACCATGCACATACTCGCCTGAGTAATTACCAAAACCGCACCTAAGGCCCCTGTTGTTCCCTTGCTCCGAAACGAGAAACTCCAGCAACCATGGGCCTGAGCATCTACGAAGGATGGGAAATCGTGGATCACGAGATACCTGCAAGAACACCCTCTGAGCTGTCATCAAACCCTTTGCAGATCCGACATGCTTACAGGAAAGCAGTGCGCATCACAAGCCTCGCTTTGACGCTGAATCTGGTACTCACATGCAATTTCCCGGGTATCCCTTCAATGCCAGCGAGCCTGTCTCCGTCCCAGGTTCCTGTGCGAAACTGTGCTTTTTTTATGGTGCCCACCCCAAAAGCCCTCGGCATCCCTCGGCCCTCGGCTCTTCAAGGTCCCTGCTCAGGGAACAGAAGCTTGGTCCTGCTGCTTGAAGATTGCAGAGGCGATCCAGAATCCTGAGCAGCAACCGGAAAGAAGGGCTGCTTGTGACGCTTGTGACACAGAGGATGTGGTTCGATCAAGCATCGAATTGAACTCTGCCTGCGCATCCGGCTCGCCCTGCCATCCAGTCCGGACAAATTCTCACGCTGCCCCCTCGTCATGGCAACATGTCTTCAACTGTTTCGCATCAGGCCTCCGAGAACTTGCCACAACGAATCGCTTCGAAGACTTCCTGAAGCTGAACAGTGAACGGGAAAGCACCGCCAAGTCCATAGATCCGCAGACATGAGCAAACTTGAGGAAAAACAGTCCCAGCCGCTGAAGCCTTAGGATGCCATCGCGGTGCGTCGCTGGAAGAAGGCTTCTGAAACTGAACCCCGGCACATGATTCGCGAAACGGTACCCTCCAAGCTAGGCCTGCAGGCGGCCATCGATGGGGTAGTGCCCGCACTGAGCCGCTTGGATAACGCTCGGCACCTGGGAATCATAGAATGTAGCTGCCGCTGCTCCTACTGCTACTGCTGCTGCTGCTGCTGCTGCTGCTACTGCTACTGCTACTGCTACCGCGGCCGCCACCACCACCACCACCACCGCTACTTGTACCACTACTACGTCGTTCGACGACGACTACTACTGCCCACTGTGTTCCGCATGAAACCTGCAATATCGAACGACTGGCCAATCAGCTGTCCGAGAGGCTTCATGCTCCAGACAGCCGAAAATGAACATCGTGTCCTCTCCTCGGGTGCTTTGTGGCATCTTGTTATTGCGGCCACAACTCTTGTCATGCGATCTTTCAGCAAGTCTGGCAGGCTCGAAATGACATAGCCTGCCAACGTTCTCTGGGGCCAGGTTGCCACACTCTTCTCGTATCTCAATGTTCGCTCCACCCATTGTGCCCACAATCAGTCCGCCGTTCATGACAAACCTGATGAAGTCAAGGCATTGGTGTCTCGTGCGGCGGATACTTGTAGCACTAAGCCCACCCGGTGCTACAGAAAGCGCAGACTCAAAGTCAGACGGTTCTTCACTGTGAGACAAGATCTTCTTCTGAAGCACCGCCTCTTCGAGGCCGTACTCATTACATCTATGTACCTCTAAACATCTCAGACGTCTCAGTTCAAAACTCCATTCTGTCCATGTTGCTGGAGTTCTCAAAAATGCGTGCCACCTCTACCATGCTTAAGGCAGGTGTCAGTGCGCTGTGTTGGGCAGGGATGCTCAGTTTCTGCCGACCCGCTGGCTGGCCATCTGCAAGAATCGTCTTGACATTGCAAGCTCCTGATGCACGAAGCTAAGCCATGCCATGCGAAGGGATGGCTCTCGGTCCGATCATCTCGGCAGAGCAGGGATGCGCAGGGGCAGAGGACGTCCAGGAATCCGCGAACGAGAATGCCCCACATTCTGGGAGGTGCTGGTCTTTCTGGCCCATCTCAGTTAAGCTTGCAGGCGCAGGACTTGTACCAGGCTCTGCGATCTCTCATCCGCCGACGCTGCCGCCATTGCCAGGAAATGCTTCAAGCTCTGCGGATCGGCTAGCCGGGCGAGGTGGGAGGCAGCATCAGGATAGGATGCGAAAATATCTGTGATGCAGTGGCAGCATGTCTCCAAGACTCGCGTGGCAGCGGGCCCTCGACCTCTGGGTAGGAAGCGGATCCGAATGGCCTAAGTGACTGAAGTTCTGAGAACGGGCTTAAGCAGAGCGGAAGGCTCGTGGTGCTCCAGCTTCTTAGATTTCGCCCACGCGGCCCCCATGAAACAACATTGCGAGAGACCACAGCTCCCAGTTTCCATGCGGTGGACACAAGAAAATAAACTCCAACAGAGAGACAGCTAAGCAAGTCGAGCCGTGCTGCAAGGTAGTTCAGCACTGCAGGCAGCTGCGTTTCAACAGCATGAAGCACGCCTGCGCGCAAGCGCGGTTATGCCGTTTTTGGCCGACTTCCCACATGAACAAGGCCATGTCCGTTCATGGACGATGCCTGGCAGAATGTGCAGCCTTCCATGGAAAGACATCTGCATAAACCTTCAAACCCAATCCTGAAGAAGCCAAGCATCCACATATAAGGTAACCAAAACACCACCATCTTGCCTACCTGCGCCCCGAACGGGCGCCTTGCCGCGAAAACACTTCCAAGATCTTGGCAAGCCCCTGGAGCAGGGCTGCATGGAGGGCAAGTGCCCGGAGTCGCCAGTCCTGGCAGGTTCTGAGCTTTTGGCATCGATGGCGTCAGGACAAGGTAAGCTACAGGAGAAGGTTGAGTGCTGCGCAAAGGGTTCAGATAGGAGTCCTGTACATCGTACTAGAGTCCGGGCATCTCGCACCCAAGTCCAGACACTCATGGTGCATCGGCTCTACGTCTGCAAGAAAATCCTCCACGCGCTGGATGACGGAGCTCGGCTTCCATGCTCCTTGAGCCTCCAGACGGGGCCTTGGCTTTCGGTGGAACAAGAAAAGCAAACTGTGCAAGAGACAATGGGAAGGTTTGCGCTCAACCTGCAGTTCGTATCAGTTCATCATCTCCGGCATCACCCGGATCGCATCAGCATCATTGAAAACAATCAGCATCATCATCGTCATCAACACGATCAACATCAACATCACCGTCAGCATCGCGGAACTGTAGGCACTCAGCGGCCAGATGCCAGCACTGCAGCTTCCCTCACAATGATGAGCATCAGTGGCTTCAACTGTCCCCCGTCATTGTCAATTACAGGCATGACCTTTTCCTGTGTGCCACGGATGAGGAAAGTGTCTGGTATCCGCAAAACCGCACGGAAACCAGATTTCTCTTGTAGATGAATGAGTAGACTTGCTGAAGTGGACAGTCCGATCCTGTCTCTGCAGCCAGATGTCTTCGCCGGCATAGCTGCAACAGGTGTAGAATGGCCCAGCCTTTCAGCAAGAACACCGCGACAGGCTCTCGCGCTGCTGTCTTCTACGGCTTGGATCCAACGTAGGTCGGAGATGACGACTCTGTTATGTTTCGCTGTTTCGCTGTTTAAGCTCAGAACACGCCCAGCAAATTCTGCAAGCAATCTTGGCCAGCTCGTTCCATGTCGTTGGCGAGGCGCCTTGACTATACCACGTCCTGAAAACCCTAGATACGAGTAACATTTATCATGCATGCTTGTGGTCTTACGCTCGCCAGATGCCGCTAGAATCCGCTGATCCACCCGCCGCCTGCAGAAGCCTTCGACCGTTGCCTGCCAGAAAGCTTGCGACACACATCCAGCCATGTGAAACTTTCTGGAGGGGTGCGGAGACGGTGTGAAAGCATACGTACCTCCAGATGCGGCGCATCTGCCCCGAGCGCGGCAGCCAACGTGCTTAGACATTCCACCGCTGCCGTCTGCTGACCTTATCGCATCTCAGTCTGAAGCAAGGCATGCATCACAACATTTGCATTGCCTCACGACCTCCAATGCTAAGGGTGCAAGGTGCCATGCGATATTTCTGAGAATCGAGTAATAGTTCGATTAGTTCGTTCATTCTCTTGTCTCGGAACTTGACGCGGCATTCATGCAGAACAGGAACTCGAATCCTCCAGCAAAGCAAGGAGGCCAGGAACTGCCTGCGCCGCCAGCGGAAGGAGGTGCCGCGGCTCCAGCGTCCTCGCTGGAATTCTGATCATAATTCTCGATTGAAGGGATTGAACAGCCCTCGAAGCTTCCAAAATCCTGATGTTTGGACTGCATTGTCCTACTCGCCCACTGCCCTACTGGCGGCTTCAGACCTGCCAACAGCCTTTCAAACCCACGGGCAGCTAGGAGACTGCACTTTACGTTCACAGCGATTTGCTGTCAAAGGCTCTCCGCTGCTGCATGGAGGATTTCGAACACAAGGTTCACAGCCTGCAGGGCTTGGGGTGTCTTGCTGTTTGCCGTCAGGCCTAAAATATTATTGAAGATGAAGCTGAACTAACCATAACTGCATGAACAAGCTGTGCTTCGTCTTACCATCAGGTAGAAGGTACAGGCGCATGTGTGATGCATGAAAATTGTTGCAAGTTTCAGAACATCTGTGCATGCATTTATGTGTACGTGCTGTAGTACATAGTACTTGTGATGATGTGTACATGTGTATTTGTATACACGTGTGGATTTGTATGTGTGTGTGTAAGTTTTCGAGTATATGCTTCTGGGCATGTGCGCATCTGTGTCTAACGGTCCATCTGCCTGTCTGTTTGCTTGCGTGGAGAGCAGAGCTCGAAGCTCCTCTATGTGGGTGGTTGTCAAGATTATGGTCCCTTTTTGGGTCCCTGAAATAATACGGCGCCTACTATTTAGGGTACCCAAAAAGGGACCTTAATTTTGACAGCTGTCTGTATGTATGTATATATGCCAGCATGTTACCCTAGAACCCTCCTTGTTGCCGGTCCTGAAGCTATCCTTCGCAGGACTTCCGAAGAGGTCCGCCGGCCTCCGGCTGATCTCGCTCGGCCAGGACTCGGACGATGACAGGCCACAGCGATGCCAAAGCAAAGGGATGACCTTTGGCTACTTTTGGGAACTTGCAGGCTCCTGAAAACAAAGTTACGCACTGTAGGGTGCCGTCCCACCATTCATGAATCTTCCATCCCATGTCATCCCTTCCAAGCCCTCTGCCCAAAGACATAGTGTTGTAATACCAGTAGCCGATTCGGCGTTCTCATCGTGCGAGCTCCGAAGCAGGCGAGGTAAGACGCAGGAGCTATGTCGGCTTTGCAGCGGCAGACCTGTGTCTGGACAATCTGTCGGACATTGTCGGACCAGCAATGCAATCCTGCTTGCTTCATCTGGGCTCAGCAAGCACGCTCTTGAAGCTGTGGTGCTTTGCCGTGTCCATCCGTGTCCTTTGGCTTTCCATTTGTTGGCCAGGGACGTTCTCACAAAGGGCAAGGCAAAGGATACAGGAGAGGCACCGACACTTGCAGACTAAGACTCTGAACAACGGGGCTCTCCCTCAAACATCGGGCCGGCAGCATGCGGATTTGGCATCGCACTGCCGCGCATTCAGACTATCGATAAAGTTCGGCCAGGCAAGCCAAAGACGTGCAAACTGCGTGAGCATGTTGCTAGCTCGTTGACTTGAACTGAGGGTCAAGTAGCACTTTGACCAACAGAGATGCTCCCCACCGACGCTGAGGCATGCTCAACGAATGCAGAACCGTCTCAAGGTAGTTAGGGAATTTGTCTCTTTCATGCGACTTTCATCGAAGATGGGTGTATTGATGTGTACTGTATGTGCTGCAGCAGCACGCTGGCAGACCCTCATTCAGAGACTTGTCAGAGTGCTTCGGCAAGGAGCCTTGCTTGCTGCCTCATCCTTACTGGTATGTGACTTGCGAGTTCGATGGTCCAACTGTGTTTGGCTATGCATGGCAGAATCAGAACACATGAGGGCAAGCAACTTCCAGGCAACGCCGCCCACCACATGCCCTTAAAGGATTTGTACCCTCACTCTCCGAGGTTTCCCTCTTTGCATGCATGAAATGCATGTAGCCATGCCAGATCAATCGCACACAGAAACACACAAAGCGACTTCTCAGTTGATGGCAGATGTCGGGGGAGGTGCTTGCACTGAGGCCGCAGCTCTTGCCAAGTGCTTTCACCAAAGCCACGGTGGCCAGCAAGCCTTCTTCTTGGACAGTGCTGTCGAGCATGCGGCCTTACCACGCGAGCACAGCAGCTTGGTTGCTTTCCGTGCCGTCTGGTTAAGCAGAGCTACTTGTACAGAACTGGAGGAGGCGGTCCGCAAATTCGAGGACTCCGGAGCCAAGACGAAGCGTCAAGGCTTTCAGACAGCTGCCGGCCCCATCCATGTGCCTGCACTTCTGTAAAGCATCCAGGAACCGCAAAAGCAAAGCTCCGAGGAAAGGCTCGCAGCTGGAGCTTTGAATGAGGCCAGCGAGGGCTCTGAGGAGTGCAGGTCTTGCCGGCGAGTTTGGAGGCACCTCCTCAAAAGCTGTGAGCAGTTGGCTCGCCAGGATCTCGAAATGCTTTGGAGGGGCACAGGCTTGGGACATCAGCTCTTGCAGCACTTGCCCGAAGTCGAAGGACATTGATTCGTCGCGGATCGCCACAAGGCTAGTCTGGAGCCATTTCTCCTTGACGACCTGCGGAATCCACTCCTTCTGCATCTGTAAGGCCTTCGTGGCCGTCTTTGCCGCCTGAGTCCGCCAAGAGGCACTGCCATGGCCCATGGCAGCCGACACCAGTGGACAAGAGAGACCCACCAGTGCTCCGGCTGCCTGGCTGCCTCTGGCCTCCATCAGCGCATCCAGCGCCAGCAGGTCTCCAAACCCTGGCTGGATCTGGCTGGATGCTTGGTTCCGGGACAAGAATTGACTAATCTGCTGGATGCAAAACTCGTCCTTGTCGGCTTTGACTAATAGCTGTAAAGACACTGAGGCAGCCTCAACCAGCTGCTGATCACTCCAACCCCCACCATCTGATGCTGCAAGCATTGCCAGCAGAAGGGGCACCAGTTGCGGCAAGAATTCTGCAACAAGGCCCTCACCAGCATAGGTTCCACATGAGGCCGCGGCGATGTCGTGAAGCGCAAGGCTGCTCCAGAGCTCCACGGCAATTACTGAAACAGCTGATGGTGTTCCCTGCATCGACTGCAGCACTGTGGGAGCCACCCAGGACAGATTCGGTGAAAGCACAGTGACAGATTCCGTAGCCAGGCGGGCAAGGCAGCGCAAAGTCGCACTGGCGAGCAGTTGATCGAGCTCCGTGAGCTGGGACGGTGACTGCCCTCGCTGGCGGCACTGTGCCAGCGCCGTCCGGCAGGCCAACACCAATGCATCCAGCAGTTCTCGGCAAAGCGCATCATCTGGCCGAACGACATCCCGCGCACACCCCAGTAATTGAAAGACTGTCTCTGCTGCCACCAACTGGTTTTCTCGCACACCACCGGCCGGTAAGCAGGTCAGCAACCGGAGAGAAGCCTTCAACATCCTCAACACCGTGGTCCGAATCTCCTGCCCTCCCTGCTCACAAACGAAGGACTGCCACCACTCCTCCGCCCAGAAGCCCATGATGCGCAGCGCTGCGATCTGAGTCTGGCCTTCTTCTGCACTCCACCTGAGGCAGCAAAGACAGTCATGACAGGAACGATTCGCGAGCGCACAAGGTCCAAGCCTTTCTCCAAGGCACGAACGCACGAACGCAGCTCCACGCACGCAGATAACGCGAGTCGGCATTCGCACACATCCCACGAACACACGCAGACTATTTTGTAATGTTGCGCTTCCTTTGCTCCCCAAGTGTCTACTGCAGGGTTGCTGCAATGGTGGCGGTGGCCGGTGGCAAAGGACGATTCTCAAGATATGCCTATCGGGATCACCAACCCTGGACACAATCCGCCAAAGCCCATGTGTGCAAAGCAGTTGTCCCCTCAACCTGGGGTCCGTCTCCGCCTCTCCAACGTCGGCAGCAGCTCGACCCACTGTCCGAACGGAACATCCTGCCAAAACTCGTTCGACGAGACCACCACATGTGCCACACGAACGGCCGAGACCGATACCATACTGAGTGCTATACTGTCATCAGATCGTTGTGCACGACTCACCACCGGATCACAGAAGTCACAGAAACTGCTGTTTCGCAATACAGATGAAAGCAGCCTGCGCCGCGCAGCTAGCCGCAACTGCTGCCGCCGCACGCGCCACAGCAACATCGGGATCGACGGAGGCTCGAAGTACTGCCTGTCAGAGACGAGGACAGCACACATGCGTGTCCTGGCGCCAACTCCGACTCCTACTGCCACTGCCACTGCGACTCCTACTCCCGTGCGAGTGCCAGTGGCTAGTGCAAGTGCAAGTGCTAGTACTAGTACTAGTACGAGTACAAGTACAAGTACAAGTACTAGTACTAGCACTAGCACTAGTACTAGTTCTAGTACTAGTACTACTACGACGACGACTACTACAACTACTACTACTGCTACTGCCACAACCTCAACCACCGCCACCACCACCCATCACCAGCACCGCCATATCAATCGCCACCATCGCCTCTCCCATTGCAGCAGCACCAAACGCCTTCCTCACTACCGGTCACTACCACCGGCCTCCCGGATGCTCTGCTTGACCTCTGGTGCTGCACTCTGCCACTGCCCGGATGCAGTCCTGCAGGGAATCGATCGTTTGCATATGCCGCATATGCCTATTACTTCTGCAGCTGCTGCTGCTACTACTACTACTCCTACTACTGCTAACGACTACTACTACTACTACTACTGCTACTACTACTACTACTACTCATGTAGCGGTCACGATATTAATCCCGGTGACAATTAAAATATTCCCCGGGGCTGAATTTCCGGGCGGAAGAGGAATTTTAATTGCGTAGCCATTTTGCCCAAACAATTGATGTTAGAAGGGGGTGTTACAATAATTTAAGGGGTGACAATTAAAATATTCCGGGCCCAAATGCTCAAAAAAATAAGGATCCAGACTAAGTAGCTAGCAAAAGCTGAAACTAAGAGGACCCCAAAACCCAGCCAGCAGAGTCAGTTCGGCAGACACACCAGCTCGCAGAGTGCAGTTCCAGACTGTTTTACTACAATCCCCGGACACGGCCAGAGGTTTATTATTGCCACCCTGGCCCCAAACCCTGCCCCAAGAGACCCACGCGCCAAAAAAGCAACTCCCTAAACCGTAAAG